>OU015747.1:41312722-41362284 GCA_907169655.1 Acomys percivali | reverse complement strand
CACACACACACACACACACACACACACACACACACACACACGTAAAGAAATGGACAAGAATACAGAAAATACAAGAAAATGTGAAGCACTTCATAAAAATGGATGCTCAAGCAGCCAGTAAATAAATAAAAACTTTCTCCATCTCACTAACAAAGTAAGAAATGAAAATTATAATCATTGTGAGATGACACCATTCACCCACAAAAATGACCTCAATTTTAAGTTCTGGAAAAAAAAACAAGTATTGGTGAAAATGAAGACAGATGAGAATTCATTGATATTGTTAGTAGAAGTGAATGTTACCATAATGACTTTTTATAAAACAGTCTGTGAAAGCTCAGCGCACATGTACCTTATAACTTAAGATTTCTTATTGCAGACTCAGTAGAACTGCACTCAAACATCATCAAAGTATCTACTTCTTTCACAGACAACAGCATATATTATGGGATATTCAATCAATCAATCAATCTGTAATCAATATGTATATTATGAAATAGGTTGCCAAATAAAAAGCCTAGTGCCAGGTGCAGAATACATCCCTGCAAGTTATTGGTCAGGAGGGTCTCAGAGACATCTAAACAATACAGGATACTGCCATAGGTCTTGATTGAGCACTGCACCTGATGGTAAGAATTTGTTGTTGACCATACAATGCACTTTTGTCATAGGACATGGAAAAATCAAGTTGATGCTGCCCAGGAAACTTCCTTCCTGATAGCTTCCTAGTGCCAGAAAGTTCTGTGTAGGTTGTTTTGGGGGGTGGGGTGGGAACTCATTAATAGTTTTACATAGCCGTGAACAATAATTGTCACTGTGGCAGGACATGCCCATGGGTACAATAGTGGCATGACTATTATGGCGGTAACCAATTGCTTTTTGATTAGATTATCAGGCCAACTCAACGGAAGGAGATCTATGCATTGTATTTCAAATCTGACCAAGAAGCCACAGGATAAACCAACTACTTTTATCTTGCTAAATGAACATGGTGTTAAACTGTCCTTTGAATTTATCTCTATACTCACAGATCTGTGCAGCTCCTAGGTCTCATCAGAGAAACTTCTTTGTGTAGTGGATAATGGTTAATACAGAAGCTCACAGGTAGTCACAGGGCATAGAATAAATGTCAGTAGAGTTCTCTGTCATAAAGGGGAATTTATGTCATCCCTCTAAGGCCTAGAGACAATCATAGAAGATGTGGTAGAAAGATCTAAGAGTCAGTGGCTTCTGCCCGTTGCCACTGAACTAATGAAGGCACTGTTTGTCTGCAAAAAGACCTTCACAAGATCAAGGCAGCACACATTCTAATTGATCATCTCACTTCAAACTGACACCACCTCTGAGGAGTGGTAGATAATTGGTCGTTTCTGGAGGAATCAGTTTTCTTTTAGGGTAGATCAATACATACTGCAGTTGATGGGCCTACAACTATGAATATATGGGTGGCCCAAAGGCCAAAATTATACTCTGGTTATTTAAAAGCTTTTTAAAAAAGACAGAGGACGTGAGGCAGAGAGGTAATGAGTCAATCTGGGAAGTGTTATGGGGATGAGTAAGGGATGAATATGATCAAATCACATCGTATGACATTCTCAACAAATTAGTAAAATTATAATAAAAATATTAATAGGGAAGTAAAAGAGATATAGCAAAAATAATGAAATGATTTGAAAATCATTCTGTTATAGATTTGGAAGTGTGAATAACTAAAAGATAGTCACACTTACAGTATATATAGTAACACCGAAAGCTACATCATGCTGCAGAAAGACTCTCAAAGGGCTCTCCTGTTCTGCTTCATATCTGTGTTCCAAACCTTTCCATTTGATTAGGGCTTATTTTTGGAGCCAGAGAAAACGCCACTTTAATAATGACATTTGTTGGACAGATGTCGTTACATTCCCCATTGTGTTTTACATGGACTTGATTTGGTAACATGCTTCAGTACAAAATTTTCAGCAGAATCTGTTTTTTTTTTTTTTCATTGCTTAGGTTTTGCCTCCTCTAGAAGAGATGGTATTCCCAAACTCATTTGTCATAATAACTTTCTTTTTAATATTTTAGACCATAGAGAAGTCATTTTTCAAAGCCAGTGGTGAATTAAGTGTAATGGTCTATCTCTATGCTCAGCAATGCTTTCATATCCCTGTAGTGGATTTACTCATGTTTTTGTTTTGATCCCAAGTGTGGGATATGTAATGGATATAAACGTATTTTTGCTTTGATCCCAAGTATTGGATGGGGAATAGACTTGTGAGAGAACAGGTGATGTTTATCCACTAGAAGACAAACACCTCATGAGGGGGCCTGGTTTTTGCCAACTGAAACACATCTTAGTACAGACTCTGAGGGGAGAAGGATATACACATATTTGAGCCCAAAATAGGAGGTGGAGGCTTTTTGGGTCTTGGTATTGTTTGGCTGTTCATTACTCCATTTTGAGATGCTCCTAGAGAGAACCGCTCCAGAGTATGCTTCAGGGCTCCGGGTTCTGGCTGCTGTCCCAGGTTCCAGCAGCAACTTTGGGGGAATTGCTGGTCTGCTGAGATCCTGCCGACTACACCAGGGGATTCGCTCCCAGGAACTGAGTTCAAAATGGTCTACTTCTCTTGGTCCCATGAACCTCCTTTCTGTCCTACCTAGGGCAGGGGGGTTGGAAAGGGGGCGTAAGCAATAAAGAACTTCAAATAAGGTAGGTTTGGAAAAGGTTGAAGCCTATGGTGGCAGCCAACGTGCTTTGGGAATAATGGGTAACTTCACTTCTAATGTTGTAGAGGAAGATACAGGTTTTGAAGCTATAGAGATGATATTTTTAGGGTGTCAGCAAAATTGCAACTCCTGTTGCAAAGTTCTTTTCTGCTTTATACCCAGAGAGGGATTTTGTTTTGTTTTGTTTTTTCTTTGTCTTTTTACTGTATTACATTTTTTTTAAAAGATTGGAAGAAAGACCAATAAGATACAAAAACTGAAAGGATCAGTAAATTCTATCATTTTGGAAAGGATTGCAGAGTTGGCCATATAACTAGAGAATGTGCAGGTAGAGGTTGAAGCATTGGAAAGCAAAAAAGCGCCTTTGGTAAAGGGAAAACACCTGTTAACCGAGAGCCTGTGTTTCCCACAATTACCATGCTGCCCTGCTCCACAAGCCAGGTGTCCAGAGCACCACTGTGCAGAAGTGGGTGAAGAAAAACTAAAAGCTGGAGAGGCTGTAAGGATTCTAGAAGAATGGGAAAGCAGACAGGCCAAAAGGGCTTCAGAGACAAGTGCTATGATAAAGGAATTCTCTAGGGCTTCACAGACACCATCAGCTTTTCCAGTCTTTGTGCAACATATTCCATTTTCCCCACTCTGGATTTTGTTTTTCTCCTAAAGAAAATAGTTTTCTAATTTGCTCTTTCAATGATCTGTATGTCATAAATTCAGAGGCTCTGAACTTCAGAGAATGGCTTTGTCATTCACATTTGGGAAATGATCATGTTCAAAGTTCAAGACTGGCAATCATTTGATACTCTGGGAATGCTTATTAATGCTGATTGGAGATTACTGCCACTGTACTGTCTTTTCTGGTCATCTATATTCTTCATGGGTTAATTGAACACATGTTCTGATAGTTCATAAATATGTGTATCAATGGTTTTGTTTTCATTAACCCTATTAAAACTCAGAGTTAAATTTTTGAGTATTCAGATTATTTCTTCAAATTCTCAGCCATTATTTCATTAAATATTTATTTTTTAATGCTCACTTTGCCATTTTAATGCTAGTCCTAAAATATATATTACAGCCTCTAAATCTATCTTTTATGTTCTTCTTTAACTTTAAGTTTTGCTTGTTTGTTTGTATTTTTAATGTAGCCCTGCATGTTCTGGAACTCACTCTGTAGACCAGGCTGGCCTCGATCTCAGAGATCTGCCTGCCTCTGCCTCCCGAGTGCTGAGATAAAAGGTGTGCATCATTACTGCCCCCCTCAATGATTTGTATGTGTGTATATGTGTGTGTGTGTGTGCACGCTCATGCACGCGTGTGCACCTGTGCCTGCGTGAGTTTATATATACCAATAGCATGCAAGTGCCCACAGAACTTAGAGAACATTAAAGCCACTGCAGTTGGAGTTAGAGATGGCTGTGAACCATCTGATATGGGTGATGAAACCAGAGTCCTCTGCCAGGGCAGCAAGTGTTCTTATCCACTGCGCCATCTCTATGGCGCTGACTTCGTTCTTTCTTGTCCCAGTCACAGCAAATCACTATCCCTTTAGTCTGAGTTCTAGATAAATCACTTATTACTAGCTTCCAGATTTCTAGTCTGTTTTAGAAAATACTTTAGAATTTATTTGACTTTTCAGTTTGTTGAAATTTAAATATGTATAACTTTTACTTCTAAGATTTTTTTTCATTTTTATATGTACTGTTAGTTTTTTCATTTTTTCTTAAGTTTACTAAAGTGCAGTTTACATCAGTCATAAGTTTATGGTTTGATGCTTTTGCTTTTGGCATTAGTGAAGCTTTCTGACCACTACCACAACCAAAATACTCCTTTACATCTCATTCCATTTCCCATACTCAGACTGTGAAATAACATCTGTAATTTCCATTACTGAGGTCTTTCCCATTTAAGGACTGCAGGTAGAAGAAATAATACACTATAGATATTTTGCTTTAATTTTCTTTTCCTTTGCAGAATGCTGTCATTATTTATTGATGTTTTCATATACACCAATCTTTTTATAATTTAAATGTAAATACATAAGTACTGTCTTTATACCACCCTCACGTCTCTCTCTCTCTCTCTCACACTATCCAACTCCTCCATGTTCTCCTGACTCCATCTAAAATTCATGTCCTTGTGCCCCATATTTGACCACGTCCCCTGGATAGGGAGGCCTGGTGGCACTCAGAGGAAGGATAATAGGTCACCAAGAAGAGACTTGATGCCCTATGAGCATATACAGGGGGAGGAGGTCCCCCTCAGTCACAGTCATAGGGGAAGGGAGTAAGGGGAAATCAGGAGGGAGAGAGGAATGGGAGGATACAAGGGATGGGATAACAATTTAGATATAATATGAATAATTAATAAAATATAAAAAATCATGTCCTTATCTTTAATTGTCAATGTTACAAATATACATATATATGTATACATGTACAACTTACTGAGTCTGCTTATAGGCATATACATATATATATATATATATATACATGCATACATATATATGCATCTATTTTATTACAGGAATGAATATATATACATCTAATATGTGCATAACATACTGAGTCTATTTTGTGTTGTCATACTTACATGAGTTTATGGCTGTCCACTTGGGACAGGACAGACTTTTGGACAGTTCATCTCTGGAGGAAACTGATTCTCCCTTTCTCAAAAGTCACTTACTGCCTGTAGCTCTTCATCTAAAGATGGGATGTCATAAAATTTTCCCCATCCATGTTGGCATGTTGACTGTTGTTGCCAATAATCAAGCCTGTCTTAGGCAAGAAACTTGTTGAGATTCCATGGGTGCATCTTTCTACTTATGTCTATAAGCCATGCATATGTGTTTATCAGGGAGATTTATCTGTAGGTTTGTTCTCTCTCTCTTTCTCTCTCTCTCTCTCTCTCTCTCTCTCTCTCTCTCTCTCTCTCTCTCTCTCTCTCTCTCTCTCTCTCTCTCTCTCTCTCTCTCTCTCTCTCTCTGTATCTCTATGTCTCTGTATCTCTCTGTGTCTGTCTGTCTGTCTGTCTCTCTCCCTCTCTCTCTGTATATGACTTAACTGATTTTTTTTTTTATTAGAGTGATACTGACTTTGTAGGAGTTTGGGAATGCCCCTTCTTTTTCTTTATTTCTTTGAATAATTTAAGAAGTACTAGCTGGTAGATACTCTTAGAAAGCCTAGTAGAACTCTGTTGAGAATCACCTGGGCCTGAGATTTTTTTTTCTTTACTTGAAAGGCTTTTCACTTCTGTTTTGATCTTCTTGTCCATTATGGGTCTGCTTAACTTGTTGATCTTTTCCTGGTTTAGCTTTGGTGATTTGGATCTTGTCCATTCCTTATAAATTTTCTAATTTAATGGAGTATAGTCCCTTATAATATTCTGAATTGGTTTTACTATTCATTGTAATGTTTCCTTTTTCCTTTTTGGTTTTGTTAATTTGGGTCATTCTTTTGGTTAATTGGGCCAATGATCTGTTTATTTTAATTTTTGTTAAGTTTTTGAGATTCTAATGTAATCACCACATCATTTCTCCCTCCCCTTTCCTCCCCCCAAGCCCCTCCATATAGTCCTTCTTCCTCTTCTTCAGATTCGTATCTTCCTTTTAAAATAACCAGCTCTTTCCTTCATTGACCCTTTGTATTATTTCCTTTGTTTCTAGTTCATTAATCTCTGCTTGATTTCTATTATTTCTTGGTGTCTACTGAGTTTGGATTTTGTCTGATCCGGTTTTTTCAAGTTCTTGAGCTTCATGATTAAGTCATTTATTTGTGCTCTTTCTAATTCCCTAATATAGGTGCTTAGAGCTGTATATTTTTCTCCTATGGTGGCTTTTCGTGTGTCCCAGAGGTTTTGTTGTACAGTGTTTTAATGTAGTAGGAAGAATTTTAATTTTTTTCATTTCCTTTTAAACTTATTCATCATTTAGTATTGTGTTGCTTAATCTCCATAACGTTGGTAACTATTAGAGTTTTGTTGTTGTTGTTGATTTAAAGCTTTGTTGCATTGTAATCAGATAGGACACACAAATTTATTTAATTTTTTCCAGACTTGGTTAATATTTATTTTGTGTCCCAGGATATGGTTTGTTTTAAGGAAGCTTCCATGGGTGGCTGAGTAGAATATATGTTCTTTGATGTTTCAGGGGCATATTCAATCAATCTGTTAAGTTCATTTGATGAATGCCATAATTTAATTCTAACATTTTTTTGTTTAGTCTCTGTTCAGATGACCTGTCTATTGATGAGAATGGTATAATAAAATCACCTATTATTGCTGAGTCAGAGCTTATCTGTGCCTGTAAGTCCCATAGTATGCTTTTTAGGAAATTGTGTGTGCTAGAGGTTGGTGCTTATATGTTTAGGGTTAGATGTCTTCTTGCTTACTTGTTTCCTTGAGTGGATAAAGTATCTTTATTCCTTCTGATTTGTTTTAATTTTAAGTTTATTTTGTGAAGTAGCAGGTGAGTGACACTGCTTACTTCCTGGTCCTATGTGCTTGGAATATCTTCTTTCATCCTTAATTCTTTCACTTTAATGTAGCTTCTATCTTTGAAGATATGATAAGCTTTTTTTTTCTGGCAAACAACAAAAAGATGAATTTTGTTTTTAGTTCATTCAGCTAACTTATGCCTTTTCATTAGGGAGTTGAGGTCATTAATACTTAAAGTTATTATTGAAAGGTGTGTATTTATTGTTCTCTCCTTTTTTTTTTTTTGCTATTTTGTGTTTCATTGAATTATAGCTTCATTTGTATTGTTCTATAGGCTCTTGGCTATGATTATTCTTTTCTTCAGTCCAAGGTATTTCTTCCTGTATTCTCTCTCTGTAGGGCTGTTTTGGTGGATATAAAATCTTTTAGTCTGTTTATATCATGGAAACATTTTCTTTTTCCTTCAACTTTGCAGGTGACTTTTTTCTCTTGGTACAATAGTCTAGGCTGGCATTAAAGACATGTACAACTCTATCCCACTAACCCCTTGTATTCTATCTGGTCACAATGGACTAAAAGAGTTCTTAAAAGATGAAATACAAATGGCTGAAAAAATTTTTTTTAATGTTCAACATCCTTTGTGATTAGGAAAATGTAGATTTGATTTAAGATCCATTCCTCAAGATGAAAGGAATCATTTGACTGAGAGACCATGCCTAAATAGGTCATAGGCTCTAGGGGAGAATTTATTGCTATCATTCTGCTAAATGAACAAAATGCTTTACCATTACACATAGAAATAAAATCACCTCTCAACTTTTATCAGAGAAGCTTCTGTTTGCAGTAGATGATCAACACAAAGACCCTCAACTGGCCAAGGTGTAGAAAATAAGAGAATACAGAATGCTCATCAAATGGGAGCAGAGATACCACCCCTAGTTCTTCAGATGCACATGAGTCATTGAGAAGGAGGGGATTACAGAGTCTGAGAACAAGAGGTGGTGGATGACTATATGGAAATGGTGTCTTCTAGACACATCATGGTAGCTACAATAGAAACTCAGTGGTTGTGACAGTATGTACAAGACCTGTGTCAGTCCATCCCAGACCAAATTTCAGAACACAGAGAGGAATTGGCCGTGAGGCTCCACCCCTAGCCAATGAGATACTAGTTAGCTTTGGGGAAATGAGGGGGGTCAGTTTTTAAATGAAAGTAGCCATATTTCAGTGGAAGGCTATGCACATGATCATGTCTAGGTAGCATATATCGATCTTGCTGGGGAAAAGTTGGGGGTAAGAGAAGAGGTGTATCTGTAAAGAGTTTGTGGAGGGACTATGAATATGATCAGAATTCATTACAGGAAGTTCTTAAAGACCTAGTAAAATGATAAATAAATATTTTTAAGGAGTGGAAATATAATCTTAAAACATATACAATCTCATAATTACTGAACAACACACCATTAATAATTTGTCTGAAAAAAATCAATCAATCAATCAATTCATTTCTAAAATTGAATGAAAATGAGAACACAATGTACTCAAACTTATGGGATGCAACAAGAGTAGTCCTTAGATAGCCATAGATTTAAATGGCTACATAAGAAAAGAGAGATCTCAAATAAATAACTTCATGACGTAGCCTAAAGCTCTGGAGAAAGAAGAATTAGCCAAACTCTAAGTTAGTTCATGACAAGAAATCACAGTAAATCAAAGAAGAAATTAATGAAATTGAAACAAACATATAATGAATGATAATATGGCAATATAAAAAATTAAGCAAAGAGTTGGCTATCTGAAAAAAATTGACAAACATTTAGCCAAACTAACCAAAAGAGAGATAAAACCCAAATTAATAAAATTAGAGATGAAGGGAGCCATAACAACAGAAACCAATGAAAATTTAAAAATCATCAGTTCTTATCTTGAAAGTATATTTCACTAAATTGGAAAATATAAAAGAAATAAATGAATTTTAGACTCTTAGGACTTCCCAAAATTAAACCACAGTGAGATTATAGACTCACATCAAGACCCCCAAACAACCCAACTTAAAAAGCGAGCCATGATAGCCAGATCATGGAAACAGCCTAAGTGTCCCTCAGTAGAATAATGGATAAAGAAACTGTGGTACATTTACACTATGGAATACTACTCAGCTATTAAAAACAAGGAATTCCAGAAATTTGTGGACAAATGGATTGAACTAGAAATGATCATAATGAGTGAGTTAACCCAGAAGCAGGGAGGACATCCTTTTGGGACTCTAGATGAGAGAAGCATGGGAGAATGGGGAAATAGAAGGATCCAGGGGGTCCTAGAAACCTGCAAGAAGAACATTATGATAGGCAGATTTGGGCCCTGGGGTCCCGCTAAACTATGGCACCAGCCAAGGAAAATACAGGCCCTAAACTTCAAACCCCTACCCAGATCTAGCCAATGGACAGGACATTCTCCACAGTTGAGTGGAGAGTGGGGTATGGCTTTCACACGAACTCTGGTGCCTCATATTTGACCAAGTCCCCTGAATGGGGAGGCCTGGTGGCACTCAGAGGAAGGATAGCAGGCTACCAAGAAGAGACTTGATACCTTATGAGCATATAAAGGGGGAGGAAGTCCCCCTCAGTCACAGTCATAGGGGAGAGGAGTAAAGGGATAGTGGAAGGGAGGGAGGAATGGGAAGATACAAGGGAGGGGATAACCATTGAGATGTAATATGAATAAATTAATAAAATTTAAAAAAAAGAACTGAAGAGCATGGTGTGCTCCAAGTAACTGGCCCTGAGTTTCTTATAAAGTGATGGGATGAAATGACATAAACAGAAAACCCAATGCTCACCATCCCCAGGCTGTGTTTCATATTCTCATTCATAAAGAATATTCACTTAAGCTAGCCAATATTGAGCTATTAGTAGTAATGCACTGTAGGTGAAGAAACTGATTATACAACCAATCTAATATTATTAAGGAAAGAAAATAATGGAGTCTCTGTTACCAGATTCCAATGTGAGTCCTTCCAAGTTTATAAAGCTCATAGGCTTTAGTGTTTAAACATGGGATTTCCAGTTGTTGATGCTGTTTTAGCAAGGTATAGGTAGGTGGTGGATCCTTCCAGGAGAAAAGAAAATGTCACTGCGGTGTGTCCTTTTGAATTATACCTCACTATGCCTCACTCACCACCCACCACACTTTACAATGGGTCTCTACTCCATGCAGCCTCATAATCAGTTAGTTTTCATAATAAAAGCAAATATAATTAATTACATATTATTTTAAAAAATATCAGCAAGGCTTCTATAATACCTCAAAAGAGTCCCACTCCAACAGCTAAGAAATTACTGAGGGAGAAGTGAGTGGATTACTAATATGTTTTGCAGTTGAACTCTGTTTAATTTGTAGGAAGTTTGTGCAAACTTTTCAAACACTATCATTTGAAAAGCATTATATACAAAAACATGCCTCCAGTTTCTGTATGTATCAAGTTTTAAAAAATATAACAACTCAGATGGATTATATTATAAAAGCCTGTTTTGTGGCAGCATGTTTAATAGTAAAAAAATTCAACATCATTTAGTAAATGGTGAGTTTATGAAGCAATGTATGGAGAGTGGGGTCTTGCGGGGAAATGGGATATTTCATTTTATTTTGAGACAGGATCTCACTGTCTGTCCCAGGCTGGCCTTAAACTCCTGATCTTCTTGCCCCATTCTCCCACATGTTGTGACTGAAGGTGTGTGCCACTGAGCCTGACTTGATAAAATCTATGTTTAGAATAGTGTTGGGTTCATAGCAAAAGTGAATGTAAAGTACACAGAATTCCTATGCACACCCTGACTCCCATATACATATCTTCCTATACTATAAACATATTTCATCTGGGTGCTTCGCTTGTAATAAAAAACATCCTTCATGATCAACCAAGAGTCCACATCAGATATAAGCCTTGGTATTGTATATTTGGTTGGTTTTGAGACTTTTTTAATGGTATGTGCACATCATGATCACATAGATTAGTTAACACCTCTAGAGCACCACTGTATTCTGCTTACTCTTTTTTTTTTTTTTTACTAGATCCATGATTTTACTAGAACATCATTTGGTTGGAACCATATAGAACATTGTCTTTTCAAATTGGCTTCTTTCACTCAGTAATAAACATGTAAGTTTTCTCCTCTTTGTAGCTCCGTTCTTTTCAGTGGTGAGTGATGTCCCATTTTCCAGCTTTGCCAATTTGCTTATCTATTATTAAAAGAGATCTCTGTGGCTTTTAAGTTTTGACAGTTACAAATTAAGCTGCTCTAATATCCACGTTCAGGTTTGGGGTGGACATAAAATTTCATTTCATCTGGTTAATTACCAAAGAGCACAAATGGTCAGAGTATGTGTTCCTCTATAAGAAATGGACAGAGTGTCTTCCAAAGTGGCCACTCTTGCTTTCCCATGAACAGCAAGTGACTTTCTGTTGCTTTGCATTGTCAGTGTTCTATGTTGTCAGTCTTGGGTTGTGACATTCTGGCAGAGGTACAGTAATGTGGGCTTTTGAGTAATTGCAATTTCTCAATAACAGGGATGCTCAGCATCTCTTTATAAGTTTACTGAAAGTGGGGACTTGCTTTTCCTGATTTCTTTTCTATGTATGCACACACATTTGTCTATGTGGATATGCAGATGTGCCTACACATCTTTGCACATGTGTGTGGAGGCCAAAGGTCAAACTTGAGTGTTATTCATCAGGTCCCATCCACTTAAATTTTTTTCTAAGCTGAGCGTGGTGGTGGACCCCTATAATTCCAGCACTCTGGGAGGCAGAAGCAGGCAAATTGCTGTAAATTTGAGACCAGCTGGTCTACAAATCGAATCCAGGACAACCAAGGCTATACAAAGAACCATGGGATTTGACCAAATTTGTACTATTAGGGTCACATTTCTTCAGATCCAACCCAAAAGTTGTTGGTTATCCACATAACCTTTGTGACACTTTTGCATACTGTGGCCACATTTTGTTTGGCAGGTTGGTCTTGTATCATGCATTGTTTGCTGTTTGACAGTGTCTTTGATGTCTTCCCACCTCTAGTAGCATGCCTAGCATTTTCCAGCACAATTAAAGCTAGCCAATAAGGAAGACATTTCCCAGTTTGTTTGAAATTGATTTCTTTATGTCCTACAACTACAGTGTGTAATTTTTTTCAGGACTATGGTATTACCATGTTATCATATTGTGCAACTAAGAGAAATGGGGGTAGCCTGGGTACAACAACTTCATTGTCAACATACTTAAGCTCAGATCATGAACTTATCTATCCTTTTCATTTTCTATATTTTTATTTGATTACTTATTCATTCACTTATTTATTTAATGTGTGAAAGTGTATGTGTGTAGGTTAGCATGCCACAAAATATGTGTGAAGCTCAGCAGACAACCTACAGGAATTGGTGCTCTCTTTTTATCATGTAGGTTCAAGGAATTAATCTCAGGTCATCTTGGCAGCAAGTGCCTTTACCTACTGGGCCATCTCACTAGCCCCATTTACTTATTTTAAGTATAACTGACTCCCCATAGCAACTATTCTAAATGTATTCCTAACAATCAGTTTTGGCTTACTGTTTTCTCTATTTTTTTTCCCATGTCTTTTTTCCTTTAGAAGAAAATGACACACCAGCAGGGCAATGTGGATTCCATTCTTCGTTTTACTCTTATTTTCCACACGAATTTGTAAAAAGTGTTCAGCTTTTTCACACCCCCTCACCAGTTTCCAATTCTGCAATGTAGCTATCACAATAAGTAAGAGTTGACTGCCTGATGATATTAGATCAAGGGTCAAAGCTGGGGATCACAAACCTTATATAACTTTTGGAAATGGTGATGTTCTAGAAAAATGTCACATTTTAACATAGCAAAGTTTTATGAGTAATGTTTTATAATTTGGAAATTGATGTTCATAGAGGCCTATCACATAGGTAGACAAGTCTAAATCTAATTAAAAGGCAATGTTCCACTGGTCGCACTTCTCTGCCGCTCTGATCAGAAAGGCAGGTTTCTCCCTTGGCATTCTTGGCTCAGCTCTGAGAGCTCTGTTTATGCTGTGTGTGACTGGGGACAATCTCAGAGACACAGTATCATGGGAACTGAGCTGAACGGCTGGAAAATGTGATGGTAGGAAAACAGGCAAGCATAGTTCTTCCCAGTTTTATTTGCCCCATTTTTGCCCCTTAGCTTGAGTCAGAAATTAGTAAATGTGAAGTTCATTTTTGAAACACGTGATTTATTTTGAAACAGCATTATCTTTAAAAACATCACAGGTCTCTTATGCATAACATTTAAAAGCATCACTTTTTTCCCTCTCTTCTAAGGTGAAGGCCAAAGGAAGTGTTGCCACATCGATAGGCGTGGCATTTCCAGATAGGAGCCAGTCTCATTCTTTTCAATGAGACTGAAACAACAACAACAACAACAACAACAAAGTTAATGTTTCTATATTTTTCTCTCCTCCTCTTGGCACAATACATTTCAAGCTGTCTAAGGCAATTTCTTCGGTTTGTTGCACTTTATTTCTCTGGTGACAGGCAACACATGGCCCAGCTCATCTTGACGTTTAATCTGTGTGGTAATTCTTACCTACGCCATTCCTCCCTGACATTTCTGCAGACATGGTCTCTGTTTATCACGTTTTCCTTATGTGTACAATACTCCATCTCTAAAGCAAGAGTGAATGGAAACCTGATGGGGGAAAGAATTTGCAACCACCATAGTGAAGCCTCAGAGAAAATAGTGGGAGAGTCCTCATAAATATTCATTATGCTCACTGAGAAGGCAGAATGCTGAATAGGATGACAAATGAGACTTCCCATCTTAAATGGATAATAAGCAGTTCTACAAAATGACTTTCAACCATTCCTTACTTGGTAGAAATGCTGAACACCATCCCAGGAATTTTAATGAGATGTGTGTCCATATTTTTGCTCCAAAACAGGTGATATGCTGCGTAAGAAACATTCTTACCTGTGTGCTTGGTTCTCCATCAAAACGTTCAGAGCTCTTCTGATGCTAAGAATCAGAGTTTTTGATTCCTGACAGTTGGTTCTTCTTGGGGACATGGGCATTTGATGTGGGAATACTCTTAAGTATTTTCTGTTGCTCTCAGCATTGATGACTCTGTCAGTCAGTTTTCTGTGGCTAACACCACAAGGCAGAGACCCAGTAACTTATAAAGAAAAGATGCTTATGTTGGCCCATGACTCTAGAGGTTCAAAGTCTCGGAACTGCTTTGGTGATGTTGTTCTTGCTGGTGGGGTCCTAAGGCTGGGGGAGAAGAAACACAAAGTATGCAGGTTACTTCCCTTTCTTATGTAGCAGAAAGGATTCAGGCACAGAGACTGTACTCTAAATAAACTGATCTGATTCTGACTGCTTCCCAAGAGTCCAACTCAAAACACATGATCAGATCAACTTTCCACCCTCTTAATGGGTCACAGCGAGGATCAAAATGTCAACACGAATTTCCAGAGGTACTACACCATATTTAAGCCGTAGTGCTCACCAAGTGGCACTTCTCAGATCCCACTTCTTGCAGGGGACAGCGTAGTGTTCAGGTGCAGCCCATGTGGGTTTTAGTGCTGTCAGCTCCGAGGCAACCTTGTTGGAGCCACATACTCCTGGGAATGATCTGTATCCACTCTTGTTAATAAAGACCAAATGAGATGCTGGCTGTGAGGTGCTTGGTGGGTCCAGCACAGAGAAGGAATGATCTTTCTCTGTCACTCTAAGTGAACACCATCAAGTCTCAGTCCTCTGATGGTAGTTTCCCAACAAGATTATATTTGAGTATTTGTGCCTAAATCTCAGGTTTTTTTTTTTTTTTTACATATAAGAGCTATGAGTCCTCGTCCCCCCCGCCCCCCTGTTTACACTGATCTCTTTCATCTTCATTTCTAAGCCTCTTGCATCACTTCTAGCGTCTAGCCTCTTTCCTCTTCTAACGATTGCCCAAAGTAGCGTATAGCTCTGTATATACTCTTGTGCTTACGAAAAGTTATATAGACACACATTCCCTGTGTGCGGGCACTTCGTATACAGAAAATTGTTTGTGTTTATGTTTTTCCCTGCCCCAAATCCGGTAGATGATTTCTGAAGTCATTTTCCACCTATTCTTCTGAGGCAGAATCTCTCATTGAACCTGGAATCAGGGAGGCTGACTAGACAATATGTGTAGGGGATCTCTGTTTGTCTCTGCCTCTCCAGGATGGGATTACAGACAGGTGCTGTTGGATTTTGCCACACTTGGATTTTTTACACAGGCAAGGAGGATCCAGTCTGAGGTAATCATCCATTTTCTGAAGTTTCATTTTCTGTGATTTCAACTACTACAATCAACCACAGCTTGAAAACACTAGACGGGAAATTGAAAACTAAGGCATTTCCTAGGTTTTAAGAGTCACACAGTCCTGAGTATCCCAAATGAGATCTCACACCATCTTGCTGCTGAGCATCCAGGGTGTGACTACCATTCACTCAGCGTATACACACTGAGTATGGTACCAGTGACCCGTACCTTAGTAGCTCACTTGATTATAGCAGACTGATGTCCTATCACCGTGCTTTTGTTCAAGCAACCTTTATTTTACTTAATAATGGCCCCCAAAATGCAAGAATAAAAATGCTGGTGATTTAGATATGCCCAGAAGAAGCCACTAACATGCTTCTTTTCAGTGAAAAGGTGAAAAGAAAAAGACAGAATATATAGGCTTGGCTACTAGAGGAGGTTTTATACAACCATGAGAGGTCTTAGAACATCTGCTCCATATGGGGCATACATGGTATCATTTACTTAATGCTATTATTTAAAAGAAGCTTTTAAGGTTCATCTAAGGAACGAGGTGCTGGGAAGTGTTGCATGGTATTTGGATCTATTTGCCTAGGAACTTATAACACTGTAAATCACCAGAACAGTAGGGTCACCAGCCACCAGAGGAAGTCTTTCTACTGGTGACATTCCTAAATGCGATTCACATGCTGCATAAGATATTGATCCTATCCAGAATTTACTTTCTGGGCTTGTTGCAAGCAACACCATATTTACAAGGGTGGTATTTCCCTAGCATGTCTCTACACTAATGTGTGCCAGGGTCTCTTTCTAATTCTCCAAGACTCCATGAGCCAGAGGTAATGTCAAAAGTAACTCCAGGTACTGAATTCTGAGCACCTGTCTTTGTCTGATGTGGCCTTTGGGTGCTTTTCACAACCATGCTTTTACTTTTACAATGACATAATTAATGGTCATTCTGCTTTGTAATGGAAAAAAACCAAGGCTGCAGGTGGTCAGCAAATGACTTCAGGCACCACAGTGGTCAGCCACTCTCAGCTGTGCTTCAGCATCTCTTGACTTCCTGTGCATTCGTGTTGCCTGGGGAGTTGTTTTATGGAGCTGTTGCCTTGCTACCTGCAGCCTTGGTCTCAGAGTGTGTGCATTAGGTGGAGATGTGAATCTGACATTTGATCTGAGCTGAGAGGTGCTGGCAATCTTCCCCATTCTCTGCCCCATAGCTGAGCTGCCTTTGGCATTGTTGCATAGTGCACATCCCCTTGGCTCTAGCTGCCTGCAACACTGAGCCCTAGGAGGGAGTCAGCTCCCACTCTGCTGTCTCTCTCT
Source organism: Acomys percivali (assembly GCA_907169655.1). Classification (NCBI taxonomy): domain Eukaryota; kingdom Metazoa; phylum Chordata; class Mammalia; order Rodentia; family Muridae; genus Acomys; species Acomys percivali. The sequence continues at coordinate 41,345,494 of OU015747.1, read as the reverse complement.
CTCTCTCTCTCTCTCTCTCTCTCTCTCTCTCGCTCTTTCTCTTTCTCTCTCTCTTTTAAAGGTTTATTTATTATCTGTACAGTACGCATCAGATCACATTATAGATGGTTGTGAACCACCCTGTGGTTGCTGGGAATTCAACTCAGGACCTCTGGAGGAGCAGTCAGTGCTCTTAACCACTGAGCCATCTTTCCAGCCTCACTCTGCTGTCTTTCATCAGAGCTGGACTTAGCTTAGCTAGGGAAAGCCAGGTAGCAGGAACTGTTGGGGAAAAAAAGCCCCCCCACCCCGCTTATCCAAGACACCTTTATGCCAGTTGCAAGTGCTATTTTTTTAATGTTTTCTTCAGTTTTTTTTTGTTCTGTATTTTACAAGATAGTTGATCTTTCTCTAACCCACCTGTGTCCACTCTTCATTATACATCCAAGTTTTATCTTTTTAGAACTTAGCTTACTACTTTACAAAACAACGCAAGCCTCATTGTCACTAAATATTAATATCAGTGTAATAAAACTCAACCTTCAGAGTTTTTAATCATCCCACTTTAAACTATTAAATCTCATTTAAGTTACCAATGACATCAGTACAATGACATATGAAATGTACATTGCTGGAGTTTTAGCATCACAAAAAGTAACACTGTGTTATAATACCGTCGTGTGAGTTCTTCATGTTTACTTACAACATAGAAAGCTAGATCAGAATGTAGATTTTTTAATACAAAGTATCATAAGAATGTGCCTAAGTTTACATTTGCATATCATTACCAGTTATAAGGCAAATATGTATGTGTCTAATGGAAACAAGCACTCACATATTTCTCTGAATTCAGGGTAACTGTGTTAATTTCCCATTGCTATGTCAAAAGTATCTGAATAAACATAAGAAAGAAAGGTTTGTTTGGTCCATGGTCACTTTGCTCTGTTACATTGGGTTTTTGATGGGGGTACAGCATGAGGGCAGTAAGAAGTTCCTCAGCTAATGGTGGCCCAGGGAGTGAATGAAAGGAAGGAGCCTGTACCCCAAATCCACCCCAGGGGCATGCATCCAGAGACCTAGTTGCCCTCTACCAAGCTATAAGCCCCGAAGGCCCCAGAGCCTCCATGAGTCCAAAGACTAGGAGCAAGCCTTCCATGTCTGGGCTAGTCCGAGCCAGATGTGGAGCAATGTTTTCCCATTATGACTGGTACCTGTATGGGGAAACCCCAAGACCTTCACACTTGAAAGTCTATGAGAAAGAACAAAAGGAAAGAGGAGAGGAAAGACAAAGTCAACCCACAGACCACACAGCTCAGTGCTGGGGGAGCTTGTTGAAGTTTCAGCAGCAATTATTCTCTCAGCTTATTCTTAGCTGTAGTGTTCCCTTGTCATAGATGGATCTTTATTCAGGTCCTATTCACACTATACAAAGACCCGTGTGTTTCCATGGTTCAAAACAAAATGGCTAAGACAGTAAATCACAGCCCAAGGATCTGACCAACAAATGACATTAAATCTCCAGCTGCCATATGGCAACACTAATTGGATGCAGTGGGATTTTTTTTGGGGGGGGGGAGAGAAGAGAAAGGAGTGGAGGAGGACAAGAGAAGGGGATTCCAAGGAAATTGGAGGAGAAAATGGGGAGTGAATATAATCAAAACACATTGTGTGTGCACATATGAAATTCTCAAGGAATAAATAAAAAGTATTTTTTAAGATGTCAAAAAGAAACCCCAAACAAACCCAAACTCCAGCTTCCTGGCCACCCAGCTGCCTGGCCATGAGGTGAGATAGAGAGCTGTAGTTTATACACTGCAGAGTGTGAGGATTTGAAGGGATAAAAATGTTTAAATACCTTAACCAATGAGATGCAAATACCAGGTGCTCTGGCTGTTTCCAGATATTTTCTATGGATAACTCAGGGCTTCAAATGCCTTCAAAACCAAAGTGCTTCTCTGGGGATTAAAAAAGTGAGTCAAGTAAAGCCAGGATGGCAATCCCATGATAAATTGATGCCAGCTTTTAAACTTGATAAAGATCCACCTGCCAAAGGATAAGAAAAATGAATCTGCTATTTACTCTGTAAATAAATGTTAATTTTTAGACATTCTCCCTGCTGGAAGTGTTCACTGAGTGCCAATGATATTCTGGGCACTAACACACAAAAGTTAAAATACTAAATTAGACAAAGATGGTGTCTGCCTCTTGTCATTCATGCTGGACCACATAGACACAGATCAAAACTAAGAATTTAAGACACCTAAGTTTTATGTTTTGATAATTGTTTGGATCTATATTTAATTCATTGGCCAAGTTGGGTTTAGAAATAAGAGTTCCTGGTCTCTCCTAAGAAGTTATTGTTTGCTCAAATGCAAAGTAAATGATAGGAAATATGAGCTAGCAGAGTTGTTTGTTGGTGGAGCAAGACTGACCAGGATTTTCTCCTCCTGTGGGTTAAGTACAATGGTACATAGAGGAGCAGAAGGGAATGCTGCAAAGCCAGTGATCAAAGAGGCCAGCTTAACATAGCATGCAGAAGTTCTGCAGTGGCATAATTTAATACATGGACTGGCACACTTGCTAGTTGTTTTACATGTGTCTCTGGGCCTGGTTGTGTCTGCCTAGTGTGGAGACTAGACTTAGCTTTAGGCTCATCTCCTCTGAGACAAAACTTTTAACTACAAAAATAAAGGAAGTCTCATCTGTCTTGAGCGAGAACAGACCCCAATCAAGTCACAGGAACAGCAACCTCAGGATGGCCAACTGTGAGATTTAAACATGAATTGTAGGTGTTTAAAGAGTTTTTAGTAATTGCTATTTTAATTGTACAATCCTATGTGTTATTTGATGATGCTGATAAATGTCTGTAGTGTGCAGTGATAAGTTAGAACAGCTAGTATTGCCATCTTCTTAGACATTTTGAGAAGTATTTGATTATTACATACTTCTACATTTATGAAGCCAAATATGATACTTTAATACATGTGCACTGTTATGTGCTGATGAAATCATGGCAATTCGAATTTCTATATTCTTACCATTCCCCATGATCTCCTCTCCTCTCATCATTTATAAAATATATGATAGGTTATTATGAATTACAGCCCCCCACATTGTGTAGAATACTAGTACCTAGTACTTCAATATACGCTTATTTTTAGCTTTGTGGGCCTTTAAATTTTTTCTCTTGGGATTATTTATACTAAAACCCTGCTTTGCAAAGTGAAATGTTGGATTAACTAAGCATACAGCAAGTAAGGAAGAGAAGGTTTGCTGTTTCTTTCTTTTATTTTAAAGATTTATTTATTATTATGTATATAGTGCTCTGCTTGCATGTACACCTGCACTCCAGAGAAGGGCACCAGATCTCATTATAGATGGTTGTGAGCCACCACGTTGTTGCTGGGAACTGAACTCAGGACCTCTGGAAGAGCAGTCAGAACTCTTAACCTCTGAGCCATCTCTCCAGCCCCAGTTTGCTGTTTCTTTTCTTTCTTTCTTTAAAATTATTTTATTTTTGTGCATATACATTTATATTATTACACACACACACATATATATATGTATATATATATATATGTATATATATATATATATGTATATATATATATATATATATATATATATTAGATTACCTATGGCAAGAAGAACCATGACACAATCAGGAATTATATAAATGTTACATTCTTAGTATTTTGGCTATTTGTACTTGACAGTCTTGAAGAAAACATCTTCCCTGTCTTGGTGCATCTAAATTTCTGAGTGTAAAATCAATCTCCATCACATATTGTCATTATCAACTTAGTCACCTGTCTAGATCTAAAAACATCTTAACCCCTAAGCAATTAAGAGTCATTGTAAAATTAAGCTACCCGGTCTTTAACTCCCTCAGAGACTTGAGAAGGAGTAAACTTGATTATCTGAGTGTGCAAGTTAGTAGCTTTCCAAATGAAATGACAGTTTTCTACCTGAATAGTCACTCAACACTCTCTATAACCCTGGAACATCTTCTTCAGCCTTCTAGCCCAATATATCTGAGAAACATATTTGTGAGGCAGGAACTATTGAGGACTTGCTTACCCTATCTTGTCAGAGTTTGGCCATTGACTCTGTCTACATCCAAGCTTGGCATTTTTTAGGCAGAATTCTGTCTGTGGTAGAAATGAGGACCTTTTGTCCAGTGGCCAGTTTGCTGCATTTGAAGCCATCTCCATAAGGAGGTTCTTTGATGCTCATCATCCTCTTTGAGGTAGGCTGGGTGTTGCCAGGAATTAACCTGTCTCCTTGTCAATGAATCTTTAAAGTAATAAAAACATTTTAAAATATCGTATTCTGCATGTCTCTGAGGATTTTGAAGACCTTGTCTTTCTATAGAATCATATCTATCTGCTGTGCATAAGATGTATATTCTTGTGATAAAAGTAGACTAGCAATTGGCATGATCATGATTTAATCTACTAACGTTTAATTTGTATAGCTTATTTCTTCTAAACATCTTGATAGCACTTTCAAAGTATTGGAAGTAAACTTTGCATTATAATTGAGCTATGTGGGCACAATAACGCATATTAGAGTAGAAATATATACATTTCCTGTGCATATCTTATATATTCTTGGTCACCACTGAGGAAATGCTTTTAAATGCCTTACTTATTCTTTTCATAGTGGACTTAAATTTCTAAATAATAGTCATGTGCTTCCAGCTTGGAATATTATTAACTATTATTTGTTAATATCCTACTACATGAGATGATATGCCCTGTTAAACTCTCTAAGCATCTGCATTGGTTTAGGGAATATGACAAGAAAGTTTGTATGTGTTCAATTGAGACTTTTTTTTAAGTATATACTATTTTTATTTTTTTAAATTATAGGGTTCTTTTAATTAATTTATTCTTGTTACATCTCAATGTTTATCCCATCCCTTGTATCCTCCCATTCTTCCCTCCCTCCCATTTTCCCCTTATTCCCCTCCCCTATGAATGGATTGAGCTAGAAATGATCATAATGAGTGAGTTAACCCAGAAGCAGAAAGACTCAAATGGTATATACTCACTTATATCTGCATACTAGCCCAAGGGGCATGTCCCATGAAAGCCTTCACTTACCAGGAAACTGGGACAGAGGGGAGAACATCCTATTGGGACTCTAGATGAGAGAAGCATGGGAGAATAGCAAAGTAGAAGGATCCAGTGGGTCCTAGAAACCTACAAGTAGAACATTATGATAGGCAGATTTGGGCCCAGGGGTCCTGCTCAAACTATGGCACCAGCCAAGGACAATACAGGCGGTAAACTTTAAACCCCTACCCAAATATTGCCAATGGTCAGAACAGTCTCCACATTTGAGTGGAGAGTGGGATATGACTTTCTCACATACTCTGGTGCCTTACATTTGACCATGTCCCCTGGAGGGGGAGACCTGGTGGCACTCAATTGAGACTTATTAAAAAATATATTTTATTAATTTATTCATATTACTTCTCAATGGTTATCCCATCCCTTGTATCCTCCCATTCCTCCTTCCCTCCCATTTTCCCCTTACTCCCCTCCCCTATGACTGTGACTGAGGGGGACATCCTCCCCCTGTATATGCTCATAGGGTATCAAGTATCTTCTTGGTAGCCTGCTGTCCTTCCTCTGAGTGCCACCAGGCCTCCCCATCTAGGGGACATGGTCAAATATGTGCCATCAGAGTTCATGTGAGAGTCAGACCACACTCTCCACTCAACTGTGAAGAATGTCCTGTCCATTGGCTAGATCTGGGTAGGGGTTCAATGTTTACTGCACATATAATCTTTGGTTGGTGCCATAGTTTGAGCAGGACCCCTGGGCCCAGATCTGCCCATCATAATGTTCTTCTTGTAGGTTTCTAGGACTCCCTGGAGCCTTCTATTTCCCCATTCTCCCATGCTTCTCTCACCTAGAGTCCCAATAGGATGTCCTCCCCTCTGTCCCACTTTCCTGGTAAATGAAGACTTTCATGGGACTTGCCCCTTTAGCTAGTGTCCAGATAAGTGAGTACAGACCATTTGAGTCTTTCTGCTTCTGGGTTAACTCACTCATCATGATCATTTCTAGTTCAGTCCATTTGTCCACAAATTTTGGAAATTCCTTGTTTTTAATAGCTGAGTAGTATTCCATAGTGTAAATCTAGACTTTTTTTAAACTAAAAATAATTTGAAAATAAAATATAATTATACTGTTTTCCCCTTCCCTTCCCCTACCCTTCTCATGCACCCCCTACCCTCTCTTAAATTCATGGCCTCTACTTCTTTAACTTATAGTGTGTGTGTGTGTGTGTGTGTGTGTGTGTGTGTGTGTGTCTGTTTACATTTATATAAATATATTTTCTACATATGTAAATACAACCTTTTCAGTCTATATAATGTTACTTGCATATATATGATTTTAAGGTTAACTACCTCATATTGGATAATTAATTTGAGGTCTCTTCCTGAGGGAAGACTCTTTCTCTCTTTCTCAGATCTCAGCATTCCTTAGTTAACTATAATCCCTTATCTAGGGCTGAGACCCCATGAGATTTCCCTCTTCTATTCAGCTCATCTATTGATGTCATCATTATTTAGGTCTTCTTTAGGCAGCCATACGATGAGATGGCATGCGTGTAGCTCTCTGGCATTTCTAGGAGACAGAATCTCACAGAAAACCTCCCTCTCTGCCGTCTCTTATGGCCTTTCTGTCCCTTCATCTTCTATGAGCCCTGAGCCTTAGATTTAGGAGCTGTGTTGTTGATGTATCAGTTGGGCTGGACACCACATGGCCACTAGTTCTCAGCATTTGATCAGTCGTGGCTTTCTATAATAATCTCCATATTTTACAAGTAAATGTTTCTTTAGTAAGAGAGGATACCTCTACTTATCTGTGAATATAAGGATAAATATTTTGAATGTAGTTAGGAATTACGCAAAACCAGTAAAGTGGTAGTTGTAGCTTCTCCTGTAAGACCCATGACTTCACTAACCTTGGGTAGTTGGCTAGGTTGCCAGGACTAGCCCATGAGTTGTGTTTTGTTGAATGGGCCTTAAGTCAAATTAGAGACCTGTTGGTTACCACCAACCCTTAGGATTATTGCGCCATGGTGATCATGATTGTGATTCACAGACATCATTGCTGGTTGCTTCCTTCTTTTGGAAGCTTGCATGGTACTTTCTGAAACCATGAAAGTTAGTCCTCCTTAAGGGGAGGCATTCAGGTTAGTGCTATCTCAGAGACCTCTGGGACCGTATCTGAAGTGCATGGCATTTTAAGCAACAGGGACTTTCCTTCTACCTTTGGGCTCAACCAAGGGAAATAGCAGAAGGCTTTGTGTTTTGGGAGTCCCCTTGGTAGCCCTGACCAACAGCTCAAAAGAGGACTTCTCATGCCTGGTATTGGGGTTTTTGTTAGGTGGTCTTTGGCTCTTGGAGGGAGAGTATCATCAGCTCAGATAAGAAAAGTTTATTGAAACTATGTATGTTATTTACACATAGAATTACAATTTTTTTTACATGAATAGTTAATAGTATGACTTTTTTAGAGATTGTTATTTGTATTTTACCTCCTCCCTCCTTCTTCTATATTTACCTTCCTCTTTCCTAAAGAGGCCCATTTTTCCATTTCCCTGATCAGATTGTTTGTACCCTGCTATGTTGCTTTTTATTACTCCCCAACACTCCTACTCCAATACCCCATCAATGATCCCTTTTTACTTTTCTGGTTTCTGTCGTTACTCTAGGACATGTACTCATATCTGAAGATTTGGAGCTAGGAGGCTCTGGTAAGAGACCATGTGATGTTTGTCTTTCTGAGTCTGGGTTACCTCACTCAATATGATCTTTCCTAATTCCACCCAGTTACCTGCAAAGTTCATGATTTCACTTTTCTTTATAGATGAATAGTGTGTCTGTACCACATTTTCATTATCCATTTGTCAGTTGAAGGACAGTTAGGTTGTTTTCACTTCCTAGCTATTATAAATAGAGCAGAAATGAACATGGCTGAGCAAGTATCTGTGGAGCAGGATGCCAAGTCCTTTGGGCATATGCCAAGGAATTGTATGGTGGATTTATTTTTAGCTTTTTGGAAATTCTTCACACTGATTTCCACAGTGGCTCCAATTTGCAATCCTACCAATAGAATCAGGGTGCCATTTCTCTCATATATCCCTTCCATCATTTTTTGTTATCAGTTGTTTGTTTAACCTTTGCCATTCTGATTGGGGTAAGATGAAATATCAAAAGTGCTTTGATTTGCATTTCTTTAACTGCTATGTATGATGCTCATTTTTTGGAGATATTTCTTGACCTTCTTTTGAGAACTGCATTTAGTTCCCAGGCCCATTTTTCAAACAAGTCAAAAAATTATTTTTATTTCTTGTGTATTTGTGTATATTGTGTGTGTGTGTGTCCAGAGGCAAGAAATGGGCATTAGGTCAACTGGAGCTGGGGTTCCAGTTGGTTGTGAGCTACCTGATGTGGGTGCTGAGAGCCAAACCTGAGTCCTCTAGAAGAACAGCAAGCTGCCTGAACTGCTGAGCTGTCTCTACCTGCATGACTGTCCTTTGATTGGGAGAATTGAAACCATTACTATTCAAGGGTATCATTGAATGATATATATTAATTTTATTATTTGCTGATTGTATAGTGTTTGTTGTTTTTCTATTTCTTATTTGCCTGACTAATGACCTAGAGTGGTTTATTCTTTACAGTAGCCTCATGGATGTGTTTATCATTTTCTTCAGTGTTATGAACTTCATTAAATATATATATATACATATACACATACATAACAATAATTAAAGAAGTAGAGGCCATGAATTTGAGGGGGGGCAAAGAAGGAAAGAGAATAAGGGAAGTGTTGGAAAGCGGGAGGATATAAATAAAATAATTATTATATTTTTAAAAATTAAAAGAACTTTATTAAAAGAACTTGCAAAGTAAAGATATCACACAGCAAAAAACATTTCTATAGTGTTATATTATTGGTTATGAATTTAGTTTATTTTTTATCATGAAAAGCTTTCTCTTCTCCATTAATTATCACAAATAAGCTTGTGGGACACAGTAATCTCGGTTAGCAGTTAATGTCTCTCAGATTTGGAGCATAGAATTCTGTGCTCTTCAGAGTTTTAAGGTTTCTGTTGGAAAAAAGCTGATATAATTCAGATGGGTTTGTCTCTATATGTGACTTAGTGCTTCCTTGTTGAAGCTTGTGTTTTATTTTTCTTGTTCTCTGTGCTTCATATATTGTTTGTGATGTAGCGTATGAAAGTTCTGTTTTGTTTTATTTGTCTGATGTCCTAAATGCCTTCTGAAGATGGATGGTCATGTCTTTTCTTAGATCTGGGAAACGTTATACCTTTAGCTTGGAGTTATTCTTCTGTTGCCTCGATTTGTAAGTTTGGTCTTTAATATTGTCTTACAGATCTTGAATGTTACAGTCATAGCTTCTGGTTTATTTTCATCTTTGTAGATGGCTGAATGTTCTAATTCATCTTACTGTGCTTTTTACTTGGGTTGATGACACTTTTAATTCTAAAATTTCAATTTTTATATTTATCAGTCTTTTTAATTTTTAAAAAATTTAATCTGTTCATGTTACATCCTGATTGTAGCCCTTTCCCTCATCTTCTCCCGGTCCTACCTTCCTTCCCCCATGCCCTCCTCCCCCATCATCTGACCCCAGTCTATCAAGTCTAATCTGGACTGCCGGCATCCTCTTCCTCTGTAGCCTGGCAAGGCTGCTAGCCAGGGGGAAGTGATCAACAAGTGAGCACTAGAGTCAGAGGTATCCCCTACTGCCCATATACGGGGACCCACAAGGAGACTGAACAGGGGGTCTAGGTCCTCACCATGCATGGTCCTTGGTAGTTAGTCTCTGAAGCAGCCTCACCCCCTACCCCTCACTGGATTTGTTGGCTCCATTGGTGGAAAGATGGCTCAGAGGTTAAGAGCACTCTCTGCTCTTCTAGAGGTCCTGAGTTTAGTTCCCAGGAACCACTTGGTAGCTCATAACCATCTATAATGAGATCTGGTACCCTTCTCTGGTATGCTAGCATACATACAGGCAGAACACTGTATTTTTCAGTATTTTTATCTCTTTCTTGAATTTCTCTTTCATATCCCATGGTGATCCTTTATGTATATTTTCTTTGAATTTATTTGGGAGCTTATTTGCATTCTCTTTGATTTAATTAAATACTCTTATAATTGTTCTTTTGAACTCTTTGTCTGGGGTTTCATTTAATTCATTCATACTGGAATCTACTATGGAATTAATTTTTGGAGGGGTCATAAACCGTTTATTTTTCTTGTTCTTATATTTTTGCATTGCTACTTGCACATACAGTATTCTTCTAATTGGTTTTTAAAAATAAGTTACAATCTTTCAGTTGAGACATTTGCAATGTCTAAGTGGAGTTGCGTTGTAATAGATTCAACACCATAGTCTAGTAGCTAAATTCAAAGTCCACATTGTTGGGGTTCAGGGTCTGACCCCATATGACAACTTTAAGAATATAATATTAATTATAGAACCCACCATAGCCACTGGATAAGTCCACTATACAATATGATAGCTGTTTAAAAACAATCACTGTTAACCTTATATCTATTGAGATAAGGTGGGAAGGATAATATGCTTTGGACTAAAATATCAGTTACTAAAGTCAGGAATGGAAGAGAAGTAGGCTGAGTGAGGCTAGGGATTAGTATTAGATCAACTGAGAAAAATATTGAGGAGGAAAGTAGATGAAAATTGGAAGTTGGGATTCTGTTTGGATATATGAATTTCAAATATAATTAAAGCCCTGGAAGGTAATATTCAAGAAATAAGAGGAGGCATGAATGAGGTAGGAATAAAGAGGAAAAGACATAAGTTGTGTGCAGGAAAAATGGAGTATAAACAACAGAGTGTGTATCGCTGAACAACAACAACAACAAAAAAGTAGAGCCAGATCATTCATTAAGCACTGTTTATAAAACAGAAATTAAAGAAAAAAGACAGTAAGGGAAAATAACATGAAGAGTAAGGATATTATATAAATGAAATACATTCCCCTGCTCAAACTTCTTTGACCGGTGAGCTGTTTTATACCCTATCATCTTGCTGAGACTCTCTATCACTGCTAAGAACTTTCTGATGGCTTAATTATGGTCTTAGTTCAAGAAATTCAGGAAAATACAAAGAACTATATGAAGGAAATCAATAAAACTGTTCAAGCTCTAAAGTCCTAGAAAGAGGCAACGGAAGAAACTCAGGAATATAAAAACAATCAGATGAAAATATCAATAAAACAGTTCAAGATCTGAAGATGAAAATGGATTCAATGATAAACACACAGACAAAAGAAAAATGGAAACATGAAAGCTCAGAGAGGAAGGCGAGCGACACAGAGGCGAGCTTGTTTAACAGAATCCAAGAGATGGAGGAACAAATCTCAGGTCTAGAAAATACAATCATAGATCTTGAGGCAACCATTAAAGAAGATGCTAAATCTGGAAAAATCCTGACACAAAACATCCAAGAAATAATGGACACCATGAAAAGAAGAAATCTGAGGATAATAGACATTGAGGAAAGAGAAGATTCCAGACTTCAAGGCTCAGAAGATATTCTCCACAAAATTACAGAAGAAAACTTCCCAAATCTAAAGAAAGAGATGCCTACAAACATACAAGAGGCCTACAGAACACCAAATAGAATAGACCAGAAAAGAAAAACTTCTCGTCAAATAATCATCAAAACACAAAATATACAGAACAAAGAAAAAATATTAAAAGCTGCAAGGGAAAAGGACCAAATAACATTTAATGGCAAACCTATCAGCACTATACCCGACTTCTCAGCAGAGACCATAAAAGCCAGAAGGGCCTGGACAGAGATCCTGTAAACCCTAAGTGGCCACAGATGCCAGGCCAGACTACTTTACCCAGCAAAACTATCAATAACCATTGTCAGAGAAAACAAAATATTCCATGACAAAAACAAATTCAAACAGTACTTATCCACAAATCCACTTTACAGAAGATACTAGAAGGAAAACTCCACCTTAAAGGGACAAGCTACAACCAAAACTACACAGGAAATAGATAAGTACACCATGGCAAAAACACAACCACACAAATGCTCTACTGGAACCAACACCAAAATTAAGACTCTTAACAGTCACTGGTCATTAATATCTCTCAACATCAATGGTCTCAATTCTCCAATAAAAAGACACAGACTAACTGAATGGATGTATAAACAGATCCAACATTCTTCTGCATTCAAGAAACACATCTCATCCATAAAGATAGACATTACCTCAGGGTAAAAGCCTGGAAAAAATATTCCAAGCAAATGGCCACAAGAAGCAAGCAGGAGTAGCCATTTTAATATCGAACAAAATAGACTTTCAACCAAAATTAATCAAAAGGAAGGACACTTCATACTCATCAAAAGTAAAGTCAACCAAGATGACATCACAATTCTGAATTTCTATGCTCCCAATACAAGGGCACCCACATTTGTAAAAGATCTATTAATGAAGCTTGAACCACACATCAATCCCCACACAATAGTAGTGGGAGATTTTAACACCCCACTCTCACTGAAGGATAGGTCATTGAAACAGAAACTAAGCTGAGAAATAATATCATTAACCAATGCCATGAATCAAATAGATCTAACAGATATCTATAGAATCTTTCACCCAAACAAAAAGGAATATACCTTCTTCTCTTCACCCTATGGAATGTTCTCCAAAATTGATCACATAGTAGGTCACAAAGCAAGCCTCAACAGATACAAGACGATTGAAATAATGCCTTGTATCCTATCAGATCACCATGGTCTTAGGCTGCACTTCAACAACAACAGAAATAACAAAAAGCCTACACACACATGGAAACTAAACAATTCTCTACTTAATGACACCTGGGTCAGGGAAGAAATAAAGAAATTAAGGACATCATGAAATTCAATAAAAATGAAGGAACAAAATACCCAAAATTGTGGGACACATTGAAAGCGATGCTAAGAGGAAAATTCACTTGTAAGTGAGTATATTCCATGTGTGTTTTTATGGATCTGGGTTACCTCACTCAGGATGATCATTTCTAGTTCCATCCATTTGTCTGAAAATTTCAAGATTTACTTGTTTTTGATAGCTGAATAGTAATCCATTATGTAAATGTACCACAATTTCTTTATCCATTTTTCATTTGAGGGACATCTAGGTTGTTTCTAGATTCTGGCTATTACAAATAAAGCTTCTATGAACATAACTGAGCAAATGTCTTTGTTGTATAGTGGAGCATCTTTTGCATATATGCCCAGGAGTGGGATAGCAGGGTCTTTAGGTAGCACTATTCCAAATTTTCTGAGAAAGCACCAGATTAATTTTTAAAGTGGTTGTACAGGTTTGTACTCCCACCAGCAATGGAAGAGTGTTCCCTTTTCTTAACATTCTCACTAGCATGTGTTGTCACTTGAGTTTTTGATCTTAGCCATTCTGATAGGTGGCAGATGGAATCTCAGAGTGGTTTTGATTTGCATTTCCCTGATTACTAGGGATGGTAAGCATTTCTTTATATGTTTTTCAGCCATTCAGTGTTCTTCTGTTGAGAATTCTCTGTTTAGCTCTGTCCCCCATTTTTAATTGGGTTATTTGGTTTGGTGGTGTTTAATTTCTTGAGTTCTTTATATATTTTGGATATTAGCCCTATCAAAAAAAGGATTTGTTTTATTCTTCTATTTTATGTGCCCTGTTCCCAGAGAATATGCTTGTGCACTCTATGTGTGTAGGCCTGCAGAGATCGGAAGTAGTGTTAGATTCCCTCAAAGTGGAGTTACTAGAAGTTATGAGCCTCTTAATGTGGGTGCTGGATCCAACCTGGGTTCTCTACAAGACCATCACTTCACCACTTACCCATCTAGGAGGCCATGACTTCTTTCTGTCTTGTTTGTCATGCTTCATTTCTTTCTCTTGTCTCATTGCTTCATCTAATACTGCAAAGTGCTATGTTGAGCATGACTAGAGAAGGTAAACACTCTGGTGTTCCTTATTGCAAAGGCAGCACCGTCAAGCTTTCCTCATTTACTATACTGTTTTCTACAGGTTCTCTCTCTCTCTCTCTCTCTCTCTCTCTCTCTCTCTCTCTCTCTCTCACACACACACACACACAATTGTCTCTCGTCATAGTTTCTTCAAGGCTTTTATCACTAAAGGATGTTGTTTAAGGTCTTTTCTGTGTCTATAGAGATGAACATGTTATTTCTGTCCTTTTGTCTGTTAATTGGCTGCATTGTATTTGTTTATTTGGATATGTTGAACCATCCTTTCATCCCTGGAATAAAATCACCTTGTAATGGTTTAATGTGGAATCTTTAATTTAATATATAATTTAAATATTTATTAAGGCTCTTCATTCTTACTTATTTTGCTTATCAATAAGGCTGTACTTTAGAGTTTTCTCAGGTACCTGCTCTCAACTATGTTGGATCCCTGTACTTTCTTTGAATTTACTTTGCTCCTTTATCTTGAGGCAGGCATGAGACCACTGATTCTCAATATGGTTTCTTAGCTTCTTTTTCTTTTCCCTGTGTTCTAGGATTACCACTATATTTTAAAACAACAACATGATGGTGCAATGTAGGGAAAATACAAATGAGTTCTGCGGCTTTCCACACTTCACTTGTACTTAGTTAACCTCCAAGAACTTTAACTGATAGAAATCCCCAGATTTTATCCCCAGGCAGGTGCATTTGAGACTGGTGGTCTCCTGTGTCCTCCAATGCCTAGCAAATAAGGTCTCATTGGAACTTGTCTTTTCTGTGATTGGTATGCTACTCAGTGAGAAAAACTATCTGGTTTAGTAATAGCAATATCCTACATGTTGTGAAGCATTCTAAGTACACTTTCTAATGTTCTTTTTGACTTATTTTTATTTTTTAATTTTTATTTTTTATTAATTCATTCATATTATATCTCAATAGTTATCCTATCGCTTGTATCCTCTCATTCTTCCCTCCCTCCTGCTTTCCCCCTACTCCCCTCCCCTATGACTGTGACTGAGGGGGCCACCTCCCCCTGTATATGCTTATAGGGTATCAAGTCTCTTCTTGGTAGCCTGCTATCCTTCCTCTGAGTGCCACCAGGCCTCCCCATCCAGGGGACGTGGTCAAATATGGGGCACCAGAGTTCGAGTGAAAGTCATACCCCACTCTCCACTCAACTGTGAAGAATGTCCTGTCCATTGGCTAGATCTGGGTAGGGGTTCGAAGTTTACTGCACATATTATCCTTGGCTGGTGCCATAGTTTGAGCAGAATCCCTGGGCCCAGATCCGCCCATCATAGTGTTCTTCTTGTAGGTTTCTAAGACCCCCTGGATCCTTCTATTTCCCCATTCTCCCATAATTCTCTCACCTAGAGTCCCAACAGGATGTCCTCCCCTCTGACCCACTTTCCTGGTAAGTGAAGACTTTCATGGGACATGCCCCTTGGGCTAGTGTCCAGATATAACTGAGTATATGCCATTTGAGTCTTTCTGCTTCTGGGTCAACTCACTCATTATGATCATTTCTAGTTCAATCCATTTGTCCACAAATTTTGGAAATTCATTGTTTTTAATAGCTGAGTAGTATTCCATAGTGTAAATGTACCACAGTTTCTTTATCCAATCTTCTACTGAGGGACACAGTGAATTATAAAGAGAATTACTGCTTATCCATAGGATATTTGGGTGTTTTCTAGGTTATTGTTCTATTTTCAAACAAAACAAAACAGAATAGGAAAGTATGAGGAAATTAGTGAAGCCTACCTATCCATTTACCTATATTCTAATGTGGCTATTTCAGTGTTAAGTGTTTTTTTTTATTACTAAATAATTCCATATTAATTTCTACCTGCTAAATTGTTACCCACTCACACAATGTTTTCTTCCTGTATCTCTATGCTGCCATGGAAATTAGTTTCTGCCTATGTTTCTGTATTTCCTGGAGGGTACATTGTTTCATGTTGGATCACTGGTAGGAATCTTTTTCCAGTGTTAAAAAAAAAAAGACACTAACTTCCTTATCTCTTGGTTTCCATAGTTTTACTAAAAATTCATCTCTCAGATCTTTAGCTGTTTCCTAAAGGCACTGTGTTTATTTCCTCTGGTTGCTTGGATGATGTTTTTTTCCTGCCACCTTAACACTGGTTTTGGTCTTGGCAAGATGTTCTCTTTAACTATGATGTGTGCTTGCACTTGTGCAAGTGAGTCTTAGTGTCTATGCTGGTTGGAATTGTATAAGTTTCTTAATTCTGCAGCTTGATTTTTGTCTGTAAGTTTTAGAAAATTATTGCTGGCAGCTCTTTAAGTCATTTGGCCTACTCTTTTTTTCTTTCTTTTCTTTTCTTTCTTTTTTTTTATACATAATTTCAGGTATACACACACTAAATTTATTTCTTATGTGCTTCATAAACTGACATGTATTTTCAACTCATTGTTTTTCCCATGGTTTAACCAGAAGCTAACTATTGACCTGCCTTCAGTTTCAAGGATTTCTATCTCATGTTTATGTGATATTTAACTCTACTGAAATGCAAATAATCTCCACTTTATTGATCTTCGTAGTTTCCTATTAAAACTTCACATTACATCTATACTTATAATTACAGTCATTATTTTAAGTCCATGTACTCATCTCATAACTGTTGCTTACAATTTTGATCAAATATTAGACATTGTTTACAAAGGGTTGTTGAGAAGCCAGACATGGTAGTGCACACCTGCAATCCCCAGATTTGAGAGGCTGAGGCAGGAGAATTGTAAATTTACACCCGGTCAACATAATGAGACCCTGTCCAATACTAACAATACAACTAAGAACAACGACAAGAGAGACAAGGTTGCTGAGACTCTGGAAGCAGTTATCCCCAGTGAGAGAAGGTGCCCTGTTTTCTTTTTTCTTTTTTTCTTTTTTCACAAATAGGACATTTTATTTGTCACTATTAAAAATCTGGAAATTAAACAGATTCTTGGACTGGTGGTTCATATCCATCAGCTCGTTCAACCTTAGCACCAGTCTCATCACCAGTTGTTTTTCCAGAACTACCACCTTCACCATGGAGCTCCATTAGTTTTCCCAATTCAAACTTTGGCTTCTTCAGCATTTTCATTTTTCTAACGAAGATGTCATGAAGAGGATAGATGGACTGGCAAGCCTTTTCTATGTCTTTTCCAATGCTGTCTGGAATCAACTTATTAACCACTTCCTTTAAGTCATTTGTCTGCACTTCTCGGGTCATGATTTCTATTATCTTCTTTCGGATCTAGTGGACCTGTTGGTACTGCGCATATGATGTCTTTCATATTTGGTTGTTGCGTTTTTGTTTTTGTTTTTGTTTTTGTTTTTGTTTTTGTTTTTGTTTTGTTTTTTGTGAATCCAACACAGGGAAGACGAAGCAAATAACCATCGGTAGTCTTGACATCAACATGAGCTTCAATCATGGTCTGCCACTTTTTGACCATGGAGCACATTTTGTCCCGGGTAAGATCCATGCCATGGAAGTTAGTCAGACAGTTTTTGCCCTGAACATACTCAGTAATTAGCTTGAATTTCCTAAAGGCAACTTTGTCATTCTGCAGCTCGGCAAGGCTCACTTCAAACACACGACCCTTGAGGCCATCAGATGCAATGTTGATTCCTTGAGTCCTCATGACTAGTGCTTTCCCAATGTTTCTAATATTGAACACAGCCAGGGCTTTGACATCGTACCAGTCAAACCACTTTCTTCTTGGCTCCCCTCTTGCTGCCTTTCATCAGGTGCTTGTTGCTGCTGACTGCCATGGTGCTGCTCAGAGAGCCAAAAGGCAAGTGCCCTGTTTTCTAGTCCAGAGATAAGGTGCAAGATCACTTTGAAATCGTCTGACCTTTCCTATATTGACATGACCACTAGTATGTAACTCTGTGGGGGCTTTGTGGAAGTCCTAGAAAAACAAGTGAAGTGTTTCTTCTCCTTGGTGGGCCTGGAAATGTGACTTTTCCTCCTGGCACTACAGGACCTCCACATTTCTTGCATAGAATTAGAGGCCATAGTTTGCTATTATCTCATTCTCAAAGCACATAGCCTAGATGCTGGCAAATGCCTTCAACAACAAATTACATTTAGAATACCAGGTTCATGTTTAAAAATAAAGGAACATAACAGTAAAAGGACTCCTAATGACATTCTGGTACATTCATAGATCAGTGTCTTTCTCAGCCATCATAAGAGAAGTTTCCTCCTGCAGAAGATGAGAACAAATACAGAGACCCACAACCGGACAATGTTCAGAGAGTGAGCGACCTTGGACCACTCAGTCCTAAATGGTATGTCCCCATTAGATCTCTCTCTGCAGGGTTTAGGGAACTCTGCAGAAGAGGAGGCAGGAAGAGTGTAGGAGCCATTGAGAATGGAGCATACCCAGGAAACAAGGCTTTCTAGACACAGTAGATCTGCCGCACATATGAACTCAGAGAGATGGTGGCAACACCTATAAAGGTCTGTATAGGTCTAAGATGATGATGATGGTGATGATGATGATGATGATGATGATGATGATGATGGTGATGGTGATGATGATGGTGATGATGATGATGATTATTGTTATTATTACATGCTTGTTTGTTTTCTGGTTAGAGAAGGAAAGGGTGTAGATTTGGGTGGGGGAGCAGAACAGCGGATCTGGGAGGAGTTGGGAGAGGAAAAACCATAATCAAAATATATTGTATGAAAAAAATTGATTTAAAAAATCCCTAGTCTAGTATCTTGCTCCCTAATGTCCAATGGGCATGGAGCAAGCTATAGGACACATTTGGGTTTGTTTGTTTGTTTTTGCTTGCTTTAGACAGGGACTTGCTTACTCTATAGCCTAGACAGGCCTTGAACTCACAGTCCTCCTGTTCCAGCCTCCCAAGTGAGTTCCAGGCTTTCAGAGGTGTACCATCATGCTTGATTTAGGATACCCTTGGTTTTTTTAAGAATAATTTTTGAAAGTTAATTTATCCATAGACAATTTCATTCATGCAGATAGCGCATTCTAGTTACACTTGTCCCTCCACCTACACTTATTGTCCACCCGTTCCCACCAAATCCCCATTCTAAGTGCATGTCTTTTTGTTTTTGCTTTGTGACCCATGGGGTTTAAACAGGGCCACCCCCATGGCCAGGAGTTGAGGTTGCCCATTGGAGCATGAATAACTGGCCAGTGGCCACATCATTGAAGATAACGACTTCCTCTCCTGCAGCAGCCCTCAGCTGCCATTAGCTCCTCTGAGTCGGGAAGGACCCCATGAGTTGGTCCCCATCTATGCAGGTAACTCAGCTGTTGTGAACTTGTGAGTGCCATAACCACATAGGATGCTGTTTTTGTTAAGACCCTGCCCTGAACTGAGAGCGAACTGCTGTGTCAAATGAGGCTCATGTCAATATTTTTTTCTTGTTACAAAGATACTGCTTTTTCAAATCTCTTTTATTCTTCTCCAGAACTGTGGCTCTTCTCTGACAGTGGTACACATGGGTGCGTAGTGGGCTCTAAATCAGATACACAAATAGAGGTATTCTTCAAATGAATTTTGCATAGCTAGTCTCTGGCTTTGCTTTTAGAGGTCAATGTCTCTTTGTTTATTTTTTTTTCTCAAAAATTTTTTTTTATTTTTACATATTCCCTTATACTTTCTTTTTCTTTTTTAATTTAATTTTATTAATTTATTCATATTATATCTCAATGGTTATCCTCTCCCTTGTATCCTCCTATTCCTCCCTCCCTCCCATTTTCCCCTTACTCCCCTCCCCTATGACTGTGACCGAGCGAGACTTGTTTTTTTTTTTAATGAACACATTTTTAGCTTAGAGTGTGTCCCATTTTTCTGTTTAATGATATAATATATATAGATATCTATTAATTAAATAATATAATTAATATAATACACAATTATTACGGCATATTAATTAATTGGTTACATATTAACATAATTATATAAGATATAATAGCTCTAATAGCTTTGGGAATAAAAATGATAAAATCCTCAACTGTGGTTGTGGATGTATCTATTTGGTCCCTTCAGGGGTATCAAGAAATTAAAAACCCTTATTAGGTACATATATATCTAAAAGATCTATTTCTTTGTGATGAATTAATTCCTTATCTTCATGTCCCTGCTTGCCTCCTTCTACTGTATTCTACTGTAGTTTTAAAGTCTACTGTAGTTTTACAGTATAGACAGCATCACTCCTAGGTTTTTCAAGACTAAAATCTATGTGGCATAGGCTTCCTCATCCCTTTTATGTTTAACATAGCTGGATGTCCATCCTCAAAATATGTTTCATATAGCTCATATATACCTACATCTTTTCTCCCTGACTTTATGAAAATTATAATTGACAAAATTTCAATGGGAGGGTTTGATGTATGAGTGCGTAGTAAGTTGATTAGATGAAGTGGTATAGCATCTGGGTTTTTAATTTCATGAACAACACTGACTTTTTGAAAGCAGAAGTTCTTTGGTCACACTCTGAACTTGTTGAAACTGAAATAGTATAGTGATTTCAGTCTATGCTTCAGTTTGAGAAGAATTGCTTTGAAATCAACCATAGATGTGTATGTGTACATGTGCTTGTGTGCATATGTGTATACGACTGCATGTACATGTGCACATATATGTGTGTGGCCATGTCTTCATGTATGTATGTGTGTATATGAGTGCATATGTGTATATATATTTGTGTATATGAGTACATATGTTCACACATGAATATATTTATACACATGTTTGTGTGTGTGATTTATGGTCTACTGACTAGGTCTTATAAATTTTTTCTTTACTGTCTCATCTGTCTACTAATTTCATTTTGGTTCTAGATAAAGGAATTTCAGCATGGCATTGATGTGTGAACCTTTAAGGGCTACGTCTTAATGTCTTTGAATACAAGCAACCCATTCTTCTTCTGTCGGCAGAATTGGAGTGATGTGTGGGCTCTGAGAACTGTTTAACTGGCTGCTTCCCAGTCTTTCCTGTGGTTGTTCTGTGCTGGCCTCTTGGTATTTCATTGAGTGCAACTGAATGTTACCTGAGTGCAGGGGTGCACACCTGCATAGCGCTATGCTGCTTCTCTGTCTAACTTCCCTCTTTTTGATACTCTACCCTGCAAATTCTATCAGAGTTGACTGATCTCAGTTCTTTCTTCTGCCCAGCAAGACTCCCAGATTCTTTTAGTAATAGTATTGGAGCCTAAAAATTCCCTTCTCACAGGAAAGCAGGGTTATCATGGAGTTACCTTCTTTCTACCCCTCCTTCCGGTATTACAGTTCTGTGTTATTTAGGTCTGATTCCCTCAAAAATGTTTCATGTGGTTTTTCACTTGTGCACTTACAGTGGGTGAGTATTCAGACACTCCTATTTGTGATGACATGAAAATCATACTATGCTTTTGTTAACGTTATTGTGTTAACTTGTGTCAGACTCTGTAAAAAAAAAAAAGTCTACCATTGCTGTGTTTTCAGTACATTTCTGAGGCAAATCTGCACAAAGTTTATGTGCTTCTGGATTTACACTCATTCTGTGTCTTTGCGAAGGCTTTCCAAGAAACCGTCCTGAGTGTCACTCTGACTATGGGCTCAGGGCACACATTTCTACCTTTTATCATTATTCACTGCCATTATTATTATCACATCACTGTGACCATACCTGACAGAAAAAAAAAACAAATTTTGAGACAAAAGATTTCTTTTGATCCATTTCTGAGGGTCTCGGTCCCCATGAGCACAGAAGGTGTGCTCATGACAGTGAGAGCACATGGCAGAGACTCCCCGTGTGGTGGCTGACCAAGAATCAGAGAATGTGCCAGTGCTAAGGGACAGGTTACAACCTTCAGAGGTACATGCCTAGTGACCAACTTCTACCAGCTAGCCCCCACTTCCTAAAGGTTATTGCTTCCCCCAAACAGGGCAACTGGCTGGGGAATCACGTGTTCAAACATGAGCTTGTATGGAACACTTCTGATCCAGACCATAAATAACACCCCTAAGGCAGCTAGTGCCCATGGGACTGCCTTGCTCTGATAGGCCCATGGTTGGCCAAGCTCTTCTCCTCACGTCCATTTTAGAGGCCGTGGGTGAGAGCAGAACTCAGTAGAAAAACAAATGTAATGTTTGATGAGGAGGGCAAGCGGGGAGCGAAACCACAAGTATCCCTTGCCTGTGGTGAGGGGAACCCAGACAGAACAGGCCTCCTCACTTGCAAAATATTTTGAACAATATGGTGCTTTCTGGAGTCTGTCTCTTCAGCTTTCATGCTTAAAGGTTTTTCCTCCTCAGACCCTTCTTGTGGCTATCTTCCTGTGTTTTTAACACATGATCCATAAAATCTTTTGCGTGCTTTATAAGAAATTATCAATCTTACTCTACTTTCCCCCTGTGTCCTAGGCACTGCCATCAGCCTTGTTGGGGGGCCTTCAGAGGGACAGGGGTTCCCATGTAGGGACTTGCATGTGCTTCTGTTTCTAGACCCCCCTCTCCTCCACATCTACCTACCCAGCAAGTGTCAGCCGCAGGTTAAATGTCATCTTCTTAGGAAGCTTGCTTGGCAGCTGGGCTCAGATGTGGCTGAGACATAACCCCCCCTTAAGAATTATAAAGCTCTATGAGCGACAAAATTCCCATGCTTCAGTCACACATTCACAAATGTAACTGGGACTTATCAGTGTTTGTTATGCATACAACCTGGGTGCTTGGAGAATAGCTAACCTCTGAACTGATTGCTAAACCAGACAAATGTCAGTACAGTTCAAAAGCTAAGTACACAGACTGCTGGCTCAGACCCAACAGAGCCATTTCACAGCTATACATCATGGTTGAACTAGGCAAGCCTTTATGGCTCAGTTTCCCCTTTGAAAAGGAGCAGGAAAAGAGTACCTGTACGTAGAGGTGCTGTGCGTGTCCTGAAGGGATGAGTGCTGCCTGCTTCCCGTGTCCTGTGGTCAGCTGGGATTGGCCATCGTGGTGAGCTATACACTTGGACAGTGGGAACTAGCAGGAGTCTGTGGTCTCTTACGTCACACAGCTCTTGTCTATTTCATGCGCACACTGTGCTTTTTGTTGAGGACACATGATGAGCATGTCCATGACAGTGGGTTGTTCTTGTGTGTGAAGAAATGAAAAGTTTGTCACTTATTGTACCTCCTGTTCATCTCTCCACTTACCACATGACGCTGAGTTGGGACTACAGATGTGTGGGCATGGCCTTTGCTTCTGGTTCAGTTGGCAGAATGGACAGGACACAGAATCCACTTTTTTTTTCATTTTTTAAAAATATTTTTTATTAATTTATTCATATTACATCTCAACTGTTATCCTATCCCTTGTATCCTCCCATTCCTCCCTCTCTCCCATTTTCCCCTTACTCCCTCCCCTATGACTGTGACTGAGGGGAACCTCCTCCCCCTGTATATGCTCATAGGGTATCAAGTCTCTTCTTGGTAGCCTGTGGGAAATGAGTGTCCTCAGGGCCCCTTGGGCCGTTAGCAGTTACTTACCTTCAGTTATGGAAAATGGAACTCAGTTATTTTTCAAATGCTAAAATTACATGAATTAAGAGCCATTTCTCAAAATGCTAAATAGAAAGGATATAAATAGCCAATAATCACCTATGTGCACTTTTATTATTTTAATGTTTGAATCTCTTGGCCACAGTCAGTTACCTGAAAAATTCCAGCTTTCTCATCTCCTTTTCCTAATTGGTAGAGAACACTTTCATCATTGGATAAGAATACCTGACTTTACATGTCTATCTTGTCTTTAAACTAGAAACTGGCAGAAGCTCCTAGTTTCATTGATTGTGTCCTTTAAAGGCAGCTTTGATAACTGTCCTTCTCTTGCCTTGGCTTCCAGATTTATAGCACAGCTTGGTTTGGGAGTGATTGCTAAAAGATACTCACTTCGCAAATATATGAGAGTATAAATTAGACTGCTAGCATGCAGTCTGATTTTTGAGCAGTTCTTATACTAGTATAAATAATGAAGGATGCTAAGATGCTCCCATATATTTGGTTGGATATAATTAAAATTCCAAAGGCTGTGGTTTTTAAAAGCTGCATTTGCCTACTGTCTGATGGGAGTTAGAGGTCCTGGAAAGCGGGAGGGCTTCTGTCTTACTATTGGCTCCGCTCCCCTTTTCTCCTTTGTTGCTCTCATGTCCATCCCTCCAATTAAATGCACAATCCATAAACTTGAGTGCCAAAGAAGGCGATGGGGATGACTCCTGGTCCTAAGGAGCTGAGTTAGGGAGCAGAGAGATGAGAGAACCGACTGAATAAGATGTGAAAAGTGAAGATGATGAAGAGATGAAGGCAGGGCACCATAGTGTCCATCAGGATGATTAGCCCTGCAAGGCAGGATGGGGAGTCAGAAAGGCATCCTGGGAGAGGACCCATCTCAGTTCAGGGGAGGTTACATCAACCTTTTGGGAATTTTCTTCAAAGACTCCCTCCCTCCCTCCCTCCCTCCCTCCCTCTCTCTCTCTTTCTCTCTCTCTCTCTCTCTCTCTCTCTCTCTCTCTCTCTCTCTCTCCCTCTCTCCCTCTCTTTCTCCTTCCCTCCCTCCCTCTCTCTCTCTCTCTCTCCCTCTCCCTCTCTATGCACTCCCTCCTTCTTTCCTCCCTTCTCTCTCCTCCCTCCTTCTCCAAAGTTTATCTTGTGAATGCAACAATGTTATTTACTGTTCCTTCTCTGCCTAAATTCCATTTCGCTTCTGTCCCTCTAAACTCTGGAATATCCATTTACTCTTTCTCTGGATCTCCAGTCAACACCGGGAACTAGGAACAGCTCATGTTCACTGTAAATCACTGTGAAGACTTGGCTGTTCTTTGGTGCCTTCTTATAGACTGGTAGAACAAACCTCAAGCTATACAGAAATATCCTTTATTAGGTGAAGACTATCAGAAGCTAGGGCATATCCCTACAGCTGAAGAGAAAGGGGTAACAGGAGAGATGCGTCAGCCATCATCATAAACTATTGGGGCCCTGGCACCTCTGCATAGGTATCAGAATTCTGAACCATTGAAAATTGATTTGAGGAAAGCTCAAATCAAGAACATCAAAACAATTGAGGAAAGCTTATGGTCTAAAGTTGAGGTCTTTGAATCATTGAGAGGGTCTAATATGAAAAGGGATTTTTCTTATGTTTTATCAGGAGTGGCTCCCAAGAGAGTCATGCCTGAGAGAAGCAGGTTAACTATAAAATATGTAGTTTCAGACCATGTTTATTCCAAAGAGTCTTTACCTTAACTTAAATCTTTTTTATGTGTTTCCAGGCACCTAATGCAAGTACACATCTGATGTCAGAATGACCTAACTAACATTTTTGGCTTTTTAAAAAACTTGTTGGCCAAATAATATGATTTACAAACAAAACCCAATAAAAACACTCACTAGGAATGAGTCCCCAGAAGCTATATTTTATTCTAAATGTTGGGCTTTCATTGTTTTTCTCCTTCAAGTTCTCTGCTCTTGAGTTTTTTCCTTCTCATTTTAAAAGAAGTGGCCATGTATCCCATTTCAGAAGGAATGCCAACAACCTATTGTTTCATAAATTATGGCAGGGGAACAGCAAGTCTGATGATAGAGGGAAATGGAGCCATCCTTTTATTGACACCTCTGAGGAGTAGAAAAGATGGAGTTTCCCAAGGGACTCCATGTGTAGTGTGGAATGAAACACAGCATCGTTGCTTTGTATGATAACCTCTAAATTAAAACAAGTCCCTCACCTTCTCCCTACCGTGTGATATCCCCAATCATAGAAACTTGCTCACAGCCAGCAGTGTTCCTGCTTGACAGAGTGTCAAGCATAGTCCTCAGAGTGGGGAGGCTAAATCTCTTCCCTTGGAATACCCTTGTTCATGTTATAAACTTAGGTGATTCATGCCATTAGTGCTTGTGTGTAATTGACAATAGCCTCCACAGATGCCAGTCGGCTGTGTTCTGCAGACCAGCTCTTTTCTGTTCCCAGAATTGAAATTTGATTCTGAGTGGGGATATGTTATCTGGGTACTAGCCACACTAAGCTATGTCTTCACTCCTTATTGTTTGTTTTTTCAAGATAGTATTTCTCTCTGTAGCCCGGGCTGTCCTTGAGCTTGCTCTGTAGACTAAGCTAGCCTCAAACTCAGAGATCTACCCACCTCTGCCTCCTGAGTGATGGGATTAAAGGCATCTTTTACCATTCTTGGCTCAAGTCTTGGTTCCTGGTGTGGTCAAGGCCAAGGGCAGGTCTTATGTAGAAGCCTGGAAGGAAGATGGCTGGCCCAGGAACCTGCACTGGAAAGTCGGCTGTCAACTTCTGCTCTATGACGGAGATCTTGGGTGGACAGAGAGAGTTGGAGACTCACAGTACCAAATGATGTTCCCCAATTAAAATATGTTATTCATACATGTGGGGCTTCACCATGATCATCTCTAATGAAATCAAAGTAGTTAGCACTTCTATCACTTTACACATTATCATCTCTACATCTTGGAACCTTCAGCCATCTCTGGTCCTGTGCATTAACCACAGACTGCTATAGATTGTAGTTACCCATGCTGCAGAAATTTAGAACCCACTCTTCTTGTCCGAGTGCAGTTTGGTCTAAATTTGCCTCTGTCCATTGATTTAGATTTGTTTTATGGTGATGCCCAGGAAACAGATGCAATAAGAACCTACTGGAAGTTGAAGTTCCAAGCTCCCCTGCATTCCTGGTGGTGTATTATATCTATTTCCACATTTGTCAGGACAGTAATGGCATTTCTAGGCTCTGACCCATCCTCCACGCCTAGCCTAGCCTACAGGAGACATGTGAGCACACGCGTGGTAAGGAGTAGCAGTCCATTCAATGCCCTGTGGCTCACCAGTGTGCCAGCTATTGTAAAGCACTAGAGGATGCATCCAAGTCTGCTGGCTTCAGCTGGGTTCTCCACAGAGGAATCCAGGAGTCCTGCCCATTTTCTTCCAGGATTCTTTGGCTTCCCTTCCCTTGTTTTAGGGACAGCGTGCCTCTAGACCAGTGACAGTTTCAAGGAGTGCAGCTCCCTCTCCTGACAAGGAGAAGCCTTCCAGGCACTTGCACACCACAATGAAGCAAGGGAGGAAGAGCTCACCAGTTGTTCTTTTATCTTCAGCTGTAGGACTGGGACCACATGTTCAATAGCTCTGGACATGCAAGGGAGGGCAAGGGCCTTATATTATCAGAATCTGATCTTTCTGTCTTCAAGTAAGGGATGGTGGAGAGGCAGAGGCTCCCTTGGGGACACCCAAGGTTAAAAAATATGCCCAATCTCTTTGCTCCAGATATGGCCATGGTCTTCTGTGTCCCTGTTTCTGGATTCATGAGAACGAGGACATTTCAAGGCACAGAAGCTTGCAACACTTCCCTCTCTATGAACAAGTATGGTACATGGTTCCAAGCCCTGTTACTATTTTATTCATGGAAGAAGACAGGTGGCTGGTTAAGTTTCCTGTGCACAGTGTACAGTACACTGCTGTGCAGAGATGCCTCAATCATGGGAATGATGGGAGCAACCAGTCTCTAGTAGCAGCTCCACCTTCTGTGGGCTGTTGGTGCATTGTGATGTCATGGTAGATAGCACAAGTATGTAGACACTGGGCTTCATCAACTGCCAGGAGAACGTGCCAACTGCTATTGGCTCGTATCCACTTATGTGCTCATCAGATGTTACTAAATGCTTACTCTGGGTCAGGTACCAGGAATATAGCAATGGACAAGACAGTCTTAGCTCTACAGAGGAAAATGGGAAATAAACAGACCATAGAAACATTTCAGATAGTAGTGAGACCTATAATAACCACAACACAGGATGATGGATAACCATCACTACACTGGGGAAAAGGGACCCCAGGACATGTCAGAGTGTTCAAGGGAAAGGTCCTTTGAGAAAAAGCCCTATCTAGCTCACAGGAGGAGGATTGATGAATTTATGGGCAGCTCATCAAACCAAGGAGATAGGGACTATCAAGCCCAGCAGCTCTGAGCTCCTGTTGATAGCAACACCCTCCATTCCTCCAGGGCCTGTGCAGTGGCTCTGGCTGCTTCTCCCTCCTGCCTACTTTCTGCTCAGCCCTCAATTATTGCAATGCACATCAATTCCCTGCAGGGATTCTACAGCTGGCTGAGATTTAATTAACCAACGATGGTGAAAATGAGAAAATTTCAAACACTTGCCTCTCTTGACTCCTCTGCAAGAGACTAGGGTGGGGAGGTAAGACCACGCCACACCAGGTTGGCTTTGAATGTGCAGGCTTCCTGCCTTGGCTTCCTAAGTGCTGTTATTACAGATGTGTGTCACAAGGCCTAAGGCTGTGAGAGAAGTTTTTGAGCCCATAATGCAAGAGAAAAATGTTAAACTTTACAGTGCCAGCCAGAGTGTGGATATGTGGCCAGGGACAAACCATTGCTGTCTGTGGATGGGAATTTGAATGTTAAGGAAGAGATTCAAAGACCAAGGACCAAATAGGAAATTACGTTGGGGGTGGTAAGAATCCTGAGTCACAGCCTCCAGGCTCCCCAAATATAATACAGCTGAATTCACAGGGTTGGCCCAAGGTCGGCAGATTAGAAGCTTGTCCTTGCCCCCCCCCCAACTCTCTCTCTCATTTGTTCTCTTGTTTGATATTGATGGCTAAAGAGTTATTAATAAATAATTCTTAGGAAGGAAAAAGTCAAAGTATTAAAAAATATGGTTACTAAAGTCTTAGATGGAGATAGTCAGGCAGAGAAAGGTAGAAATAAAATTCCAAAATAATTGTCTTTGGTTATTTATCAGTGTTGAACAAAAATTTTTGTCTTGGGGTTGTTAACATTTTAACAAGCATAGAACAATAGTAAAGATTCACGAATTTGGTTGGAAAATGATTTAATGGCATTTCTTTTATGAAACAAATACCTAAATTAAACAACACAAAAGGTTGAAAATGGAAATGAGCAAAGATAGTTTTTGAATGAAATTTGGCTATATAGCTAAACAATCCTGATTGAGGCATCACGGGGCTGTGCAGGTGGCTTAGTGGTTAAGAGCCTGGTCACTTTTCCAGAAGACTAGGGCTTCATTCCAACACCCACAACTGCAGGTAACTCTAGTTACAGAGGAACCAATATCCTCTCCTGGACTCTACAGGCCCTCCATGAACATGGTACGTAGATACATGCAGGCAAAACACTCATATACAGAAATCAAAGCTTAAAGATGTAAAAAGATTATTACATTGATCAAAGTATCACCTATTGATGAAAAATGATACTGACATCTACATTACTCAAAACATATGAAACATAATTGTATAAAACATGACATACTATATGTACACCATCTATATATTTATAACAATACAAAAGAAAAAGAATATACCTATACAATATTTACCAAGATAGAGCATATCACAGGATGCACAGAAAAACTCAGTGTAATCTTGAAGTGACAGATCTCATGGGTTCCATTCTCCTACCACAAGTCAGTAAAGGAGAAGCTAAGAAACAAAAGTGAACAGAGCGAAATCTATCCATTTGGGATATTCCAGAGCAGTGGCCTTAAAATTCTTAGAACAAAAAAAGGAATCAAAGTAGCATTATAGGCCATTCAGTAACAAACAACTCTGAGGTACAGATGTGCAACAGACTGACAGGCCAAAGAGGGAAGGAAATGCACTGCCACATACATTTAGAGGTATAAAGAGTGGAAAGAATTTAGATAATTTCTTAATAACTAAGCTATAAGCATGAGCAACAAAGGAAAATCAGAAGTATATGCTACTAGTCAGGTTCATGTTTCTCTATCAAAATACCTTAGGGCAGCTAACCTGTAAAGGAAAAATAGCATAGCTATTTGTAATAAAGGTCCCAGAGGTTCCAGCCCAAGATCTCGTGGCCTCCTGTGAGGGCAGCATCTCATGACAAGGACACATGATGAAACAGATCACAGGAATGTGAGAAGAGCTATAAGAGTCCTACAGTCTCCTTCAAAGGATCTCTTCCATGACCTAAGGACCTTTTAAAGGCTCTGCCACTTCCTTGCTATATGACTTTGGGTCTTTGGAGACATTTACTATCCAAACTATACTAAATATTTGAGGATAGAACAGAAATATGGGTTTGATAGGGAAAGCCCCCAGTATGTCTATTTAAAGGGATAATGCAAAACAAACAAACAAACAAACAAACAAAAATCCTGCATAAAAATATGAATGGAGGAGGGAGAGAAAGAAAGCCAAAACCAGTGACTATGAGGCATGCGGTCAGAAGGCTGCAAACTTGTTCTGAAAAGAACCAGATAGTAAGCATGCCAGGCACTGTGAGCCACAGGCAGTCTCCGTGACAAACATTCACCACTCACCATGGCTCCAGAGCTGCCAGAGACAAGAGTAAATGAATACATGTGCTGCAGTCAATGAAAGCTTAATTTACCAAGAACAAGGTCTGCTTATTGCAGTGCAGGGATAGTGGGTACACCCAGTCAAAGAGACCTAAGGAGTACATATGTTTGACATGAAGCATTCTGGCCCAAATGTGTAGGAGTGGCAGGTGAGATACAAGGAGCAAAGACTAAGGCCTTTGAATTTAAATAAAGATAACATATGTTGTGAACTATACAAACAAAACAGCAAATTCCCTCGATAAACATGCAAAGCAGTGTGGAGCTGCCATGAGCTGGAATGCAGGGGAGGTATTTGACATCTGAGTTAAAGAGCAAAGGGACACAGCTGAGGCTCATGACTGGGTGGAGGTCTCAGGTGAGGGGTATGGCATGGGTATTCCTTTCCACGAGTGATGGCACTTTCGTAGTGAGTGTGGTGCCTTCTACTGGGCCTTTTGGGGAAATTGAGTCTGGTTAGAGTTGCCATTTTGCCTGAGGGGCCATATGGTCTTAACTGAAATGGCCACTGAACAGCTGTTCATAGGTCAGTCCCACATAATGCAAAAGTAAAGTGTTTTGAAAGTTCTGACAGACTTTATTGTTTCTGTAAATTAATGTCCTTTAGAATATCATTATATGGAAACTGTCTTATAGGATCTGATATAAAATTTTCATCAATCTTTAAGAAGATTTTTCTAGAGGGACACATAAAGAAAAGTAGTAGGAGTTGTTTTCCAAAGGATGGCTCACACCACCACTACTATTTCCGTTTAGGCTCTACAGGACAGAAATCCAGGCTGGCTTGACGTCACCAAGGTCTCACTGGGCATCAGTCTGCTTGTGGTGCATTCTGCTCTGGAGCCTGCGATCCTCTTCTCACCTGAGGTAAATGTGGCACCTACATCCAGCTTTCTGCACCTGCGCGACTGAGTCTCTCTGCTGGCTCTAAGCCAGAAGCGGCCCACAGCTCTCAGAGGTTGCATACATGTTCATGCCTGTTAGCAGTATGGCTGCTTGCTTCTGCAAGCCAGGGATCAAATTTTAGACATAATCCCATTCCCTAATTTTCTTTTGAATAAGGAGTGTGCTGTCTAGGAGTACACATTCACCACCACCACCACCCCGCCTTTGTTCCTATGCTATGATGTGTTATTGCTGAGGCTGTGGTTGCTAACACCGTTCCTGGAAGAATTGGCCCACCTGTGACAGCATCAAGGGTCCTCTCTCATTTTCACTTTCACCGCCTTGGTTGTTACGATGTGGTTTCCTTACTCCAATAGGTTCCCTCCATCTCTTTTTCATTTTATGCAACCATAGGCTTTCTTCTTCTATCTTGTCAGTTATTATTCTTTCTTCATTATAGTCCCTCTCTTTCCTTTTCCTTAATTCCTTATGCTCACACAGTTTACAATTCATCTGCTTCTCAGACATTCTGATTTTTCCCATTCTCTTGCCTCATTTCTTCAGGACTCCAAGTGCATGTGTGTTCTAATATTTAATTCAGTTCCAAAGAAATTCCTCAAGCTTGTAGTGAGTTTCCCAATCAGATTTAAAGGGATCTATAAAAAAAACCACATAAATCCTTTTGTGACAATCATTATTTGGCTGTAAATTTCATCCCCTGTTGTTTTATTTCAAATTTTATAATTTTTAATTGTAAAAGGATATCAACAAATTATGTTTTTGTCTCTGCTGTGATCTATTTGTTCATAAGTTAGAACCATATTCTCATTAGGCTACCAAGAACAGATGTAATGTATACCTTGAAGTCCTCATCCACTTATTCAGCATCTGGATCATCATGAGCTGAATTCTTTTGGTTGTGTTGTATAATTCTTTGTACACTGAATAATTTTGTGCTGTAGCCAGGTATTGTGAATATTATGATATGAAGACCTTGGACTTTATTATATCTTATTAAAGACTATTAATTTTGTTTAGAATGCAAATAGCTTGGCTATATCCATATTGCCGACTGTATCTCTTGAGAGGGAATTTAAACCTCAGGTTCATTCTCAGGGCTTTCTGGGGCTCGGGACACAGCCAGAGCTAATGTACATGTTTTAGACTCCTTTGTCTGGCTTTGTCCCTCTTGGGATATGTTTCGCTTTGCAGAAACTGAGGTAACCTAAATTATACAAACCTAAAAGCTGGCATGTAGGTTTTCTGCTCAAGCCTTAGCCATCCTGTACCATGGAGACAGGTGCCACCCGCATGCCAGCATCCTGTGGTTGAGAAATGCAGCCAGGACAGACCCATTGTTCTACCTGTCTCTGCCTCTCTTGTTTATTCTCAAGAATGTTAAATAGCTGCTTAGTATATGCAGCCAGACACAAAATTATTATTATTATTATTATTATTATTATTATTATTATTATTATTAT
>OU015747.1:41293579-41304894 GCA_907169655.1 Acomys percivali | reverse complement strand
TCTTTCTTTCTTTCTTTCTTTCTTTCTTTCTTTCTTTCTTTCTTTCTTTTTTCTTTCTTTCTCTGTCCTTCCTTTCCTTTTTTTGTTTGTTTGTTTCCTTTTCATTTTTCTGAACCTATTCCTCTTACTGTCTGGGATCTTTTAAATCCCAGAGCTGGCCTGGTTTATGAATCTGAGTACATATCTGTACCCATACATTTAGTTTATTGTAACACCCCCATAACCACTTTTTCCTTTGCTCCAATTATACCCACTCTTATGTACACGCCCCCTCCCCACCTCCTCTACTTCCAATGTAGCAACTGAGTGCCCATCAGTATCCCAAACCTCACCAGGACTGCTCACCTCCTTTTTGCCTTTCTATCCACACTAACATATCAGGACACACAGGACTATCAGGGGCCTAAATTCCCTAAACAGATTGGTCCTTAACAAAGGTTTATTTGAATTTATCTGCTACCCTTTTATCATAGTAGGCTCACTACTGTTTAGGGACTAGCTGTAGTTAGTACTCAGCCTGTCTGAGCAGACTGAGGACAGAGTCTCATGCCTGGACCCGCAGCCTAACAGATGAAAACATCTTTCCCAGAACACTGCAAACAGACTCATGGAACAAAGAGAGTCAACCTGAATTAAAATAACATCTTAACCAACAAGCTAACCCCATATGAGTAGATACCATCTCAAAAATATAAGTAACACAAACAAGCAAGACAAATTGTATCCTCTAAAAGTTACCAGTGCCGTAATAAAGACTCCAGATAAAAATGACTTAGACAAAATTCCAGATGAAGAATTCAAAATAATGATTTTAAGTATGGTAAAAACCAGTCAAAGAGAACTCAGATGTTTTCTAAGAGAACACAGACATGCAGCTCAATGAAATAAGGAAGCTAGTTCACAATACAAAAATGAAATGTAACAGAGAGAAATGCAGAAGAAAGCCTAAACTGAAATGATGGAAATAGAAAAACACAATAGGAAGGAAAAAAATTCCAATTCTAAAGAAAGAGAAAACCCATCCATATAAGGAAACAGACAGAACACCAAACAGACAAGACTGTAAAAGATTTTCTACGTCATAGTTAAAAACACTAAATGTACTGAACAAAGAAAGTATATTGAAGGCTGCAAAAGAGAATGGCCAAGTTACATACAAAGACAATCCCATAAGAATAACTACTGACTTTTTGATCCAAACCATGAAAGCAAGGGAAGCTTGGACTGACATCTTTTAAACTCTAAACATCATAATTGCCAACCAAGTCTAATATACCTAGGAAAACTCTCTGTCATAATTGAAGGTGAAAGAAAACCTTTCTGTGATAAAAGCATGCATGCTAAAGGAATTTATGACCACCAAGCGAGTTCTACAGAGGATGTTGAAAGGAATACTTCAGTCTGAAGAGAAAGACAAACACACTTAAGAGACTACGGGAGGGAAAAAAAAATAAATGATGCCAACCACTTATTAAACAAATGAGGACTGAGAAAATCCAAAGCACAGGAAAATGAAAGGGGAGCATGGCACACCTTTCACTAATAACTCTGAGTGCCAGTGGTCTCAACTCACTCATAAAAAGACATAGTGGGTTCAAAATAAAATCCTTCTTTTTGCTGCCTCTAGAGAAACACACCCTTTCATCAAACATAAACACTGTCTTCATGTAAGAAGATGGAAAAAGTATTCCAAGGCAATGAACCCATGAAACAAGCAGGAATAGCTACTCTACTGATATTTGACTAAATAGACATCAAATCAAGTCTTGTTTCAAAAGGAATAAAGAGGGTTACTTCATGCTAAGCAAGAGAAAGATCCAGAAAGAGAATACTACAATTCCAAATAGATAGGCTCATTCAATGTTGTAAAGAAAACACTATAGATTTACAATCACAAATTGACCTCAACACAGGAATATTGGGTGACTTCAATAGCCCACTCTTAATGTTAGACAGACCAATTCTACAAAAAGTGAAATAAGAGATAAAGAAACAACTGGAATCAAAGGGACCTAACACACCCACTGCAGAACGTTCCACCCAATGCTAAAGAATACACATTTTCCTCAGAAGCCCATACAACCTTTTCTAAGGTAGACCACAGATTAGAACACAATGTGAGTCTAAATAAATATAGGAAAACCTTCAACAGAAGAATGGGTGAAGAGCATTTGGTAAATTTATTCAATCGAGTATAATTCAACTGTTAAAAAAATGAAATCATGAACTTCAGGTAAATGAATGGAACTAGGAAAAAAAATCATCCTGAGTGAGATATCCCAGACCCAGGAAGGTAACATGGGATGTTCTCACTCATAAGTGGATATTAGTTATAAAATCAATGGTAACCAAGCTATAATTTATAGAACCACAGAAGTTAGGTATAGAGGAAGTGACTAAAAGTGCAGATAGATATTATTAGGAAAGGGAAACAGAATAGACAGTTATAAATGGGAATGGAGGGTTGGAGTGGGATGATCAATGGGGGAAGGGGAAGGAGGAAGGGAACAAGAGAGAATAAAGGGAGAGACAGATATAATTAAGGGACATTTGAGGGGTAACATGAATAGCTTATACAATAGAAACATATATATATATATATATATATATATGTATATATATAAAGTCAATAGAAATGAAGTTGCCTAATAATGGAGAAGACAGAGCCCCATCAGGCCATCTCTTGTCACCAAATGAGGCTTCTAGTCCCAGAACTGGGTTACATTTAACTGAGTTGA
Organism: Acomys percivali; assembly: GCA_907169655.1. NCBI lineage: Eukaryota > Metazoa > Chordata > Mammalia > Rodentia > Muridae > Acomys > Acomys percivali. Next base: position 41,302,156 of record OU015747.1, on the reverse strand, counting down.
TGGCCAAATGGATTCCATGGGAACCCCCAAACAACCCAGGCTGTTACCAAGACTATACATTGCTTTCTACAAACTGACAGCAAGGCTCTACTGCTGAAGACAGCACCAACGCAACTCATTGAACATGAAGAAATTTCGCTGTTGCCTACATAGAGTTTTTACCCTTAAGTTACAGCATCTTCGGTATAGGAAAGCACCTTGTACTCTTCCAAAAGAGAACTGTAAAACAAACTCTGTTATAAACTCTGACAGTGGTGACATACCTCTACGATATGCTAGGGAAATAAATGGTGGCACAAAGTTTGTGGAAGTAACCAATATCTGATTTGACTTAAGGCTCACTCCACAAGATGGAACCCATACCTGACAATGTTTGGGTGACCAAGAACCTGAGACTAGATAGCCCAGGGTCCTAGGGTAAAACCAAGTACTACTGTTCTTAAAACAAATAAACATATAAACTCCATAGCAATAAAATGACTCCTGATGTCATTCTGCTATACTTGCAGATCAGTGCCTTGTTCAGCTGTCATGAGACAAGCCTCCTGTTGTAGTAGATGGGAATAAATGTATATATCTACAGCCAGACAATATGCAGAGAATGAGAGATCTTGGAACACTAGCCTTAAATGGGAATGTCTCCATCAAATCCTTCTCCTCAGGGATTAGGGACCCCTGAGGATTAGGCAGAAAGAGTATAGGAGCCAGGGGGCAGAGGGTGGGTGGGTGAAGAGGACATGAGGAAAACAAGGCCCTATAAATAAACTTAACTAAAGCCCATAGCAACTCACAGGGACTGAAGCAGCATATATGGGGCTTGCCGGGGTCTGCACCAGGCCCTTGTCACATATCTCATAGCCTCCAGTTTAATGCTTTAATGGAATTTCTGCGTGTACCAATGACCGCGTCTCCATTTCTTGTGCCTTGTCTTGGCCTCTTTTGCTTCTTTTGGTTTATCTTGCTTAACCTTGATGCATTAGTTTTTGTTTTATCTTACTTATGTTTTATTTTATTATCATCCCCTAGAAGCCTGTTTATTTTCTAGTAAGAAACAAAAGGGGAGTGAATTATATGGGAGAGTATCTGGGGAGGAACAAGGAGAAGTGGTGGGAGGGAAAACCATAATCAGGAGGGGAAAAAAAACTATTTTCCACAAAAGGGGGGGGGGAAATAACATTATATATTCTACTTTATCACAATGAAATAAAACTAGGAACCAACAGCAAGAGAAATAGCAGAAACAAACTCATGGAGACTAAACAATACAGTACTGCATGAAGGAAGGGTCACTGAAGAAATAAAGAAGGAAACATTTAAAATATTACCTTTAAATAAAAACACAATGTCCCCAAATCTATGGAATATAATGAAGGCAGTCCTTAAAAAATGTTTATAGCTCTGACTGTCTGCTTTTAAAAAATCAGAACTGTCTCAAATAAGCAACCCAATTATGAATCTTAAAAGATTAGAAAAACAAGAACAGACCACTCACTAAAACAGTAGACAGGAATGGAAATGAGCAGGTAGACTTATTGAAATAGAAGTGGAAAAAAAAAATCAATGAAAAAAGTCATTGACCATGTCCCCTGGATGGGGAGGCCTGGTGGCACTCAGAGGAAGGACAGCAGGTTACCATGAAGAGACTTGATACCCTATGAGCATATACAAGGGGAGGAGGTCCCCCTCAGTCACAGACATAGGGGAGGGGAGTAAGGGGAAAATGGGAGGGAGGGAGGAATGGGAGGATACAAGGGATGGGATAACCATTGAGATGTAACATGAATAAATTAATAATAAAAAAATTTAAAAAGTCAATGAAGCAGAAAGTTGGTTCTTTATGAAAATAAATGAAATTGACAAATCATTAAACAAATTAATCAGAAGAGAGAACATCTAATTTAATAAAATTTGAGATGGAAAGGAAGCATAAGAGCAGACCTGGAGGAGACTCAGAGAATAATGAGAACATCCTTTTAAATGCTGTATTCCGTGACTCTCAAAAATCTAAAAGAAATGGGCGAGGCTCTAGGTACATGTACCTGTGAAAGCTAAACCAAGGTGAAGTAAATAATTTAAACAGATAGATAATAAAAATGAGACAACAGTATTAATTTAATCATCCCCTTCCTTAAAAAGGCCCAAGAGCAGAAGAATTCAGTGAAGAATCCCACCAGATCTTCAAAAAAAGAACTAAACTGACACCGATAATATGACTCCACAAAGCAGATCAAGGAACACTCTGCGATTCCTGTTATGAAGCCAGCATACTCTTAATACTAAACCAGACAATGAGCTGACACACAAAGTAGCACAAATATTGTAGAAGTAACCAAATACTTAGCGATCAGATTTGTGGCTCATTGCACAGGAGGGAACACATGAATGGTACTGTACATCTGACCAAGGACCCATGTTGGGAGCTCATAGAATCTAGGGATAAGCCTACTGCTATTATTGTGCTAACTGGACATAGTATAAATCTGCTCTAAATTCCCATGTCCATGCCCATATATTAGTGTAGCCCTCAGACCCCATCGGAGAAGGTAGAGGGGGACCCGGGTGAAACAATGTCATCTAGAGAAGACAGGCCTGCTATCCTCATGAGTTCACAGCGTCTCTGGTTGATGGGACAAGATCTATGCAAGATCAGGCCAGGCAACATTCTACTGTGGAGAGGCAAGAGGCTTACAAGCCCCACTGCTAGGTGAGAAGCTATTGACAATTAATGACTTGTAATGGAGGGAGAATCAGTTTTCTTTAAGGATGAGGGTGCTGGTATGCCAACCATGTTCTAGTGGATGGCCTTATACCCATGACTTCATGCTTAGTAAAAAAATTATACTTCATTTGTTGTTTTAAAAAAAAGAGGGTGGGTGGGACAAAGAGGTTGAGAGTGGTTGGAAGTGTGAGATGTGGATCTGAGAGAAATTAGAGGCAGAAGTGCTTGTGAGTATGATAAAAATGTATTGTATGCACATATGACATTCTCAAAGAACTAATAAAATATTACATAAAAATAAAAATAAAAATGTCCTTCAAATACTTTAAAAGTATTCAGCATCCTTAGGTATTAGGGGGATTCAGATGAAAAGTACTTTACGGTTCCATCTCACCCCATCAGGAGTAAAAATGACAAGCCCTGGCAAGGATGTACACTGTTGCTGGCAGTGTAAGCTAGTGCAGCCACTTTGAAAATCAGTCCAGAGGTTTCTCAGAAAACTAGATTTACTACACAACTAAGATATCACAGTTTTGGGCAAATTATACCCAAATTTGGTATACTTTACGTGTTACTACAGAGATAGTTGCCTGTCCTTGTTCACTGTTGCTGTACTCACAATATCCAGCAAACAGAACCAACCTGATATCCATCAACTGATAACTGATAATGAAAATGTAATACAAAGATGCCATTTTCTCCTGAGACCTCACTTGGTGGTGCTTTTGTGAGTGTCCATGTATTGATCTCTTATAAGGAGAGCATGATGTTTTATATAATAAATATTTTTCTTATACAAGGGCTATGAAGTTTTGGTCACTCTAGGAGAAGCCAAGACTATCCTAATTATGGGATGTTGTCACTGTGGGGAGAGAGAGAGAGAGAGAGAGAGAGAGAGAGAGAGAGAGAGAGAGATTAGTTTTGGGGCAGATTCAAAGCAGGACAAAGCATCAAGAATCAAGAGGAGGGCAGATTGATGGAAAAACACAAGTAGTGTTGCAAGCAAGGGGACCCGCACTTGTCCCTATGGTGTGACCCAAGCAGGCTCCTTAGTACTCTGAAGACACACAATGCGGGTAGGAGTGCCCCTTGGAGACCAAATCATTAAGATGAAAAATCTTTGTAGTATAGTCATGTGGGTGGAGTAACAGAGAGATCCTTCAGGTATCATCTTCATGTCAATGAAACTTACTCAATTTCTTTTCTTGAACAAGGCTCAGTTGTGGTGATCTTGGTTGAGAGGCTACAGGGATCAGCCAGGATTAGAATCGGTCCACAGTGGAAAAACTGATGGAGACAGGGCTGCCACTCATGTAAGTCGTAGGCTTTTGTTTTGAATTTTTAACCTTTGTTATGACAATTGTAGAGCTATGTTTGACATATGTGTCAGAAGGTCTACTTAAGTAGTTGGAGGAGGAGCTTAGGGAGAAAGAATGGGAGTTTATATAAGCATGCAAAAATAAGGGCACACAAAGAACGCTAGAACTTCCTTGCTTGTATAGTAGTCATTGTTTTTTAAATAAATATAATATACTTGAGGTCAATGATATAATATATAATATATTGCAGATGACTAAATGAAACTGCATAATATCACCTCATTTCATTTTCTTTGTTTTAAGCAAACTCTTTCTGTGTTCATTCATTTGTCTCTTCCTTCCTTCCTTCCTTCCTTTCCTCCCTCTCTTTTCTGAACTAATTTATAATAGAAAGTCATAAAGTTGAAAAGGAAATATAATTCAGTGGTAAACCACTTGCCTAGCATATACAATATTTGCCAGAGGAATAAGATGATGTGAGGATAGTCTGACATTTCCAGATTCGTTTTATTTTTAATGATCTCTCACTGTCAGTGTGTGTGTGTGTGTGTGTGTGTGTGTGTGTGTGTGTGTTTGTGTGTGTGTGTGTGTGTGTGTGTGTGTGTGTGGTATGTATGTGCTCTTAAGTGCAGATGCTTGTGGAGTCCAGAAAGTGTGGGATCCCCTAGAGCTAGAATTACAAGTTCCATTGTGTGGATGCTTGGAACTAAACCTGAGGCCTCTGTAAGAACAGGAAGTCTCTTAATCACCGAGCTACCTTCTCTCCAGCTGAAGTCTAAACTTTGGTCTAAACAAGTCTCTTCTGGTTTCCTTTGTTTCACTCCCTGTGTGTAGTACTCAAGATCATGAGACATAATCACAAAGATACTATCCAAAGTACTCCAGCCCTGCATACATACATACAAGTAACATTATATGGTCTTAACAAGTTCTATTGAGGAATACATGTATATACATAATATATGCAATTACCATTACTGAAAAGAGAGGCCATGAATTGGTAGGAGAGCAGGAAGGGATATATGGGAGAGTTTAGAGGGAAGAAAGGAAAGAGAGAAATAGTGTAAGTTATATTATTATTTAAATAGAAAACCCCAAAACAACACAAGAAAACCAAACCCCAAACTAAAGAACAACAACAACAACAACAAAAAACCAAGTACTGCAGGATCCCTCAGCTATGCTGGTGTGCAGCCACCTCTTTGGTGGGACAAAGCTTGCTTTGCACACATTTATGAATCAATTTATATCAAACAGGTCTGGCTCCACTCTGATGTCTGGGCTTTAGTGGAAAGGCCTCTTGTCTGTTCACAAAAAGCCCTGGGGTGAGAGTGTACATCAAGCCCACAGAAGGCCTTGAGTGAAATGGTTCAAGCAGACTTTTTCTTCTTTCTTTCTTCTTTTCTCTTCCTTTCTCTTCCTTCCTTCCTCCCTCCCTTCCATCTTTAAATGTACAAATGCATTCCTTTTTTTCCCTTTTTTAAAAGTTTGTAGATTTCTTTACATCCTGGTTGTAGCCACATCCCTTCTCCCCTCCTAGTCCTTCCCTCCCTCCCTGTCCCCTACTCCTCAGAGAAGGGGAATCCCCTTCCCACCTACCCGAGATCATCAAGTCACATCAGAAAAGAGCATGTCTTGTTCCCCTGTGTCCTGGAGAGGCAGTCCCTCCAGGGAGAAGTGATCAAAAAGCTGGCAACAGAGTCCATGTCAGAGACAGCCCTTGTCCCCATTACTGGAGAACCCACATGAAGCCTGAGCTGCCTATCAGCTGACAGCCGTGTAAGGGGCCTAGGTCCAGTCCATGCATGACCCTTGGTTGGTGCTTCAGTCTCAGCAAACCCCTCTGGGCCCTGGTTAATTGGCTCTGTTAGTCTTCTCATGAAGCTCTTGTCACCTCCAGGTCCTTTCTACACCCCACTTTCCCCACAAGAGTCCCTACACATCACCTAATGTTTAGCTGTGAATCTCAGCATTTGTTTCAAAGCACTGCTGGCTGGAGCCTCTCAGAGGACAACTCTGCTAGGCTCCTGTCTTCAAGTATAGGAGAGTATCGTTAATAGCATCAGGGGTTGGCTCCCTCCCATGGGATGGGTCTACAGTTGGGCCAGACACTAGTTGGACATTCCCTCAATCTCTGCTCTATCTTTATCCCTGCATATCTTGTACGCAGGGCAAACATAGAATCAAAGTTTTTGTGGGTGGGTTGGTGTTCCCTTCCTCTACTAGAAGTATTGTCTAGTTAGGGTGAATCCTCTTCAGCCTCTATAACCACTGCTAGTAGGAATCTCTGCTGGGTCCCCCTCATATCCTCTGAGGAGCTTACTCTGACTTAGGTCTCTAGTCAAGCAGACTTTTCTAATAGAAAGTTGCTAATTTGCTTTGTTCCCCCATCCATTTCTTCATCTTTCTCCTCATATGACACATCTACTTAGGGACTGCAAAGGACCATACCACATATATAGTGCTAAGGCATAAAGTAGGAGAATTAACATCTATGAGGAAGTATCTTGGGGATTCAACAATCACTCAAAGCCATAAAAGCCATAAAAGGCAGGAAAGATGGTGATTTCATTCAGAATTCCATTTAGCATTTAGATAGCAGTCATTGTGGGATGGGATTAGGCAAAAAAAAAAAAAAAAAAAAAAGGAAGCAGGAACAGTGGGGGAACCAGCCGATGTTTGTGGCTTTGGATGAGTTTGGGCCTCAGTTAACAATGGACAAGGTGGAGAAGCAGCAGAGCCTTGGTCCTTCTCCTGCTAGCTTCCACCCCAGCCTTAGTGGTGGTAGTCCAGTCTGAATGCGTTTGCATTTAAAAATGCTTACTTCTGGTGCCAGAAGTATCTGTGTACTGTGATATTTTTATGTATATTCAGTTGGCTCTTGTTATCCATTGGGAACTGGCTGAGCACCTCTCTCATACCAAATTACAGCGAGGTTCAGGTCTCCTGTATCAAATGGCATAGCATGTAAGCATGGCATGTGTGCATGCTTCCTTGACTTCAAATCATCTTTGGATTACTTATATTACCTAAAACACTGTGTAAATTGTCACTATAGTATATTGTTTAGGGACTAGTGCCAATGGAAAAGAATGTGTATGTTCATCACAGACACAGCTTTAAAAAATATTAATCTGCAGTCAGCTGGGGACAGAGCATCCATGGATATGGAGAGCCATTTTTTTTTTTTTTAGTTTAATGTTTATGGCAACCCTGTGAGGGATATATAATCATTGTCTCTGTGTTTCAACAAGTAAGAGCTATGAGTTAAAAGGGTGAAGTATCTTTGCCAAGGGGATACCTCTTGTCATGGGCAACTTTGGCCTAGAGCCCTGTTCTTGCTGTAGTTATCAGCCTTGGTCTCTCAACACACTAGGAGCAGCAGCTATGTAGACTCACTGTGTGCTCCCAAAAAAAAAATTCATGCAGAACTGTTCACCTTCAATACATCAAGATGAGGCTGGATTTAGAGACAGTGTCTTTACAAAAGTGGCTAAGGTAAAATGCAGGCATTCATGTGGAAGCAACAGAGTGTGACTATGTTCCTTAAGACAAAGGGATATATGGAGGCCCAGAAAAAAAGACATCATTCTAGAAGGTACCCAGATCTAGCCAATGGACAGGACATTCTCCACAGTTGAGTGGAGAGTGGGGTATAACTTTCACACGTACTCTGGTGCCTCATATTTGACCATGTCCCCTGGATGGGGAGACCTGGTGGCACTCAGAGGAAGGATAGCAGCCTACCAAGAAGAGACTTGATACCCTATAAGCATATACAGGGGGGAGGAAGTCTCCCTCAGGCACAGTCATAGGGGAGAGGAGTTAGGGGAAAATGGGAGGGAGGGAAGAATGGGAGGTTACAAGGGATGGGATAACCATTGAAATGTAGCAAGAATAAAAAAAAAAAAAAAAAAAAAAAAAAAAAAAAAAGAGTGAAGTGTTAGAGGCCTATACCACCACATCTTGAACTGGGACATCCAGGTTCCATCATGATGAGAAAAATACAGTTTGCTGTTGCAGTTGGCCAGTTTGGGGCATTTGTTATCATGCCCTTAGGACACTAGCAGAGCACCCTTTTGATATTCAGAGTTTCTACCTCACAGGGCTATAGATATCCCAACAGCTCCTGAGAACCTCTCTGTGGAGTCCTTTTCCTGAAAGGAAGTGCTAAAGGATTTATTTGAAACTATATTTTCACAACAAACACAGCATTGTAGTTAGAACATATGATTATTTGGGGTGGATTGAAGAGACTTGTAGAGAGACTTGAGAGCCAAAAAGCCTTGGGGCTGTTGCCATAAACTCATCTGTACATCCCCGCTGGTGCTTGCAGTCTGACTCGGGGGTGGTGATGGTAGGAATCCTACAGGGTAGTCATCACTACAGCTGTGGCCATGTATGTTCCCCCATTGCAAGCCAACCTCAGGGATACAGTGGCTGGGATCCCAATTCCAGACTTTTCTTCTTCTTCTTCTTCTTCTTCTTCTTCTTCTTCTTCTTCTTCTTCTTCTTCTTCTTCTTCTTCTTCTTCTTCTT
>OU015747.1:41242782-41293569 GCA_907169655.1 Acomys percivali | reverse complement strand
TTCTTCTTCTTCTTCTTCTTCTTCTTCTTCTTCTTCTTCTTCTTCTTTCTTCCTCCTCCTCCTCCTCCTCTTCCTTTTCCTCTTCTTTTTTCTGAGACTGGGTTTCTCTGTATAGACTTGGCTGTCCTGGACTGGGTTTGTAGACAAGGTTGGCCTCCAGTTCACAAGAGATCCACTTGTCTCTGGCACCCAGAGCTGGGGTTAGAGGCATGTGCCACTGCACCCAGTTCCAATTCCAAGTTTTAATACCATGGATGGAGGGTTAGTGTAGCAAGGCCATGTTGAGCATGAAGACTTGGTATGCTAAGATATACTTCCTAGTTTCTCCATGCCCATCTCTCAGATGAGACATAGATCTTCCTTTTCCAGGTAGAGGGGTCAAAGCCTTAGAGAGAGAAATTTTCAAACTGTCATCACGTGCGCCTTGATTCTTTATGCCTCTTTACTACAGTTATTGCTATTTATTCCATATAAAAGCAGGATCACACTTCCTAGGAGCCTCTTACAGTTTCATTCCATTCCATCATCAGGTTAAGGTTGAGGACCAGATCTCACCTCAATCAAGTTGAAGTGTTGCTCCCTGAGTACAGTTCCTTAAGCACTATATTCCTAAGCTGAAAACCCATCAAGTCTGCGTAGATAAACGACACCCTCCCCTCCTCAGCTAACATGTAATTGTGGGGTAGGACTACAATATCTACTTTTAGTTAGGTGGTTGGTATCCCCCAAAATATACATGCCAGTCCTAAATCCTAGAACCCACAATTGTGAATTTGTTTGTAAAGCAGGCTTTCACAAATGTCAGTCAATAGATCTCAAGATATGACCATCTCAAATTTCAGGATGTTTCTAACCCAGTAAGTAGATTCTTAGAATGCAATCTAGGAGTTCTGCACCATGGAGAAGCTGTTACCACCAGAAGCCAGAATAGGCAAGAGAAGTTTCTTCTTCATCACCCTCACAAGGGTTGCCTTCTAGCCAATATCTTGGCTTTTCTCTCTGGCCTCTGAATTATGAGAGAATCTGCTTGGTTGTTCAAAGTCACTTCCCTAGATAGAATGTGTTATACCAGATTAGAAAATAAATAGATCACTGTGAGGGTTCCTACAAAAATGAGGTGAGGTATGATGTTTTGTCAGCTTGAGTAGACTGAAAGAAATCTTGGATAGCTGGAGCCTGCTGATGGGGTGTATTTTGGGAGTTTTCAGGGGGATGACAGGTGGGACACTAACTGTGACAAGAGCTATCCTTAATGTGGCAGTACTGTCCAATAGGCTGGGCTCCCTAGTGGAATCACATTGAAGCAATAGGAAGCCTGTAAAATGTGCCCACTTATTTTTTTTTCTAAGCAAGTGTGTCTGTCATGGTTATTGTCCGTAGTTATCAAACACAAAATTCTTCAGCTTTCAACCTGAATCTTTTCATATTGTGACATAACACTGTTATCTACAAGTATGCTGGACCACATTCAGAGATGTCTTGGGACACATGTGGCCTGTGGGTGCAGATTTGACACACTGGTAACATTTTTCTCTCTAGACATTTCTAGAAAAATGCCTGGTGGGGCATTTTCTTGACTGCTAACTAAAGTATGAGGACCCACATGGGTGGGGTATCCCTAGGTTCATGGGCCTGGACTGTATAAAAAAGGTAGTTAAGCGGAATCAAGTGGGTAAGCCAGTAATCGACATTCCTCTACTGTCTCTGCTCCAAGTTTTTGCTTTAAGTTCCTGACATAACTTCTTCCATTAAGGGACTCCTACCTGGTGATGTACAATGAGATTAACTCTTTCTTCTCAAAGTTACTTTTGGTTACTGTTTATCACAGAAACTTAGAATACACAGTATATCTAGATTTGAGAGAGAGAGAGAGAGAGAGAGAGAGAGAGAGAGAGAGAGAGAGAGATTGGCACAGCTGAATTATTTATTTGTATGTATATATGTACATATGTATGTGTATATATGCATGTATGGGCCAGCTTTTTGATAACTAGAATATACATCAGGACCATGGTCAACAGTGCTGAAATTTTCCATCCCTGTGGGTGGTCTATGGCCAGGAGAGCTGAGGCATCACACTGGCTACAAATGATCTGTATCACAAAGGCCCTGTATTCAATACCCATTGTGAGACCTAAAGTGAAATCAAAGTCAACAAAGACTTGGAGGTGGGGGGGCATGGTGAGCATCTAGGATCCAATACTACACTGTCCCTTGGACCCCAAGAAGTACAACCTCAAGGTTTCTATCATATTGATCTATAAATGGCCAAGAAGGAGCAGCTGGGATCATGGCATCTGCAGGGCTGAATGCTGTCCATGGCCACTGACATTCCACTGGAGACTTATGACTGCTCCAGAGGTTACCATCAGATGTAGCCATCGATAAGCAATTCAAACAACTTCATTAAGGAAAATATTTTGCTTAAGTGGATTTGATTGCCATCTAATATCTACCTTTTCCTAATTTCTCTTTTCTTTCAATATATTTTTACTTAAAATCCAATAGCATTTTCAGTGGCTGAAGTTTTACTGTGTATAGCTAACTCATAACTTAATTTAGGAATTTCCTATTTTTCAACAAACATTTCTTATTCATTTACTTTCATGGTTTTGTTTTATTTGTACAGAATTCTGAGACTATGCCTTACTGAACAGAAGTTATGCCAATTTTAAGGTAGAAATAGATTTTCAAATTGTTCAGTTGAAGAATGGTAATAATTTAAAATTTCAATAGTAAGTGTATGAGATACTAATAACCTCAGAATATATTCTATTATGCACACTATTTTGCTTTCTGTTATTTAAATTTGTGTTTTCAACAAACTCTTCTACAAAACTCATTCTGTAAACTTACAGTCATAGCCACCTAGGAGTTCTTTAAGAAGCTGCTTTCTCTCAATTGTCCTGTGTTTTTTTCAGACTGTGATACTGGTAGCCCAGGTGTCACTGAATTCTTGATACAGCCCTGAGACCCCCAGATTCCCTAGAGTGGCCAGATACAGATAGCATTAACTTTGTGGCCCTGCTCCACATGTGACCTAGGACTGCCAGCGTGTGCTTTCTCCACTGTCTCTCAGCTCTGAGTTCTGTGGCTTTTGCCTCCTGCTGCACCTAGCATGAGATTATTATCTCATCTCTCTCCTGTCAGCTGGAGTCCAAATCCTGCCTGGGACCTGGCTTCACACTCTACCCTGTACACAATTACATATCAGTCCATTATTGTTCAGATTTCCTATGACATAAAATCCTAAACTGTTAAATATTTTAAATTACATTCTCTTATTCCTTCCCCAGCACCCAATGATGGCCCAGGCTTCTCTTCTAGTGACTTTCATGGTTTTAGGCATCCAACTGTCCCTGAAAGACACTACAGTTTGGAGTAGGGGAGGCATAGGTGTGTTCTATCATTCTCATTTGCCAGTGATATCACTTCTCTTTCCTCTGCTTTAATTTTTTTAAATCTTTAAATGGCATAATGTAACACCACCGATATTTGTTGTTGTTTTTCTTCCTTTGGTACTGGGGATGGAACCAACAACATGCTAGGCTGGTGCTCACTAAGTCCTATTTCTCCTCCTTCTCCTGATGCTTGTGAGCATCACATGCTTGAAATTGTGATTGTCTCCTGCATCACTCACAATAGAAAACCCATATGCCTCTGGATGTCAGTTGACTTCTTCATCCCCTATTATCACAACCCATTTCTCTCTGAACACTCTAGGAGCAAATTCTCATATATTAGGAGATGACCGGAAGTTCTGCATGCATTCTTTCTGCTCCACTACTTCCTCAAAACTGTTTACTAGACCAGGACCCTGCCAGAGGCCACGGCTTATGGAAATAGCTAAGCAATGCAATGCAGAGCCCAAGATGTTAGGAAAGAAGAGTGTCACAGGAAGTCCAGCTTAACGTGCCCAGGCTGTGGCAAGGAGGGAGGTCTGCTCCCATTGTATAGTTTGTGTACATCTATGAGAGTAGCTGGGGTTCCCACAACCTGCATTCTGCAAACAGCCCCTGACACCCTGACACAGTAAAGCAGGAGATTCAGACCAATGAGTCTGCTGCAGCACAGAAAGGCATGCTGGGTAACAAAACCCTGCCTAGCAACTGTGAAAGTTAATTTTACATGGCACCTTACTGTAGCCATAGGGTACCCAAATATCTGATTAAATATTATTTCTGGATGTGCTTGTGAGAAAATTTCCAGATGGTGCTGATGTTTTGATTAGAGATTGAATGAAGCAGAGCACCCTCCTTGATGTAGGTGGGCACCATCCGGTCCTTAAGGGTCTAAATGGAATAAAGGACTAAGAAAGGATTCTTTCCCTGCCCATCTTGCACCAAGGCATCAGGTTTCTGAGGTCCTGCCTACAGACTCAAATTCAAAATGGAATTTATACCATTTGCTCTTCTGGATCTGTAAATCTCAGCCTCTATGTGGCATGAGCAATTTCTTATAATATATCTCATTATATCTGTGTCACACACACACACATAGCACACATAGGCACATACATGTATGCATGTAATGTGCAAACATATCCTATTGGCTCTTCTTTGGAGGGCCACAACTGATATTTCTCCCCTTAATAATGGAAAACCTTATAAAAGATAAAAAGGAGAAATGACAATAGGGGAAGAACTACTTGAGACAAGAAAGATGACAATCTGGAGGGGCAAAAGAATTAAGAGAGGGCAATGCAGAAGTGGATATGATCAAAGAATATTATGTGCACATATTAAGATGTATAAAAATGTCATCATAGTACAACCCATTATTGGTACAATTATTATATTCTCATAAAACAAAGTAATGGAAATTCATATGATTCATCAAGCAAATTTACGTAACATTATATACAAATGAATATTATATTTTTAAAAATGAAAAATTTGAGCGATTGGAAGGAACACATTTACGCTCCCTAAGCTCAGTATCCTTTGCCGTATAGTACCACTTCTATCACTTGGAGACACGCTAAAGGGTTAAGGCATAATTAGCACTTGTGCTGGCCCCTCGTAGGAGCCCAGGGAAGCACAGCTTTTCAGAGGAGACTCCAGAAGCACATTAGAATGCACAGCGCATTCTAAGGCCAAGACCTCATTGGATCTGTGGCTCAGAAAATCTCCACCTCCTGTCCGTGGATGCTTTGGGTCACACTAACCAAGAGCTGCTGGCTAAACACTTAGCCTCTGTTACTATATATATAGATGTCAGCATTACCTGTGGACTTACATATAGAATAAATAGGCACATTCTTGAATCCCACCCCTACTGGCGGCATCAGAACGCTCTGGCAATGAGCCAGGAAATTTGCATTTTTAACAAGCTCCCCCTGGGTGACTCCTAATGCAATTAAAGTCTGAGAGCTGCTGCCTTGTGCCCTGCTGAGTCCCCTCACTCCACACAGACATAATTAAGCTTCTTAATTACACTTTTTGCCAAGAATTAACAGCATCTTAATTATCTGAGAACACTGATTGACAATAAAAGGCATGGGATAGTTTGGTATTATTTAAACTGAAGGCAAGATTTGAACATCAAGGGCAGTATCATCTCCTGGTATGATGCCTGCTCACAGGCAGGACACTGGCCATTCTGGGTGGCTCACTCCAATCTAGGTAGTTCCCAGAGGACAACCTGTGGTCACCAGGGAGCTGTCTTATTAAACTCAGTTTTTCCCAATTGAAAATGGACACCTCATCCCTAAAATCGTTCCCATTTTGACGTCTGTAGACCCATGTGAGAACATCATTAGAATGTAGCATTGTGGCCCACCGGTAGGTCTGACTACTAGCTATCTAAGCAGGCTCCTGAAATCAAGACTCTTTTAAAGCACACAGGCGTGAGCAATTTGTCCTCTGCATCTGCCAGGTGAGGAAAATGGAGATGCTGTGTGGTTTATTTCACAGGATGGTAGACCAAAGGCTGCTTCGCCTTTACTGCCGAGCTCACAGGGATTTTCTGCTCCTCGTTAATTTCCACTGTTGCCTCATCTGCCTATCTTTGCTTGGGATGTTGAGGCCGGGCTGGTTAAGAGGTGAGACACAGGAAGACTGGGCTCTTGGGTCCTACTTTAAAAGTAGCCTGTGAAATAGCTCAGTGTCCGTGTTGACTTGCCATCCACAGCCCCTCCTAACTGTCTACAATATTTGGTTATGATGGATACTTCTGGCCTTGAGAGAATTGCAAGATGCTCTGGGGGGGGGGGGCTAAGTACCACAAGCTATTGGGCCCTGTTCTTCTTGAGTCGCCTTTAAGTTCATCATTTATATTGAATCAATAAATCATTGCACAAGCCTCTCAAAGAATGGGGTGGGGACAGAATCATTTAGGCAAGAGTCAGGGAAAGAAAAGGCAGACAGCTTTGTGGACACAATTGCTGGCTGAAGCCAGGGCAAAGGAGGACAACTCCAAGTCTCACAGTCCTTTGGAGAGCTGCCTCTGGCTCTTCCTAGGCTCACCTGCCTGGGCTCACTGCAGGTAGGGATTCTCACTCCTGCATCACGAGGGCATACTTTTACCCTTCAGATTCTTGGTTTCTGCTGTAGTTTGTATGGCGATCAAAACTCCTGCTCAAATTTACTTCTCACCAGAGTTCCCCTGGATGGGGAGACCTGGTGGCACTCAGAGGAAGGATAGCAGCCTACCAAGAAGAGACTTGATACCCTATGAGCATATACAGGGGAGGAGGTCCCCCTCAGTCACAGTCATAGGGGAGGGGAGTAAGGGGAAAATGGGAGGGAGGGAGGAAAGGGAGGATACAAGGGATGGGATGACAATTGAGATGTAATATGAATAAATTAATAAAATATATTTAGAAATAAATAAATAAATAAATAAATAAATAAATAAATAAATAAATAATTTTTTAAAAAAAGAAAAAAATTTACTTCTCACATGGGAGTTTGGACCACCAGGGACCATTAAGAGATGATAAGTAGATTAGTGCTGGGCGACTGATTCACTGATGGGCCAGTGAGCTGGTGAGCTGAAAAATCCTCTCAGCTGAATCCTAGTCGAGACCCTGCAGAGCTCTGGAGATCTCTCTGCACGCTGTTTCCTCTGAAGCCTAGTGTCCCCCTTCTCCTTGTACTCACAACCCCATCAGCTCCCCAGGCTCCTCCATGCTCCCTCTCCCCACGCTCCATCCTGGACATTCTCCCATAGCAAGAAGCTGGGCAGCCGCAACACTTAATCTGCTTGCTTCCTTTTGCTTAGGGTCACTCACAACTCGAGGTTTAGTGCCTAGAAAGCCATTGCTGCATGTGTAGGTTTCCTGTAGGAGAAAAACGTTTGTTTCTTGTGATATGATCTTGATTAGAAGTTGAATTTTGCCTTTAAATGTAAAAGATGTAGAAATAAGTGACTTAAGGTCATATTGTAAATGTAATAAATCAGGCATAAAAAAAAAAAACAAAAACAAATGACGACATAGTCCTTCTCACCCAGGGAATATGTTGACCTTATAAAACAGAGGACAGATACATGTAGAGCCCCCTCCCTTGTGTGAGCACATGTGTAACACGAAAGTAGAAAGGAGACTATTTGAGAGGACCAAGGGGTCCATCAGGAGCAAGGATAAGAAGTTGGAGGTGAATATGATCGAAATGTATGATAAACATGCTTGAAACTTCACAATGTAATCTATTATTTTGTACAACTCTATACTAGTTATATATATAAAAAACAGGTCAAGGGCAGAATGGTGGTTGCTAGAGTTTGGGAAGGCAGGGGTGAGGGAAAGTTGATAGTGGCACCAAGAAATAGTTAACAAGGGATAGGAAGGGCAGGGGTGCTGCTGCACAGCAAGATGACTACAAGCCGTAATGATGTATGGAGAATTTTATTTATTTATTCATTTATTTATTTTATTAATTTATTCATATTACATCTCAATTGTTATCCCATCCCTTGTATCCTCCCATTCTTCCCTACCTCCCGCTTCCTCCCTACCCCTCTCCCCTATATCTATGACTGAGGGGGACCTCCTCCCCCTGTATATGCTCATAGCGTATCGAGTCTCTTCTTGGTGACCTGCTGTCCTTCCTCTGAGTGCCACCAGGCCTCCCCATCAAGGGTACATGGTCAGAAATGGGGCATATGGAGAATTTTAAAATGCTCAGGTAAAGGACTTATAGTATATAAGCCATAAGGAAATGACAAGTGTCTGGTGTGGTGGTGCACGTCTTCAATGCCAGCATTTTAGAGGTGAAGCATGGATGTGTCTATGAGTTTGAGGCCAACCTGGTCTAAGTAGTGAGTTCCAGGCCATCTAGGGTTACATAGTGAGACCCTGTCTCAAAAAATTTTAACACGTACTAAAATACAACATGAATAATATGTATGAAACTAAACTAATAAATTAGTATTTAACAAATATAAACTGACTGAAGTCTCTTAATAACAGAAAAATTAGACGAATAAACAAAGAAAAAACAGAGCTGTATTCATAGTTGCAATAAACATAATCAAAGTGAAGGTGCTGGCCAACAGGCTGGGTAAACAAAAACAACAGGCAGGCTAGGCTGTCTCCTGGTGGCTAGAACCGAAAAATCAGGGCCTGCTCACCTCAATAAATAATCTCACTTTGTATATACCAGCCCCACTCCTACCAACTCTGGCACCTCATTTTTTTTTTTAAATTTTGCATGGATTTCTTTGGCAGCCAGCATCTTCTTTGGGCATCAAGTGGTAGTGTGGAATTGCTAGAGAATTACTATCCCTGGGAGTCGTCCTCAACCATGATAATTGCCATGCAAGGGCTCAGCTTCCACTGCCTTGGACAGGAAAACCCCTCAGCACACACGTTATGCCAGCAGCTGGTCTCCCAGTGAGTAAAACCCCATGTGTCCCACGGTCTTAACACAACCCTTTGGCTTCCCACCCTGCTCTGGCTTAGCTTCCCTCCCTCACCATTGTGTTCTCTACTTACCAACCCTGCCACTTACATCTGAATCCTTGACTTATGATCTAATTCAAAGAAGCCCAGATGGCGCATTAAATCACAGAGCAGTGACTTTTGTGGAGCAGAAACTTGAGGGAATATAAGCAGGAACAGCTCAAACAGAGACAGTTTTCTCAGTCTGAGATAGATCAGGAAGACAAAACATTTATTAAAGCAATGGAATACAGGATCCACCAATTAGTAGATTACATTTTGTCAACATAACATTGGATTCCAGAACTAGACAGAGAGAACACTTCTTCTTCTTCCAAGACCAAGTGGAATTTTCACTTAAAATGATCGTAATTTTGGCACATACAAAAAACTCAAATAGCTCAAAACAAAACACAAAAGACAACAAGACTCCACTGACAACACTTATGACTATAATACAATAAAGTGAACTTGCTAACAATTTTAAAGATCCTTGAATACTATAAATGTGAACTGAGAGCGAGAAGAGATTGGTTGTAAGGGTTGCCTCCATTTTCCTCCAGTGACCATTTCTTCAGGCAACAGTTAGTTGTCAGACAACCGTGCACAAAGAGAAAGAGAAAACTAAGTGTTAGAACATCTAGAAGACAGAGATAATGGAGGCACAACACATCAGAAGCTAAAATGCACAGCAGCAAAGACTTACTGCGGCAAAGTGAAAACACACAGAATGATTTGCCAATTCAAGATGCTTGGAAGAATATTAACAGGCAGAAATGAAAAAAGACAAGAAGTGGCCACTAACCGTGAAAGCAGATTCAAGTTGGGGAGAATGCATCGCTAAAGAAAATATATGAAGGGCAGAATGCATGGGCAGAAGAAACAAGAATTGGGAAGAACCTAAGTAACAGAAGAGAAGAAGTGGCGCTTCTGTTACCACAAAGACCTGAGTGCAATCCCCAGCCTCATTTGAACAATCTGGACAGAGCACTGGGCACAGCAGTGGACACTGGTAATTCTGTCAGAGGCAGCAGTATTCCTAGAGCTTGCTGGCCAGCCACCCTAAGCTACCTGCAATCTCCAGGCCAAAGAGAGACACTGTTTCAGACATGAGGTGGACGGCTGCTGAGGAATGGCATCTAAGGCTGATCGGTGAATGCACTCCCACTGAACACAGTCCCACATATAAACACATGAACAATTTTTAAAAGAAAGGGATAACAGAGAAGAAAAAAAACCTATGCATGTAGTGGAATAGTCTATAAATACCTTTAACAATTGGATAAAAATGGTACATTCTTTAAAAAAAGAATTTTGGTTGAGATAACTATCTAAATTGGTGGGCACTGAGTAAGGCAGACTTCTTTCTGAGATGTGGGTGGGCCTCATCTAATAAGAGGAAGACATGAGTAGCCCAAAAGACTGACCTTCCATATTGGCAATGGTGATTCTACAGGGACAATCCAGAAGTACGTATAACTGCATATGGACATTTGGGTCCAGATGGGCAAAAATGAAGTTACATACTTTTATAAAACAAAATGAAGCACTTTAATGGTAGGCTAGTGCTGGGGATTAGAGAGAAGGGTGGGGTTCCAGAATTCTCCTTGGGGTTTCTGACTCATGCGATGGTGACATGGGTGTTTGCACTTCAGAATTCCTATTTTTAGTTGCCCCTGTGATATAGGACAGTGCAGAAAAAGTGCTCTTCAAATACAGCAAACTCTAAGGAAGTCAACTCAATGCTGTCTGAAATTGTGTTGTTTTGTGTGGACCCTGGGGAATGGAGGGTTTCTGTCTAATAGTTTGTTTCCTCTATGGTCGCTGGTGCAGCCTTTCTTCTTCGTGAAAGGGATTTGCCGGTGAGCTGGCACATGTGTTCTGCTTCTAATCCTGTTCTGCGCTGTGCTGGATGAGCCCAGCTGGGTTAACCTAGCAACCTACTTGCTTTCATGAGGCACCATCTGTTATTTCCCACCTCTGCTCACAGCTTGGACAGCCGGGATGCAGGGGGGAACTTCCGTGGTCTGCTTTTATGTTTGCTTTGTGACACTGACCCAGTGTTCTAGGCTGAATGATAATTCAAAATCAGTCCTGTTAACTTCCTCTGTAAACATTTGGTGACTTCTCCTTGGCGTCAAGATGATGCTAAAACCCATGGCCTGTAAGTGCTGAATCTTCAACTGTTCTCTTCAAATGTGGTTTTGGTAATCGTCATCCTGGCTCTAATTTGTTCTGGCATTGCAGAGCAAGCTCTCTAGAGTGACCAGCTGGGACCTGGAACCACAATGTTTTGGTTCACTGAGCTTTCCGGTTTAAGGGGAGCTCTCTCAACAATGTAGCTAGGGTTTGGGGTCAGTAATCTGTTTCCGGCTCCAAGCTCCCTGGAAGGAAGAACTTCTTGGCAACTGGTGTCCATTGTGTGTCCACTGTGTAGTCTTGACAGCCTTCCATGGTCTCTGAATTGAAGTGAGACAAGAGACATTTCTGCCTACTAATGCTTGACTTTTCTCCAGATATACTCTCTTCTTTCCTTCCCAGCACCATCTAAGAGTTCCAGAGATGATTTGTCACACATCAGAAGAAATTACAATTTAGACATTTCTGGCTAGCATCTTCTTGTGTTGTGGCTGAAAGTTCCATTTACTCCTGAATCACTTCCCTTTATAATCAATGTGTAGTTTATCTTTATTGTCTAATTTCTTAAAAGATTGTTCTCTTGGAATGTAGGGCATGGGAAGTCCCAAATAGACTAACTAGTTAAGACATCACTAAACATCTGATTCTCCCCTTTAACCTTCCCATTCTGGTAAGATGGATAATGTGGGATAAGGTTAAAGATGTTTTGTGTTTTGGTCATGTGCATTAGTTTGGAAGGGACATGAATGAATAAATACCATAACTTTTGGTAAAAAAAAATACTAATAGTCTCAGAAGAAAAAGAAATGTGGAAATTTATAGCTGGTTTGTGGAAAGGATTAAACCCAGTCTTACTTTGAAGGAAAAACTTCACATTGAATTCACATATTACTTGTTGTTTATACAAAACCACCTTTCTTACCTTAAAACCCCACTCCTATAGCAAAGCACCAAAGCACTGTTTTCTTTGCTTCCCCCTCATTAGGCACTGGGCAGAGTATTCCATGTACCCCCTAGACCTTGTATCTGTCCTCTGCTGTTTACCTGGAGAATGACTTTCATGGATCTAGAGGGCAAACCATCACAGCATCTGGAGGCTAAGTGTCATGGAACCTAAAGGTTAACTATCTTTTGGAAGCTAAGTTGAGTTACAGAACTTGTAGGGTGACCATCATAGACTCTATAGGCTGAGCATCATGGACATGGGCATCTAATCATTGGGCATGGGAAACTGACCACCATGGGCTTGGGAGGATGACCTCTGTATATAGCACAGACAAGTTCCCTTGTCTTGTGAATTCTAGTTGGATATGAAGGGAAAGTACCAGGAAGGACTAGGTAGTGGTTCTCAACCCGTGGGTCACAACCACTTTGTGTGTCACATTATCAGATATCCTGCATATAACTACTTTACAATTTATTACAGCAGCAAAATTACAGTTATGAAGTAACCACAGAATAATTTTATGGTTGGGGGTCACCACAGCATGAGGAACTTCATTAGAGGGCCAGAGCATTAGGAAGGTTGAAACCCACCAGAAGAGAGACTAACGAACCGAAGCTCTTCCTGTCCACCCAGGCTGAGGCAGGCAGTGGCTGGCTTTCAGTCACTTTTTTGTCTCCTGTTTGCAGAGTTGTTGAGCACAGAACCAGTATCAGGCCGTGGTGACTGTCCTTTCCATTGCCTCTCACTAAAGGGCCCCCAACTAGCCTGGTGTGTTGTCCCCATCTCTCTGAGAACAGTTCTGGAATTATTCTCCTCAAGTCATGCACATGAGTGGATGCGTTTCTGGTGCTTGGTGGACACACCATCAATGGCCCTTCTGTGTGAAGTTCCGGAACACCAAAGCTCTAGAGAGGCTTTGGTAAGTTCTGGAAACTCCTTGTGTTCCTAGGAAGAGACAGAAGCTTGTCAAACTCTACAGAGCTACTGCCAGAACACCTGTGGCCGCTGCCCAGGGCTTAAGTCTTCTTGCCGCAGGAACACTCACTATGTATGGTTCCCAACAGCATGAGTCAGATAGCTGAATACTCCTGCATTTCTGTCTTCACTCGCCCATCAGAGGAGGCTTGTCAGTGCTGTGTGTATTCACTCATCACCTTCTGTCCTCCAAATCTTCCAGTGATACAGATGAGGAAACCCAGTGGCTAAATCGCTATCACCAACCACATGGCCTGGGGGAATGTGTGACAAACAGGCTTCTCACCTGGATCTGACACAACAGAGTTATATTTGTACCATGTTGCCTTTGGCTACATGTGTGCTAATCTAAAATCCAAGCAAAGTTCAGGAGGCCAGACCAAATGGTAAAGGGTGTCTTGGCTGTGATAGCTGTGCAAGGGCCAAAGAGGTATGAGGTCACCAGGCTATGGCTAACATGGGTTCCTTCCCTTAAAGTAAGCCAGAGGCTGCCTTTCTCATAAAGGAGGCCCTGGAGAAATGAGTCAAGAGCGCCTAGTTGGAGCTGCTCTCAAAAGTCACAGGTCCAGGGTCCTGCTGGAGTCCAGATTCAGAACTTGGAAGTTGTCAAGTTTATTGGAAGTGTGGACTTAAAAATTCAGGAGCACTTGGGTGTGGCTGTTCTCAAAGCTGGCCTTCTTCCAGTCCAGGGAAGCTCAAAGAATTCACGCAGGTGCTCTGGCAGCCTCCTGCATGCAGCCAGGATGTCTACCTAAGCAACTATGCCAGTGGAGGCCCTGAGTCAGCATTCATCACCAACAGGGAAATGCAAATCAAAACCACAATGACATATCACCCAACCCTGGTTGCTGGGGCTGTTATTGAAGACGTAGAAGATAACACTTGCTGGGTGAGAAAATAAACTGTTAGATCTTCGTAAGAGAAATGTACACTGTCAGAGCCATTATGGAAACCACAAAACACAAGTAGATCTACTATATGATCTAGATGTCCTGTTACTGAGAGGCTAGTCAATGGAAATGAGATCAGTACCTCTGTGTTTATTGCATCACTCTTCACAATGGCCAATATATGGGATCAACAGATGTCCATCCATAGATGAATGGCTAAAGGAAATGTTACACACACACACACACACACACACACACACACACACACCACACTACACATACATCACATAACACATACACATATACACTCTCACACATATGTATTCATACACACATATACCACACACACCACACCAGCACACATTACACACACACAAAACATACCCTTCCACAAACCACCCCCTCCACCTCCCATACATACCCATACCCACACATAACACACATACACACTCTTAGACTTACATATACCACATAGGACACACTCATACTCAGGCACACATACACCAGACACACACACACACACACACACACACACACACACACACACACACACACCACAACACCCTCTCCACAAGCTACTCGCCTACCTCCCACCACACAACTGCCCCTACACACCGGAATAGCATAGTATTCAGTCATACAAACACTGAAGTCCTATTATTTGCAGCAATAGCAAGATGGCAACACGGATGGAACTAGGGCCTATCAGGTCATGCCAGGCACAGAAAGACAGATGCTGCATGATCTTTTTAACATGTGGAAAGTAAAAAACAAAACACTTGTTTTCCAGAAGTAGAGAGCACAGTGGCCACTAACGGCTCAGGAGGGTAAGAAGAGTAGGGACAAAGAGAATTAGATAATCAAGACCTAACTAGAGTTTGCCATGAGGATTAAATTTCTGTGTTGTACAGCACAGCAGGGTGACCATGATTTACTATTTATTTTACATTTTGTAAAGAATCAGCTGATGGGCTTTTTAAGGTTTCTAACATAAGGCAATACTAATTAACCTAATTTGATCATTTTACGCTGTATTTATGTAACGAATACTCACACCGTATTCTATAAATATGTAGGATTTAAAAAGTAAAACAAAACCTGGGAATGGTGGCAAATTTCTTTAGCACCAATATTTGGGAAACAGAGGCAGGTGGACTTCTGTGAGTTTGAAGAAGCCAGCACGGTCTACATAATGAGTTTCTTGTCAGTGGGGCTACATAGTGAAACTATGTCTAAGAAGAAAAAAGAAAAAAGAAAAAAAGAAAATGAAAAGAAAGAAAGCAAAATCCCTGAGAAGTAGCAAGTGCTTGGAGTTCTGGCTGTTTTGGACTCTGAAGCAGAAGGTCACTTGAGGCTTGGGAGTTCAAATAAGTATAGCAAACAGCCAGATCGTGCCTAAAAAAACACTATTAATTTTAAGTGACCAAAACTTTAGAATTATACGCAGCAATCATTCATGCCTATTGTTTGTATGACACAATCACTACTTGCTTCGTAAAGAAAAGCTGGAAGTAGTGGAGAAAAGAAAATGAACCTTTCAGGCATATTGCCATGCTGTCCACCACAGGGGACAGTCTGGGACAGCAATGTCTGGAAGGGAAGGCTGTCTTCCCTGTATCTGGCAGAGATTCCATCAAGGGAGCACTGCCACATCCCACTGGGGCTCACACCCACAGCCAGGCTTGCTGCCTGTTGGTCCCTGAGGATCCTGGAAGCAACAGGGGACCACACTGACTCACAGCCAGCACACTTGGCCCTCACTCAGTATGGTTGCTGGTTGTGCCCTCTGAGGCAAACTATGCTGTTTCCCTCATCTGTAGGGGAGCAGGCAGATTGGCCAGAACAGCTTTGCATTTTCCATAATTCTCTGTCTTATGGATGAGTTTGTGCTTGGGGATAAAGCAGAGCAAACGAGCACATGTGGGCAGAGCTAGGTGCTCTGACTCTCCCTAGTCAGCCTCAGCTCAGGTCTTGCACAAACAGGATGTTGGTAGCAGCTTCTTTACCTCAGGTTGATAGTCAAGAGTAGCAGGCAAAAAAAGCCAGCATCTCTATAGCCAGAAGCCAGAATTTCAGATGCTCAGGAATGTTTGCACTAAGGACTTTTCAGTATTTCATCTGTCTTTTCTGGTTCTCACGCAAGGTCGGCAAGAAGTTAGGTCTTTCACAGGACATGCCCCTTGGGCTAGTGTCCAGATATAAGTGAATATATACCATTTGACTCTTTCGACTTCTGGGTTAACTCACTCATTATGATCATTTCTAGTTCCATCCATTTGTCCACAAATTTCGGGAATTCCTTGTTTTTAATAGCTGAGTAGTATTCCATAGTGTAAATGTACCACAGTTTCTTTATCCATTCTTTTACTGAGAGACACTTAGGATGTTTCTAGGTTCTGGCTATTATGAATAAGGCTGCTATGAACATGGTTGAGCAAATGTTCTTGTGTGCTGGAGCATCTTCTGGGTATATTCCAAGGAGTGGAATAGCTGGGTCTTGAGGAAGCCTTATTCCCAGTTTTCTGAGATAGCACCAGATAGATTTCCAAAGTGGCTGTACTAGTTTGCATTCCTATCAGCAATGAAGGAGTGTTCCTCTCTCTCCACCGTGGATGGGGAGGTCTGGCAGTGCTCAGAGGAAGGATAGCAGGCTACCAAGAAGAGACTTGATACCCTATGAGCATGTACAGGGGGAGGAGGTCCCCCTTAGTCATAGTCATAGGTGAAGGGAGTAAGAGGAAAATGGGAGGGAGGGAGGAATGGCAGAATACAAGGGATGGGATAACAATTGAGATGTAATATGAATACATTAATAAAATATATTTTAAAAAAGAAGTTAGGTCTTTATTGCTCAGATGTGCCCAAAGACACAAGGACTAGGTTGTCCCAGGGCCCAGCAGTGCAGACTTGATGCTGCTTTGGTACTAGGAGGTCTTAGTGAGGAACCACATTTCCGGAGATTGCTGGTTCTGGAGCCCTAGCAACAGAGAACCTGCCTACCTTCCTCAGACCTGCTGTGAGTCAGGGTGATATATATGCTGTTCAGGTGAAGCCTTGATTACGTGAGTCCAGCCAATGAGAAGAATTGTTTTATCTCCTTGGACTGGAGCTCTTCCTGGGGTATAATGGACAAGAGGAGAGTCAGATTTGGGGCTTAGGTCAATGTCAGGAGGAATTCAAGTGTCACTCGATGTCTCTGAGCCTCCATTGGTAGGAGGAGGGAACTGATGAGACCAAGGCTTGCCTTTTTAAGATAGATTCAGGAAACAATTGTGTAGTCTACATGGCTGAGTCAAAGCAATGCTTAAGAGGTCCCAAGTTACTTGGTCTACTAAGAGAATTAGTCCTGTTTGTATACAGGAGGAGAAAAGAGCAAAGCAACGAAGGCAATGGAGAGTAGTGGCCCCTGCCAGCAAACTGCTTAGCTTCTGTGTAGTCAAAGATGTCACATGACCTTGGTAGTCACCCCCCCCCCCCCCCAAACTCCACCTCATAGAAAGAAGCCTTAAAAGCCCACTGTTGCTATCACTCAGAGAGTGGGACTGCTTTGTCCAATGTTGATGATGTTACCCAGGAAGATCTGGAATGGGGATTTCAGCCCTGTGAAACAGAATCATTACTCTAACCTGCGTTCCAGGCTCAGCCTTTCTTATTCACGTGTTACTCACTCTGTGACTCCTGGTGGCTTCATCATTCTCACAGCCTTTTTCTGAGTGGCTCGTGGCCATCTTGTTCTAAGCCCCAACTCAGCCAACTCCTCATCCCCAGTGCCAGTGGCTCTCTGCCCAACCTGGGGCTTGGCCAGCTGTATACCCTTGAGTTGGAAACCTTCCAACAGCCCATTCTTCGTCCCTTCCCTGGCCACTGCCATCCCTGCAGTCTGGAGTCTTTCCAAGGACTCTGAGCTGCCTTGCAGGAACGTTGAAGTCTCCTTCTCTTGGGCATTTGCCCACTAGCCATTGGCCAAGCAGGTCTTCAGGAGTCTTGTACTTAGAATTTTCTGCCAGTCTGGTTGGGGCAGGCTCTGCACCATTCAATGAATGCCCGTGGCATCAATCCTGTATTCTCAGGGTTGACACTCCCATGTGAATGAGGCCCACAGAGTTCCGGGTCACAAACACCAATAGACTCCATTGAGAAATGACCACAGTAGCAAGCAGCACCACATTCCACAGAGGACGAAGTGGCTTTCCTTGGGAGGAGGCTGGGTTTGGAGGATCAATAAGCAATCTAACAGAGCATGATAGAATGAACCCACATGGTATTTTCAGAGAAGCAAAAGCTGCCCAAGCTTTCAAGTGTGCAGAAACTAAAGAGCAGCAGCAAATCTGGAAGGCCACAGCTGAGTGGAGGGGCATTAGCCAGAGCTAAGCCTTGAGCAAGTCCTTTAGCTTGCCTGTGTGGCAAGCCCAGCTCCACTCCAGTCACAGAGTCAGGGTATGAAGGTGGTGATCGGGCCCATACTGATGTTTTCAGAGACCCCGGGGGAGCCTGGGCTATGAGGTGAGGTGGAGAGCAATGAGTGGGCCCACCCTGGATTGACAGCCCATTTCTTCCTCCCTCATGCGTTTCAAGCTTCTGCATCAAAGGGAGGGTTTCAGATGCAAGTCCAGAAACCACAGTGCATTGCTTTCTTCGGAGGAGTATGCCAGGCAGTGTGAGGCAAGCTGCTGCCACCTGCACTTACTCGGCACACACCCCGGTTGGGCACATGGCCAAACCACTCATGAGCAGGTGCCAGCATAGTTAATCGCTTCTTGATCTTTCCGCTTTGAACACATTTGTATTTCTAGTGGAACACAGGAGTGGGTGGTGGCAGCCCCAGCCCTAGGAATGTCTGTACAGGGGGAGCAGAGGCCTGGTGCAAAATCTCTAGTCTGAGTCTTCTGCAGACACGACCCTGAACAGCCCTGGCTTCCCTAGGCCTTTGGCTATACCCACTGCTCCTTTCACCTACCAAGAAGCCTCTCCCTTGATGCTCAGTTGAGGGGCTTCCACCCTGGCCACCCAGGAATAGCCTCCGATCTTTGCCCCACATCTTTTCGCCCCCAGGGTAGTTGTTACACTCTTGATTGGCATTTCCATGTGGCTACTTGCCAGCAGGCTTACTGGAAGGCAGAGACACTAATTTGTAATTGTCTCCTGCACCCATCGGGGATTCCGACTTAGAGAAGCTCTTCTAGAATTAGATGGGAAGGAAAAGAAAAGGAAAAGGAAAGAAAGGCACCAAGGAAGGAAAGAAGGAATGATGGATGGAAGAACGGAAGGAGGGACGGGGGAAGATGGAAAGAGGAAGGGAAGAGGAAAAGGGAAGAGAAAAAGGGATGAAGGAGGGCATGGTTACCAAACGCTTCTGTAACCCTGGGTTTGGGGTTAGATTCTGAGACCAAGGCCTTGAGATGAGGCAAGGCACAGTAATTAGGGGTCTACTTGCTTTCTCCACCCACTCTTCTTTCCTCCTTACCCTGGGACCCTCTGTCATGGTAGCCTTCAGGATGCTTGGGTCTCTAGAATCACCCTTCCTTGGCCTTCTGGTCCTCTCTTTCTTCCTGGTGGCTGGACCAATCTCTCTTTCAGGGGCAGTGCAGTTCTCTGTTACAACAGCAAAAGAACCACCAGGAAAATGTATCACTCTGATAGAGTATTAGAGGAAATGCTGGGACCAGTTGGTACCCGAATTTCATGTGTCCAGAAACAAACATATTTGTACTCAGTATGGGGGTCCTCAAGAATACCCTCAGGTTGCCTGGTGGGTCTCAATTTGCACTGCTGATGGCTTCTGGTCCTGAAAAGTGTCCCAGGCCTTTCAGGTGCCAAGAAGGATGCTTTGGGCAGAGGAGAGATGCCCCTTGCACCAACGTCTTGACCACTTAATCCCCTACTGAAGAAGGTGGCAACGTAGTAGAGTCTAGAACCTCAGGCCAACCTACTAGTATGTGCTACTGTGCATAGAGAGTGCCCACTCCTCTGCTCAGAATGGACAGGTGTGGCTGCACCCAGGCATAGGCTTGGACAGAAAACATCTTCTTCACCTTTCTGACCCATGTACATGGGATGAAAACAGGACCGTGGAGCCATTGATTCTACAAATGCGAAGTGACTCTATTTGTCCAGCTCTCCTCTTTCTTTCTGCTTTTCTGATGGAGTGACAGTGCCACACACTTGTCTAAATCTTTTACATTCCAAACCAATAGACATGTTTCCCATGATGAACAACATACAGCATAGTTGCTGCTCATTGGGGGTGGTCCGATCAGCAGGTACTGTGGAGCTCCCATTGAGCCCAATGGCCAAAACACTGACTAGATATAAGTCTGGCGGTATAAGAAGGCAAAGGGGGTTAGAAGCTGAGCCTTCAGGAAGCTGGTATAATACAGAGGCAGTAAAGCAGAGCCATGGAGAAGAAGTAGTGGGCCAAATACCCACAGCATAGTAAGAAAAAAAATCATAGAAGTATTTAGTGATCAACAAGTGTTTCCTTGTATTTCTGACTTGAAAACCAGTGAAGTGATCCACTCAGGAGGTGCAGGCACAAGGTCCAGGCACACACAACAAAGTGGAGTAATGGTCAAGTGAGGCAAGCTAGCAGGACCCACACCAGTAGTTTTCCAGATCAGGACCTGAGTTGAGGAGCTTCCCTCAACTCAGAGAATAGATAGAGAGTGGCACTATTTGTGCAGTAGTGATGCTCATAGCAGGACATCTGGGATCCAGCATTAAAGAGGCAACACCAAAAGCTGAATTGGTTAGACAAGTATTAAAGGGCCTGATGTCTAAATTCAGAGTTAAAATTTCCTTCTTGAGGAGTGAACAGCGGGTTTTGAAAGCTAGATCCATCAGGGAAGAATTGCCAGTGTATTCTCTGGCCACTAACCCTGCAGGGGTGCCTGTAAGGATTTCTTACAGGCTCCTTTCTGGCTGTAATGTGCCACACACAGGCAGGGAGTAAAGCAGACAAATCTCAGGCAAGATGTGGAGAGGCTCTGGTCATCTCCACTAGTCTGTGGTTTCTGAGGAGATCTAGGCTTTCGCTGAAACTTAACTGCACAATGTGTGGGCCAGAATCCGGTAATAGATGTCATAGGTTTTAGGAACTACACTGGGATGTTTTGGGAATGAATTTCAGAATTGTCCTGGCAAATGGTTGGAGGTGAGCTATTTACCTCCTGTTGAAGGCTTCTCACCTTTTCTCGCCTATTGTTATGCAACATGGCTGGAAGGCAGTGGGTGTCTTCACAGGCTTCCTGCCAGGATGATGATCTGAGGTAAGGCTTGTTGAGGTTTCCCTGAGTGAACTGAGCCTCTCTTGCCGCCTCTTGCCTTGAGGCTCCTCTTTTGCAGCCAGGAAGGTGCGAGATGAGGAGCTGGGTGTGTGAAGCCTAGTTAATAGAGAGGCTGAGATGAGATAAATGTGGAGAGCAAGGAGGTATGAGGTGCTGGATAGAGTGGAGGAGTTGCCTAGGACAAGGCTGGAGTCCGCAGTTGAAGGGTATGGGTTGTGGAGGATTCTAGGCATGGCAGGTAGGGGGAAATATTCCAAAGAATATAAAAAGATACACGAATGCTTTCAGGGAACCTTCAGTAAATAGGTTGTTGGATGTGGACTGTTTAGACTAGGGAGGGGCACCAGCGATAGAACCTACTAAAACTCTGGTAGGCTGAGGAGAGAATTCAGAGCTAAGTCTGGTCAAGAGGAGCCACAGAGGGTTGCTACAGGAAGGCAAGCCACATGATGGGCCTGTCTTGTCCTCTTAGCCTCCAGTTTGCTCACCTGGAAGATGGTGCTTTGTTATCTGGATTGACTAAGACAAGAGTGATCATGACAGTACTTAGCAGAGAGCACAGCATGAACCAGGAGGCATTGGTTATTCTATACCCCACACCTCAAAACTGGAAGGTTTATATATTTAGAGGTGATATATAGTATCACGTTGGTCCACATGAGAAAAATTAACTAGAGGAAGGGGCCCTTGTGCTCCCCCAAGGACCATCTCTGGACCTCTCACATTTGGTTGTAGAGCTCAGAGGCACTGAGAAGGGCTTCAGGAAGTTCCCAAAGACCTGAATGGGTTGGTAGTTAAAGGCCTGAGAGATGTACATTTTCACTTGTTCTTCAGCCTTGTACAACAGCCCCCTTCTCACTCCTCTCCCTTATAGTGTGCCATTAGTGAAACTGCACTTGAGCAAGTGCCTTGATTTTGTCTTTTCCTTTAGTAATTTACTCAAACTGAGGCCTTTCTCCATCACTCTGTTTGAGTCTCTTATCCCTTTTACCTGACAATTTTTTCTCTATAGCACTTATGCATGGTATACCCATCATTTTGCTTAAGGTCTGTTTCTTCTTCTATAATCTAAGATATGTGATGATTTTGAAAGTCCCCCAGTAGCCTGTCATCAGAGGGTTGGCTCCAGGCTGTGGCACTATTGGGAGGAGACTTTCAGGAGCTGAGACATGGCAGAAGGAGGTCAGGTAACTGTTGTTACACATCTGAAGGAGGTATCAAGGCCCCAGCCTCTTTCTTTCTCATTTGTGTCACGTCACTTCGAGGTGAGCAGAGGCCTCCGGCACACACTCTTGTCATGATGCATTGTGTTGCTACAGGGACAGCAACAGGGCTCAAATCTCTCAAACCCTGGGCCAAAATAAACCCCTTTAAACTGTTTACCTGAGGTGTTTGGTCACAGTGATAGAACACTGATTAACATAGCAGCCAAAATATTTGTTGGCAGAATAAATTAATCCCTTCCATTTTGCAGGCAGGACATACACTGTAGCATGAAATCCACACGACAGTTACAGGATTGGATTTGCATTTATTTGTGGCACTAAGAGAAAGAGCAGACAGCTGTGACTAAGAGCAATTGGCTGGTAGCTGTTGCCTCACTGAGAAAGTTCAGCAATGCTAATCACACATTACCAAGTTCCCACTCTGCCGATGCCTAGATTTGAAACAGTAAAATGCTTTCATGTATTTTTTTTTTTTTTACTAAGGCAGAGATTTCGTATCATGAACTCATTTTGACTTCTATTGCTGTCTTGATTTTCTCCATATAAGAAAGAGTTTTAGAGACACATTAAAAAAAAAACACACACACACACAAAACTTCCTGCTCAGCTTAAATTCTTTAAAGATTGTGTCTACCCACAATGTACTATAAGAATGTCATATAATACCAGGGCAGCTGCTGGACCATGCCAAAGTGTGTCAGGATAAAATGTAAGCCACAGAATATGCAGCACATTTGGACTGCCCTCTGTGACATGTATGTGCCCGACACCCTGTTCCCTGGCCCTCTGCAGGGTTTCAGAAGGCTATTGGTGATGTCTCTGGCTCCATGCAAGGCTCCTTCAACAGTGGCCTGATGCACTTCATAGCCTGATGGGGCACTGGGGGAAAACTATACAAGCTATAAAAAATAAAAATAAGAGGGTCAGCTCTTCCAGTGTTCTGATCTTCGCTTCCCATCACCTTGTAAGGAGCCAAGACGGTCCTTCTCCATATAGTCAAGTAGGGCTGCTGCTCTGGGCAGCACTAGTTGAATCTTAGAAGCTTAGTTGGTCAGATCACAGTCCAAGATCATCTGTGAGGCATGAGACTTCCCTGTGTGAGGAATCTAAACCCGATGCTTTACTATCCTGTGAAAGTCATCTCATAGCAGCCTTCCCCCACCGCTCTTACTCAGGAAACTGGGCATCCTGTAGCAAGTGATAGATGTGACGATTTCTGTTGACGGATGCTTTAGTCCACCTAGAACTCAAAAGTTCTTAAACCAACGATTTTAACCATGGGTATGTGGTCAAAGTCTCAAAGATCCAAAAATCAGTGTAAGGCGTGATTCCTTGTACCCATAGCTATAATCGAGTGTGAGTGTTGGGCTCCAGCCTGTGTATTTCCATTACTCTGCCAACAAGAGCAGTTTATTGGCAACTGTGACTGTTTAGAGGCAGATCACATGTCCTTGGCACACGAGCCACACAGCAAAGCAGCATCTCCCTTTTGACCATTATGAAGGAACACTGAAAATCCATTGTGGGCAAGTTGGCCTGGAGACAGGAAAGTACCCCCACTTCTTGATGGTTCCATTTCCTGTCACGTGGATTCCTTTAGTGATGATCATTTCTGCAGTGGTAGGACCTCACACGAGCAAGGGAACCTGCAGTGAAGATGGGTAGAGTTACTGTCTCCGTGGGCAACAGAGTGCACAGAAGAGAGATAGGCATGCTTATCCTTGTTAGAGGGGGTTGGAGAAGTGAGGTCTAGGCCAATGGCCATGGTGCTCTTACTGTCCCAAAGAGCCTTTCCAAAATACAAATATGCTTAAAACCTTCCAGTGATTTGCAACTGAATATGAGAAAACAAAACAAAACAACAACAACAACAACAAAACCCCAAATAACCCCCCCCTCAAAAAAAACCAAACATTATGGAATCCACAGATTTTGTTTGTAGGTTTCTCCCACAAAGCCATGCTCATTTCTCCCTTGTGCTCCTCCACCGTCCTGCTGGAAGGGACACCGGGAGGCCTAGTAAGCTCACCCACTGCCACACAGATAAAGTGCATGACTAGAGTTGTGTGGATGAAGGAACATGCACGTTCTTCCTCTGTTTGGCAGGGAAGATCACACAGCGCCTTCTGGTTCAATTCTCTCCTGACAACCCAGCAACAGGAAATCCAGATCTGGGGTACTGTCTCTAGTACCACTGAAAAATGATTTAAAGAAATGGGTTTTCTGTGAAATAACCACTGTCTCTCTCCTGGCGTATCAAACCGGAGTGCAGGCTAAGCAGGACTGACTGGGGATTTGGCATCGTGCTCTACCTCTTTAGTTCGTCAACCAAAGCAAATACTCAACAAACACAAATTCTTTCAGAGCTGACGCAAGTGCCACTGCATTGGCAGTATGCAGCTTATGCCCAGCATATCTGCTGTGCTGGATACCGTGTGTAGTGTGCAAGTCTCAGCTCATCTGAATATCAACTCAAGGCAACAGCGATGATGCATTACCGCCGCTGTTAGGAGTTTGGCCTCTCGCATAAAGACAAGGTGAATTTTGCTTCAAGTCAAGTGCTCACACATAGTTTTATCTTAGTGAGGCCTGCTGAGCAGAGCACACAGACCTTTTGTCCACTTGTATGTATAGCTCCAGCTTCTTTTTTCTTCATGAGCACTAGTAGTCTTCTGCAGCCCTGTCAGCACCCCTCTACCTCGGATATCTCAACATTAAGGGATCCCCTCCCCTGGCAGCTTTGTTAATGAAGCTTTGGACTAAGGTGCAAAGGACCAAGTTATTTAGGTCCCGCAAATACCTGTTAATTCTGAAGCACCTTCCTTGGGCTGTGCAGTAGCCTGTGCCGGGTGTAGCTTCTCAGTTGTCCTTCACAAGGACTTGAGCTTCTCCCGTCTATCTGATAGCTACAACCCTCCAAGCGCAGCTCTAGTTCGCTTCTCCCATCCTCAGCCTGCATGCATAGGTGCTGGGGCTCTGCTCCCTCAATGAATCTTTCCAACAGTTCCATTGTACCTCAAGAGTAATAATGGGTAGGCTGGGTTTGGAAGAACATATTTCCTCATATTTGTAAGCTGACCATCTCAGGTCCAGGTGATGGCAGGAACAGGTGGTGGCTTTGGGATGTGACTAGGTCCCTTAGGAGTATAGTGCCTCCCAAGGGCTTAGTGTCTAGCCTAGGCCTAGAACAATTTTGCACTCTCCCTGCTGTACTTCTGGCCCAATGGTACTGGATGTCATCCTCAATGGACGTGCCACTTGTAGCCCTAACCTCTCAGGTTCAGAAAAGCCACTGTGTGTGGCTCATTAAACCCTCTGCCTGTTGCTTCTTCTCAGAGCAACAGACAAAGACTTGGTGTGGGATATGGCCAGGGCTGTTAGCCTCATAGCTCCCAGGTGGTAACCTGTGCCATGTGTGGATAAAGGGGGTGGTGTGGCCCTCTGCTTCCGCCTCTGACACTGCAACGGGGAAAATGTGTGAATGATAACCCTATGGGGATAGTGGCACAGCAGATGAGGTAGACATGTCAGCTTTGGAGCCAAGTAAATACTTTCTGTATAGTGATATTCAATCAGAGATCTGTGATACAGACAAAATGACATTCATCTTGGAGGACTTAGTACCTTTGGGTCAAATATTCATAAGCAGCTAGCTCAGTGAGGCCTACTCGGGCCACAGGCCCTCTGGCCAACTGCATACATGGATCAATTCCTTTCTGTCTTCCTGTGGGCCTAGTAACACCTTGTACAGTCTTTTAGCATCCTCTTGTCTCTGGTGCCTCGACATTCCTGGGTACGCCTCTCTGGGCAGCCTTATTGGTGAAGCTTGGGAACAAGGAGATGTAGGTGACAGTCCTACTCACAGCTATCAATTGTACAGCCATACAGTAGTCACATGTGGTCCCTCACAAGATACCCACAGCAGACCTGGTTGTGCAGGGCAAAACCATCCTACAGACAGCTGCCCAAAGCCAATGGAAATGAGGAGGAACAATGATGCAGTAGCCACTGGTTGTGAAGGCATAAGAGGCAGGGAGCTGAGTAGGGAAGCCATGGCCACAATCCACATCCAAGATAAATTCCACTGTGCTTGGGGCAAGAAGCAAAGACAAGTACAAGGGTCCAGAGACTGGACCAGACCTGTGTTTAACACAACCAGGTGATGTCGTGGGGAGAGGATGAGGTGAGGCAAAGTCAGGGATGTGGTCAGAGCTGCCTCAGTGTGACTCAGAAAGGGAGCCTGCCTACAGGGTGTCACAGAAAAAGGTGGTGTGGGCTAGGATTAAGTGTGGGAAGCCTAACAGGGAGCTGCTGGAAGGTCCAGGAGGAGATACAGCCAGGACCATCAGTACTCCATGCAGAGTATGGAGGCACAGGAAGCTAGGAGAGGGGATGAGTTAGGAGGAAGCTAAAGAGGCAGGTCCAGGGCCATGGCCTGGGATGGAAAAGGGGTGATGCCTTATAAAAGACTCAGCAGGGCAGGCAGAGAGCTGTAGGCTTACAGAGTAGTACAGCCTATATGTTCTAACAGTGCTTGCTTTCCTCTAAACCCCAGACCTTGCTCTCCATGCTCCTCTAGTCAGATTTCAGCTATCAGCCCAAACCAGCAGAATAAATTCATTACAGAGTCTAGAACACCAAGAAGCTGGGAAGACTGCATATGGAGGTTTGACAGAAAACACATGGAGACACTCCTCTGAAAACTACTCAGTGGGCTGTTAAAAAGGTTTTTTTTTTTTTTCCCTTCTCTTTTTCTGATTCCCTGTGGTGAACCCCTGCAATGAGAAGGACTTGAGATTTTTGCAGTGACCACTAGGGTGAGGGAGGTTCTAGGAGAAAGATAGCCAGGAGAAAATGGGCAGGACTGAAGCAGGGGGACATGCCAATGGAGACAACCGTTAGGTGGATGTCTGGGTTGAGGTACATGGGAGGAAGGAGTTTGTTTTTAGGTAAATATTTACTGTATTAACAACTGAAATATGATGGACACATCATCTGTCTCAGAGAGTTAGAGATAGAGTATATATGTGTATATATACATATATGTGTGTTATATCTATCTATCCATCCATCTTTCCATCTATCCATCCATCTATCTATGCAAACAGAAAAATAGATACCATGTGCACGCATTCGAGACTCAGTATTTGGTCTTGGCTAGCCTGGAACTCATTATCTACAACAGGCCAGACTCTAACTTATGGACAGTCCAATGGCCCCTGGTTCCCCTAGTGCTGGGATTAAGTTATGTTTTAATAATGCATCTACCACTGACACCATGGCCACAGTCAAGATCACAACATCACTCTTTTTTTGTTGTTGTTTTGTTTTTTGTTTTCTCTCTCTCTTTTTTTATTTATTCATATTACATCTCAGTTGTTAGCCCATCCCTTGTATCCTCCCATTCCTCCCTCCCTCCCGCTTCCCCCCCTACTCCCCTCCCCTATGTCTGTGACTGAGGGGGACCTCCTCCCCCTGTATATGCTCATAGGGTATCGAGTCTCTTCTTGGTGACCTATTATCCTTCCTCTGAGTGCCACCAGGCGTCCCCATCCAAGGGACATGGTCAAATATGGAGCACCAGAGTTTGTGTGAAAGTCAGATCTCCTTCTCCACTTAACGGTGGAGAGTGTCCTGTCATCGGCTAGTCTGGGTAGGGGTTCGAAGTTCACTGCTTACATTTTCCTTGGCTGGTCCCATAGTTTGAGGAGGACCCCAGGGCCCAGACCCGCCTGTAGTTTTCCAGGACCCACTGGATCCTTCTATTTCCTCATTCTCCTAGGCTTCTCACACCTAAAGTCTCAATAGGATGTCCTCCCCTCTGACCCACTTTCCTGGTAGGTAAAGTTTTTCAGAGGGACGTACCCTTTGGACTAGTGTCTCGATATAAGTGAGTATATACCATTTAACTCTTTTTGCTTCTGGGTGAACTCACTCATTATGATAATTTCTAGTTCAATCCATTTGTCCACAAATTTCGGAAATTCCTTGTTTTTAATAGCTGAGTAGTATTCCATAGTGTAGATGTACCACAGTTTCTTTATCCATTCTTTTACTGAGGGACACGTAGGCTGTTTCCATGTTCTGGCTATTATGAATAAGACAGCTATGAACATGGTTGAGCAAATGTCCCCGTTGTGTGGTAGTGCATCTTCTGGGTATATTCCAAGGAGTGGAATAGCTGGGTCTTGAGGAAGCTCTATTCCCATTTTTCTGAGAAAGCACCAGATAGATTTCCAAAGTGGTTGTACTAGTTTGCCTTCCCACCAGCAATGAAGGAGTGTTCCTCTTTTTCCACATCCTCACCAGCATGTGGTGTCAGTTGAGTTATTGATCTTAGCCATTCTGATGGGTGTAAGATGGAATCTCAGTGTCGTTTTGATTTGCATTTCTCTGATGACTAAGGAGGTCGAGCATTTCTTTAAGTGTTTCTCAGCCATCTGATATTCCTCTGTTGATAATTCTCTGTTTAGTTCTGAGCCCCATTTCTCTATTGGGTTATTTGGTTTGATGGTGTTTAATTTCTTGAGTTCTTTATATATTTTGGATATTAGACCTTTGTCAGATGAAGGGTTGGTGAAGATCTTTTCCCAGTATGTAGGCTGTCGCTTTGTTCTCTTGACAGTATCACCTGCCTTACAGAAGCTTCTCAGCCTCATGAGGTCCCATTTATTAATTGTTGACGTTAAGGCCTGGGCTGTTGGAGTTCTGTTCAGGAAGTTGTCTCCTGTGCCTATGTGTTCCAGACTCTTCCCCACTTTTTCCTCTAACTGGATTAATGTCTCTGGTTTTAGGTCAAGGTCTTTAATCCACTTAGACTTGATTTTTGTGCATGGTGACAAATAGGGGTCTAATTGCATTTTTCTACATGTAGACATCCAGTTAGACCAGCACCATTTGTTGAAGATGCTGTCGTTTTTCCATTGAATGGATTTGGCTTCTTTGTCAAAAATCAAGTGACCAAATGTGTGTGGATTCATCTCTGGGTCTTCAGTTCGATTCCATTGATCCACTAGCCTATTGCTGTGCCAGTACCATGCTGTTTTAATTACTGTTGCTCTATAGTACAACTTGAGATCAGGTATGGAGATTCCTCCAGAGGATCTTTTATTGTATAGGATTGTTTTTGCTATTCTGGGCTTTTAGTTTCTCCATATGAAGTTGAGAATTCACAACATCACTCTTAATATTTCCTTTAACTCCCTTCAGTCCTCAAATATCACTAATCACCTAACACTATAGAGTTTATATTTTCTAAATTTTATGGCAAGCTAAACAATATGACATGGGCTAAATTTTATGGCCAGGTTTTTTTCAGCATAATTACCTTGAACTCAACTATATTGCATTGCTTCTATTGCTGTGAGCACTGTACAAACATATCATATTGTTTAGTCAATCTTTTGATGGCCAGTCATTCTCAGTTTTGAGGCAGTTATAAATGAAACTGATGTAAATAAATGCAAACATACCCATCTTCTTGCCTTCCTCCTTTTTTTTTTGGCTCCATTAGTGTTGAAAAAAAGCAGAGAGAAAAAGGCATTTTCTTTGATATTGGGGAAGTATTCATTTTTTTCTCCTGTTAGGCATGGGTTAGCTGCCAGTTTTCATAGATGGCCTTTATCAGTTTGAGGAGTTGCCTTTTTCACATGACATGATGTATATTGTCAAATGCTTCAAAGGACTCTATTAAAATGACTTTTAAAAAATAGTTCAAGTGAGAATAGATTTTTAAATGGTAACCCAACCTTGCATTCCTGGGACTCTTTTCTTTTGGCCATCATATCCATCATTCTTATATTGTTTTTATTTTTTCTTGTCATATCTTTGTCTGGTTTTGGAATCAGTAACCAGATTCATAGGGTAAGTTGAATGCTGTCCGCCTCAGCTTTTGGGATGAATTTATTTAGAGGTCTTGTTATGTTTGTAGAACTCACCCGTGATGTGTGAAGGCTTTTTAAATTGCTATTCAGTTTCTTGTGGAGTTTTGCATTTTTTTGTATTTTCATAGTTTGAAATTGGGGTGTTTAAAGTAACACAGCCATGCATGAAGTTGTTTGTGATATTCATTTCACATAACAGTCTCTTATTGTATCTGTAGAATTTCTGTGATATCATGTATCCTTTCTAAAATTGACAAAAATAATCTTTTTCTTTGGATATATCCTGTGCTAGATACACCGATTTATTGGTTTTGTTCCAGAACCAGCTGCGGCCTTAACTTTTAAAATCAGTTTTCTCTTTTATTTTATTGATTCCTGCTGTGACCTTTACTTTTCTCTGCCAACTTTAGACTCCAGTTTTGCTCTTTATTTTCTAGTTTCCTAGGGAAGAACATTATTCAGCTGTAGAATGACAAAGCACCATGGAATTCTCTAGAAAGCACTACTATAGGAGTACTCTATGCTTTCATGG
This sequence comes from Acomys percivali, assembly GCA_907169655.1. NCBI lineage: Eukaryota > Metazoa > Chordata > Mammalia > Rodentia > Muridae > Acomys > Acomys percivali. The sequence goes on along the minus strand of OU015747.1, from coordinate 41,262,811 downwards.
TATAATTCACAATCACCTCAAACTACCTTCTAATTCTCCTTTGATTTTCTTCTTTTTATTTAAAACTGTTATTTCAATATTTAGGGGATTTTGCTGAGGCCATTTTGTTATTAATTTATAATCTAATCCTGTTATAGTCACGAACATACTCATTATTTGTATTTTTTAGATGTGGCTACATTAAATATTTTCTAATATCTGGGTTCATTGTGGGGCAGGTCTGAGTCATGTTCATTCACTAGTGTTTCAGGCTGGCCTTCCAGTTTCTTGCCTGACTGTTTTCCTTGAAATTTGCTAAACAGAAGTCATTTTTTCCTATATGTTTGGTTGCTTCAGGTAGGCTGGCAAATCCAATCCCTGAAATTACCTTCTGGGCTGAAGAAGCTCTCAGAGACCCATTGAGTATATTTTAAAAGCTGTGTCCTTCCTCCTACGTTTGCTCTATTCATTCTTCCTGGGTAGCATGACTACTGGTCCACCTCACTGTTCCAGGCTAGCAGTCTTCCTATGTATCCCTTGCTCCCCAGTCAGCCTATACAAACTCTACCAAGGCAGAACCAGTCAGTATAAATAGTTACAAATCACACACACACACACATACACACACACACACACACACACACACACACACACACACATCGACACACCTATAACCTCTCTACAAATGCTGCTTCAGGTTTATTCTTCTTGTGACTCTTACCAAAAACCAATCTCAAGATGGTTATGATAGAGCCCCATTAAAATGACCTTTGAGTTCCTTAAATGTATACGCCACTCTATGTATATTTACCTGAAAAAGAACTGTAAAAAGTAAACTCCAGTAACATGCAGGTGAAGTCACCCCGGAGGCATGAATGCTAATGTTTGCAAAGTACTTCTATTGCCTACAAATACAGTCCTGAGCCAGGTGTGATAGTCACATGCCTGTAATCTCAGAATTCTGGGGACTGAGACAGGGTGACTGTGAGTTCAGTGCTAGCCTGGCTACACAAAGAGATCTCGTTCCAACAAAGAAGGAAAAGTGTGTGCAGGTAGGCAGAAGGGTAAATTGTCAAGATGAGCAGCTATGGGACAAAAGAATATAGCAAGATGTCATCAAAAATTCATAGGCCTAGATATAGGGATGTTTGCTGTACAATTATTTCAACTTCTTAACACATTTGACACCTTTTCTATAAAAATCAATGTTAAAGACAATCTTTCTTGAAAAATCAACAGAAAGTGTAGCTTGCTGGACTGCATTTAATGGAAGTCAAATAGAGAGATGGCTGTGAAGCCTAGACATGCTTTCAAGCAACCCCTTCAGTCAGCTCTGAGATAGTTCAAGGAAAGTCCCACCGTGTAAAACCTGAATGTGTGTTGAGTGTCAAGGGCACACACTGTAGACTGTGGGCTGAAACCTTGGCTTGGTGAAGATTTGAGAGTGCTCACATCATTTTCAGGCCTGGAAAATGAGAGTGATGCTGTGTTACAGCATTCTCAGGTGCCCCAGTGTCTTTCCACAATGACTGGGCAGCACACCTGCTCACTGTGTGACTTCATGGCGTTCCTGTGCTAACCCGCTTCCCCGTACAGAGGAAAGGTTTGCTGTGGCTCTTGGGTTTAGAGGTTTCAGCCCATAACTGGGTTAGCCCATGGTTTTGGGTCTACAGACGCACATCAAGGAGGCAGTATAATACAGGACATGTGTGGCAGGGTGCACATATTCCTTTTACATCAGGGAAGCGGAAAACAGAAGGAGCTGCTCAACAACGGCCAGAACTCCCATTAGGTTTCTTGTCTAGCCTATGGACTTCTGGAGCACACTATAGATGTACAGTATATCACTTACCAGGCCCAGGTTTAGTGATGTGTAATGTGCATTTGGGCATGGAGCCACAGGCTGAGTGAGCACTCCCAGCTCAGCTAATGCAAGGATTCTGAGATTACTCTTTCTAGTAGTATTGTGATACCTTAGCTAGGTGAATCTCTCAGGGCACATGAGGCTAAGTGGGAATGGGGCAAGCTAGTAAAGGGGAAGGGAGACAGGAAGGCAGCTCATCTGCTTATCCTTTGCTCTCACAGGCAGTGTAGATGACCTGGAATCCTTGTCCGCCACCAGCAAGAACGATATGATGAGACAATCTAGGTTGGAGTATTTCTTACTGTGTTAGGGTGAAAAATTGAAAGGGAAATTCAAGCTCATACATTTATTTGTCATATTAAAAATGAAATTATACAAGGGCAGCATGGGAAAGATCTAGCTAGAATTCACTGAAGCAAGCTTAGGGAGGCAGGTAAACTGTCAATGTTGCTTGAGCTTACACTGAGAGGAAATGATGTCAACTCACACTTTAGCCATGCTGCTGACTTCCTGCCATCTAGATTGGCACTAGGGACGGCTCTGCTACTGAGAGTCTGCTTCTGTGACCAACAGACCAGCAGCAGCCTGGAGGACAACATGCATGTGTGAGGAGAAGAGAGGTGGAGCCTCTCTGAGGAGCAGGCCTCAAAGCCGAGATCGCAATGAGTGGCCTACACTGAAACTTCCTACAAGAGTCTTGCTTCCTAAAATATTTTTCATATTACTTTGTTTAGACAAGGGAAAAAAAAGTTCTCTGGTGTCACTGGAGAACATAGAAAGCCACAAAAAATTTAAACTTTTATTTTTTTTCTTCCTCACCTGCCAAGAAGAATATTCTCTGTATGGAGAAAGGTGAGTGAACAGTGCTACTGGGCAGTGATCTCTTGGCAAAAAGAACTCTCCAAGAAAAGAGGAAATTCTCTAGTTAAGTGCTTCTCTTCCACATTGGATGGGAAGATTCTAGGCATTGAAGGATCCAGAGGAGCCAGTAGCTGGTTGACAAGTGAAGGTGCAAAGAAGCCAGGGAGGAAGATGCTCAAAAGTCATTTTATTTTCCCAAAGGAAAGAAAAGTGTGTACTTCTAACTTGAATTGGATATTTGGCAAGAATTTCAAATGATTCTCTGGGCCGTAAGCTCCTAGCACACGGACAGCAGGATGCAACGGGGGGCTGGCATGAACGAGGCATACTCTTGGTTTCCCTTCCAGCTTGTGGCCCAATCTCCACTCTACGCCAGCAGCTATTGATGGGGCTGATGATACAATGATGGGTGAGCCTTGCTGTGCAAGTCCATGCTGTGCAAATGGAGGCCCATATCCAACTGCACTTACACTGGTTTTCAGGGAGCTGTGACTTGCATTCCGAAGGGAACATTGCATAGCAGTGACGTGGGCAAACTGAGCCACTCCAAGTACTGAAGGAGCCTTTTAGACAGTTTAGAGTGAAAACAGGAAGGATGAATGCACCCAGTGGCCGCACAGGCTTCACCCTAGCTCTATTCTCAGAGACAATAGGTAACTTGGGAGAGCTGTCTCAGAAATATCTCAGCCATTCTGATTTAACTGCACAGAGCTAGGCTTGCACAATGAAAAACCTGGGCCCAGTGTATGAAGCAACCATACCCAGGAGTCAGGTCTGTGCTGACATAGGTTGCTGTTCCCTAGTCCCTGGAACACAGAGTTCTCTTCAGCTGAGAAGGAAGAGGTTGGTTGTTCTACCTTGCCTGGGACCTCCTGACACCATTACATGTCTAATCAGTTCTCAGGGCTTCCTGTTGAGGTCAAGGGGCATGGCCTGCATGTGTCTACACCAGTGATTCTATTGGTGGGAAAGAGGGCACCTGTGCTGTGTGAGCTCAGTGTAGCTCATGGGACGTTTGCCAAGGCAGGCAGGAGCTGATAAGATGTCTGGGCATAGCAAAGGTGCTGACCTAGGAATGTTTTTGCCAGGAAAAGTCACTTAGGATATCAGCACCCCACCTGTCTATTTATCAAATGGAAGCCACTGCCTTTCTTCCCAGGGGAACAGAGAAGGAGCCTGTCGTGCCCTCTGTGTGGGGTGGGGTGGGGTGGGGATTCTAACCAAGTCCTTTGGTTGTTCTGAAGGGTTATCTCTCCCTTTTTGTGTCTCTGTGGCACTGTGCTTTTGTAGGCATGACAAGGCTTCATTCATCCGTCTTCTCTGGACAGCTCTCCCAGTGCCTGCGTCCTGGCAGGTCCTACTGAAGGCTTAGGGACTGACGCACTGCCATGTGCATGCTTACATGTACACACAGACAAGAGGAAACAAGGCGTGCGTTCCAGGCCCTCTGACACAATTCGTTTAACACAGATCTGCCAAGGCTTCTGGATGTACACAGTTGCTTTACCTTTTCCGTGAACGAAGGACTGAGGGGAAAAGGAAGACACCATGTGCACTGAAACCTGACAGAGAAAAGGAGCATCCTGGGTGGTTATGGCAGAGCTTCATGCATCCTCACACGGAACCAGAAGCAAGTCTGGCAGCTGGGAGTTGCACTGGCAGCCATCAACAGCCAGAGACTTGGACCACTTGCACTGTCATGGCAACTGTTTCTGTGATCATTTTGAAAAACAGTGCTGCCATCTTTACGATAATTATTTTTTCTCCATCAAGATGACTGTTCTGTATCATAAGCAGCATCTTTCCAAGGAGACTTGAATCCCAGGAGGGTGAACAACCATCCCAATTTGCCTGCCATGGTCAGGTTTCTTGCTGTTGTTCTTAGAGTTCTAAATCTTGGGGAAGCCACTCACCTCAGGATCTGAACTGAGAAAAAAGCTTTCTTAGAGGCAAGAATAATTGTGGGAGGTGCACTGCAGGCTTTCATAGAGCCCTGGAGACCAAGATGCAAGGGCCTACCTGAGCAGAAACTTACGCTGAACCCCAGGGATGCAGAGCCACATACATTCCTAACTACAGAGATCTCAATACACACTGTGAAAGCCACAGACCTACTGTACTTTCCTCAAGGCCAGTCAGACCAAAGAGGGAAAGGAAGCTAAAGAGAGAAGGAAAGCCTGCATATGTTGGTACTCTAGAGCTATGAAAGTCAATTGTCCATGCACAGCAAGAAAGTACCATCTGACTAGCTTTTTGGAACCATTACCTGAATCATGAACATTTCCCCTGATGCCCCATATCTGATGATCTACAGAAAGTTGCACCAGGAAGACAAGCCAGTGGCCAAAAAGTGGGATGATACCCCTAGAGGTGGAGGCCCTGCCCAGGAGAGGGCAGTACAGCCCATAAGCACCTGGACACTCCTGAGAGAGGATGCTCAGGAGGGTTGCCATCCCATCCTGGCTTCCTATGCCATATACTGAAGCAGGTGGCAGAGATCATCTAGGCCAATAGTGACAGATACAGTGACATTGTTAACTTGCCTCACATCACCCAGGACCCAGCTCTCAGCCCCAAAGCACCTTGTAAATGAACATGCCATATAAATCCTTTGAACATTTACTGACTCGCACTGTCCAGAGTGGAGAAGGGGGGAACCTTAGAGTTAAGTCAGTCCAAGAAACATAATCAACACTTGGTCTTGTGGATTCCATTTAAGCAGCTGATACAAAGCTGAGACCATGCGGGAACTGATAGCTGTGTCTCCTACCCTGCTTAGAACATTTTCACTGTGATGACCTTTCCTCCAAGCCTGCCTGGGGTGTGTACTGGCTAACATCCTCCTCACCTCCAAACATTCAACTGGCCATGTCTGTTGACACCTTCTCGTTCTCTGTCTTTCAGTTCTGCCCCTTACTTTCCTAAACACTTAGTCTCTTCTTTCAGGCTGTTTGCAACCTTGCTTCCCTTGAACTTTCTGCAAAGCAGAGAAAGGAGTTCTTAGAGAAAGCAAGGCCAGGTTTTAAATTTGTAGATTATCTCTTGTTAGCTGTATAGCTTTGGTTTGAGCTTCTCTTGACTTAGGTCCTTTTCATCCCCTCTCCGTAGAGCCCCCAGAGGTGCTAGGAATGGCAGAGTGTACTGGAGCCTCTGTACACTCTGCTTTTAACTAGAATCCCACACCTATAAGCATAAAAAGCTTATATTACACATTATGCCCAGGAAGGCATTTAGTATAATGCTAACACCCATTTGCTATAATGAAAGCTATTTACAAGTCACCAATTGTTAATTATTGGAAATTTGCAGTTACTATTTTCAAATCATGGCTGACTAGTTCACTGAAATGAAAGGAAGTGTTTTTCAGAATATATTAGGATGGGTGAACAAGATACCTAATTATCCCAAATGTTAAAGCAAAGTCCATTTGTAGATAGTCTAACTTAGCTGGCCTGTGGATTCTGCCTTCTGACAAGCCTGGTTCAAGAATCAGATGTTGGTTATAGATCCTGTTGAAAAAGATGATTTTAGGGACCAAGAACCAAAGTCTGGTGATAGTTTTCACTAAATTAATTGCTTAGGACTTCTCCAAAGAGACTCAGAGCCACTACCTCTGGAACTCAGTCAGTGGGAAATGGATGACTGGGGCCCAGAGGGGCCTCATGGCTGTAGTCACGGCCATTTTCATCTGATTTCCACAATTCCTTCTCAGCCATTCACAATACAAGTTCAGAAATACGCAAATTCCAGAGAAATGGGTCCTGAGTAATGCTCCTGTGCGGTTCCTGAGGAGCCAGCATGAAGCTTGTCATATGGGAAGGCTATGCCTCCGATAAAGATGGCTCACAGCCTTTGTAGGGACTGTTACTTCTCGGGTGCTCACCTAGAGTCATACCTGCACAGCTATGGCTGCCTCAAACCATAACAGGCTCAAGTGGAGGAGGGTGGGTTAACCAGGGAGCTGAGCCTAATGGATTCCAAGGGAGCTTAGAAAACTGCAACTCAGGAGCACCCAGGAGGCTCTGGCAAAACAAAAGAGTTGGTGTCCTATGGATGCCCATGGACAGTGCTGAGGGAAGGACAACTTTTCTCAGTCACATGTCCTAGGATGCTTTCCTTTGCTCTGCCTCATTAGTCCTCTAAGTTGGGAGCAAGGTGGTCTGTCCTGTCTTATTCCTGGAGATAGCTGCCTTATGTGAAATTGGCACAGCCTTGGCATCATGGGTGATCTCCTTTCCTTAGAGGATACAGCCTGGGCGACAAGTCTCTTCTGTGCTGAGTCCAGTCTCTGTATGACCAAAGCCAAGTGACTTGGACCCTCTGAGCCTGGTACATTTCACATAGAAAGTGAAGATTGTAGGCATAAGGTTATTGTATAATTTAAATGCTGATTTCTGTAGCCCCCATATCTAGTTGCAATTCTTGTTCTGAGACTCTCCTGTCTCAGTGTTGTGTAAACACTGCTCCTCAACTGTCCCTTGATATGCCAATAAAGGAGCTTAAAGCCAATCACTGAGTAGGGAAGAGAGTAAGGCTGGACTTCCTGCCAGTTAGGGGAAGAGGAATTAGAGGAGGAAGTAGGGGATTTTGCCATGGGCAGAGGTCCAAGAGACATCAGGAGAGGAGCTGCAGCAACGAAAGCTATAAAATCCAAGTATCTCTGGGACTTACGCTGGGAGGAAAGCAGATTAGCTCAGAGGCTTAAGAATAGAATAATAACCTCTCAGTTATTGTGTTGTGAAGCTTATTATTAAACAAATATAAAAGAGTCACAATTATTCCTGCGATAGCCAGGTTAAGAGAGACACTGAGAAACAGAGTTTTATAAAAATAACTTTAACAGACAATTAACTTTCTACTGACCTCTTCAGGGGCAGCACAATTTCGGAAGCAGCAGTGCTCTCATAGAAAATCTAAAACACCCTAGCGTTCTTTATTAGCACAACTTGCCATATCCAGGAGGCATGAGCAGCTACAGAAGCCAGTGAATTCATAGGATAGTAGTACTGAGCTGAAACAGAACTTGGAAGCCAGGTGGAATATGGGAACACTGCTTCAGGGACCACAGTTTTCTACAGTGTCAAGACAGGAAATAGATGTGTAGACCTCCATTAGACTACCAAAAGTGACCCGGGCAGAAAAAAAACAGTGCATGCTCTGCCAAGAGACTTTGAGTTCACTAACAGTTCTGCATTATGCTGGCAGACAAAGGTGAGTAGGGGAAGATAGGGGATGACATTGTAGGTTAAAGGTGCTACATTCCCTCTAGGGAGCTCTAGGGAGCCCACTGTGGCCTTGCTCCCAGCCTGTTCTTGCACTAGCACTGAGTTTGTGTTAGGAGGGAGGCAGAAGTGGGTTTAGCTTAAGCCTTGCCACATGGGCATCTGGTAGCATGTAGAGCTGGCTTTTGCCCCGAGTCAGATCTTTGTTGTCTGCCCCTCCCATGGTGGTGCCCTCCAGATGCTGGGCTACAGAGTCAGTTTTGCCTCTGTTTCTGTTTCACATACCAATGCTTACCTTTCTGAGTCTTGCAGCTCCTGTGCCCGAGCGGATGGCATCCATCAAGGCTTGCCTGGCATCCACTGTGTTGCTGAGGGGCATGCCGGTGCTGAACCTAGAGACTGGGATGGAGGCTGACAGAGTCTGGGGGGCTGGAGGGGGTGGTGGTGGTAGTGCAGGTGGAGGTGGAAGGCCAAGGTCTTCTTGCTGAGCTTTGTCCAAGCCTGGAGCCAAGAGCGCAGCATCTCGGAAGCTCTGGAGCTCCTCGGAGGCAAGGGATGACACCTAGTAAGACAGTTGAATGATTACTAGAGTGAGTGTTCACGTACCTCATCTCATCTGTATCCATTGTGATGCCACTGAGCTTGAGGCTATAGGAAGCGATTCGTTCAGAAATGTGGATATACCATGAATGGACTCAGTGCCCTATAAAGGAGACCCCAGAGAGCCCTTGAACCTTCTATCATGTGAGGCCTTGGTGTGAAGGTACTAGGGACCAGAAAGACAACCCTACAAAACACCAATTCTGCTATTGACATGACCTTTGACTTCTAGCTTCCAGAGCTGTAAGAAATAAACCTCTGTTGTTTCTGAGCCACCCAGCCTATGGTGGTTTGTTATAGCAGACTGATGGACTTAAACAGTTACAATTTGTGTAAAGGTCCTTTCTGAGAGGATAGCACACAGCTACCCATCTCCCAGCGAACCTCATACAGTTCCTTAATGATGAACCACAGAAAACAGAAATCTATCTGTTGATGACTTGTACATAGAGTCCTCAGCTCTTACAAGGCATGTCTCAAATGTACCAGGAACAGCAGTAGTACAAGAGTAATCTCTGGTCTCATAATTTCCTCCACATGTGAACATAGAAATACAAGCCAGACACACAGATTTGGCCAAGTGGGGGTTGAAATTGATACCTGCTAAAACCCCGGGGGAAATATACAAGTCACATCATTCCTCAAACTCCATGTGTGACAGCCACAGGTGCTCTGTCTTGCCTCTAAGCCCAATTAATATTGTGCCTACAGTTGTGCAAGTCCAGAGCTATCTTTGCACAGTTGCCTCAGACTGTGAGGGCCACTGTGGCAGTGGCCAAGTTATCCTACCCTCTGATCATGATGTGTGTGAGAGAGAATTTTCAGGATAAGACTGCAAGAAAGGCAGAGAAATGCCAGAGGTCCAGTGGTCTCTTGCTTTATATGAGCAGATATCATGGCAACTGCCTGGAGTTAGGTGACAATAGGCCAAGCAAGTTGCAGCTCGGATGTGGCTACCAGCTAGTTAGAATAATGGGGGGCTAAGTGGTGCCAGCCTAGTTTCCTGGGGAGAGGCATAGCGGGATTCTGAACCTGTTCTCTATAAGAGACCTTTTTCCGTACCTTCCTTAGGCTGAGAGTTCCACTGTGGCCCCGGATGGCTGCCAGAAGGGCAGATCGTTCACTCTCTGCCTCCACGTAGGATGGTTTCTTTGGCTTTCCTTCTGAGGTGCTCTCTGCAGTCTAGAATATTAGCAAGGTTAACATATTTCACTCTGAAGATGAGGAAAGGCTAACTCTATTCAGCGGGGGCTTACAGCATCAATTCCCCTCAGCCTGTCTGCTTAAAGTTACACCCAGAAGGTCCCTGAGGAAATTTCAACTTAGCCACAGTACCAAAGCATATGCACACAACCATTTGCTTTTTTTCTAGATTCAGGGCAATGTTCAAAAACTTTACTAAGTCATTCAACACATGTGTAGAGCAGGCTTTGAGCCAGACTCTGTGGTCCAAGTGTGGGCTGATGTAGGTGTTCTGAGCACACGCAGGGAGGTGGAACTAAGCTCTGCTGAGTTCAGTTCATTAAAAGCTTTCTCAAATTAGGATATTTTCAATTTGCTATGGGATACCATGATATAACCCTATAATATGTTGAGGGGAAGCTATATAAGAATCAAAGGCTATAGATTTGGGGCTACATCAAATGTTGTCTCTTACTTTGAGACTATTCCTACTGTTCTCCCAGCTTTCCTTAGCGGTCATATGTGCTGAAATCTTGTGGGATGAGAATGTTAGTGGGTGACAATGGGCCAGGCAACTTCAGACTCACTCTGCGCTGCTTCCTCAACTGAAAAATGGAGGAAATACCTCCTTAGTACTAGAGTTAGCTTCATAATAACATTTGATGTGTTAAATGGCCTGATAATGGAGGAGGATCACAAACTCTTGCTTTTTTTTTTTGACTGTAGAGTGACAATGCAATGCCATCACATAATGTTCCAGTCAACAACAGACCACACTGATGACAGCAGAGTCACGAGACTGAAAAGAGATGAAATGTTCCTGTCTCCCAGTGTCACTGTAGCCATACTAATGTCCTACTGCAATGAACATCACAGGTGTTTGGAGTGATGCTAGTGCAGGCAAGCCTATGCACTATACTGGTAGACAGGCAGAGGTATGGCACACAGTTACATACAGCCCTGACTCTGGATTATGACTGTGCATACCTATGTTACTGTTCTATGCATTCACTATACTATAGGTTCTATGGTTACTTTCGTGTGGACAACTACTTTTGGGATATGTTTTTTTTCCCTTCACTTTCCGCCAAAATGATAAGGCCTGCCATGCCAGCAACATCCTTTTTCAACCTCCTATTGCTGTTATTCGATGTAATTGGTGTCATTTGTCCCTGCTGTCATATAGGCTTGTGTGACACCTCATGCTATTCACACAACAATGAAGCCATTCTCAGGTCTCAGAATGTTTAGCCATACAAGCCTGTACAGGAAGCAGTGGCCTTCCTTGGCTTACTATCTCGAAGTGTCAAGGCATTGCTCAGAAGCTCATGGAAGGCATCATTCTCAGCTATCACTACTAGGAGCTGGTGAAGACTTTAGGGTGTTGTCCTGAAAGGAGGTCCTTGAAAGGGATGGTGGAGCACTTGTCTCTTTCACCTTCCTGGTTATGAGGTGAGCATTTGATGTGCCATGTGTTCTCACCATACTGTGTGGCTCTGCCACAAGCTCAGAAGCAGGAAGCCAACTGACCATGAACTAAAACTGCCAAACCGTGATGCAAACAAACCTTTCCTTTTTCTAAGTTTTTCAGATATTTTGCTACAACAACACAAAGCTGACAGAGTGCTTTTGGAGCATAGCACAGACAGCACCACACCCTGGTTTCACTATTACTCTGGGCTCAGTAGATGGATATTTATTGATTGGCATCCTTTCTACTGGGCTGCTAGGGCCTGACAAGCTAAAGCCCCTCTAGTGCTTTTATTCACGTGCTTTAGAAGAAGGAGGCAGAATGCAGTTAAAATGAGACCCACAAACTTGCATCTCCGCCTTCACAGTCTTTCTTTCAGTCCCATTTTCGGGATCTAGGACAGGCCTGGAAGCCCAGGAGCTCCCTGAACCCAACACCTGATGCCTACCACATTCACCTTGCGGAGCTTGTCCCTTCCTCCTGAGGAGTGGATCGCTTCCATCAGGGCACTGTGCAGGGACGTGTCTTTTGGAACTGGCCTTTGAACAACAGGTTTGAATTTTTTCTTTGGCCCAAAAATGCTGGATGGTAGAGTATCATCTGTGTCTCGACCCTCTGTAGATAACGGACTGGGCTTTTCCTCTGTCTGTAAGATGATGTAGCTAGTCAGGCTCTCTTTTTGAGAGTAGGGGGCCTCACAATTTCCTGGGGCCTGGGCAGAGCCATTCATCAGTATCCTCCCAGAGTCATGGGCTTCTGCCAGGAGTGGAGGGGGCGGACACGCCTTGTCTAGCGTCTGTGTGGGGTTGGATGTTGAGCTCGTCTTTTGGTTACGTGTAGTTTGCTTTTCACTGAAACCACAGCTCTGTCCCACAGAAACACGATCTCTCTGGGAAGAACTGACTGGGAGGAAATAGGAGTTTCTGTGGACAGCAGCAGGACAGTCTTGAGCCGATGACTTCCCATAGGCGCTGCTGACTTTTACTCTGGGATGGTCTCCTGCTGGCAACTGCACACCAGGGCTGCTGGAAAGGCAGACCGCGTCCTGGTTTGTTCCGTGCTCATGGTGCCAGGCCTCCGAGTGCAGGTTGGGGGCTGCCTCGTCTTTCCCCGTGGGAGGTGGTCTAGCCAGCTTCGGTTCTTCATGACCCCTTCCAACAGCCTTCTTATGTGGTCTCATCACATCTGCATGAACTTTCGGAGGCCCCATCTTCTTGGCAATAGCAGAGGCCACGTACTGGCTGGATGTCCTTCTCTGAGGCTTGAGGAATGTGACTTCTGCGGGGTTAGCTGCTGGCACTTTCACATGACAGGAGACTGCTGACTGCAGCCGGCTTCTCTCTTCCTCCAGGTGTGCCCCGTATTCCTGTGGGGAAGGCTGCTGCTGGGGAGTGGTCAGTGTGAAGGCTGCCTTTATTCCGTTATCTGGCTGTGGTTTTGCTGGCGTGGCAGTGCTGGTGGTGGAGGGGGGTAGCCTTTTGGCTGTACACTCTGCCGGCCCATTCAGGTGCTTTTCCATCGAGTTGCGCCTCCAGAACTCTTTGAGTTTTCCAATAGGTTGAGCATCTGTTTCAACAACAGCTGGTGAATGGGATACAGTCCTGCTCCCATTCATGTGAGGACTCACCAGATTTCCTAGTTCATCTATCTTAATGGCACCAGTGGAGAGGGACACATCCCTGTCGTAACACCTCATCTCTGATTTGGGAGGAACAATTTTATATGTAGTGAGGCCATACCTGAGTCCATAGCTGCCCCCTGAAGCCTGGCCACGGTGACACCACGGTGGTAGCGCTGAGTTGTTTTCATCCTCACCATCTTTTGGATTCACTGGCAAGGAGTTCACTCTGTGACCTGCCTGCGTCGTCTCACTGTGAGTGAAACCACCCTCCTTGCCTTTATCCTTTGCTTTTAGGTCACCTACAAAACACTTTGAAACAAATGAAGTAACTCTGTGGTCTATTTCAACTGGATTCTCTTCTTCAGACGTGTTGGCTAAGGTTGGCTGATTTCTCTTTCTGACATCTTGGGAAGGCGGGGAGGGGTCAGGCTCTTTTCGATTTGTCCTTCCATATGGCTGGCTATGCTCAGTCTGAAATGGGGGCAGGTGAGATCTTTGGCTGGCAACCCCCCCTGTGATAGAAGCAGCAGTATTGTTGCTTCTATTGGAGAATGGCCCTGAGTCAAAAGGCTCATCAGAAACTTCCCCAATAAATGTGACTGGGATGTCATCCATGCCACTATCAGGGATTATGGCTTCTTGCAGACTGTGGTTAGACACACCATTTGCAGAGTTGGTTAGGGAGCTGGTATCTGTTTCATAATTTTCTTCCATTCCTGCAGAGAAAGACAAACACAAGTCACTAATTGGCGCTCCTCGGAGTATTGCCAGTGTGTTAGTGAAAGCATGGCCAATACTTTGATTTCCCCAGGGATTACTACTTTTTTAAATATGCATGTTAAATGTTATCTTGATTTATAATCTGCATCTGCCTGGGGCGAGAATCTCAACTTTCACCACACAAGCACAGAGCCATTTGCAGATCCACAATGCCTTAGGGTGACATATTTAGCTACCACATTTTGCCAAATCATTCAATAACAGAACAGATTCCTACACTGAATATTCTGGAAAATGTTCTCAAGGGCACTGGGGTTTTGCCCTTTCTATTTCTTGTGTCCACTAGAAGCACAAAGAGATATGTAGGATGATTTGCTCTTGCTTTAATTTCTTAAGGAGAGAATAAGTAAATCTTGGTATCTTCAGAATTACACTGACACTTCAAAGAACTAATCGATGCTGGGAGTCATGTGGTTCCAGGCTGTGGGAGACTATGTGGCTGGTTCAGATTCCTGGCTCTGTCAACCAAATACCAATGAGAAGAGACTGAAAACTGAATTAAAAAAAAATCGGGGCCAGTTTTAATGTCTGTCTTATCCTTGTTTTGGTTTCCCACTTTATTTTTGAAGTGTGCTATGAAGACAACAGTATAGTCTTCTTTGTCTAATGGATTTTCTACTTATTCACTACAATTATTTGTATTATCCTTGATCTTATAGTGTTTTCCTAAGAACACATGAAAAGAACAGCAGTGACATGGGGTGCTTCTCGGCTAAGGGTGCCTATCATGGACAAGAGATTGTGTATTTTGCACAACCAAGTAAGGAAGAATTGTAAGTTTTAATAAAGACAGCCACTTCTCTTTGTACCATATTATGCTTCTATAGTTCATTTTGGTGTTCTGGATATCTTTGATGTGTGTAGAATAAATCTTAACATGCAAAAGCAGTATCACTTGCCAAGTACTTTATAAACTACTGAGACACTTTCTTACTACTGCTTGGGGTCATGACAAAAATCAGTCCATCAACAACAGCCCTCACCTGAGAGAGGAGCTCAGCCCTTACATACAGGCAAAACACATCTAAAACAAGTTACAGTCCTGAGACTTATTTCTTGTGGAGTCACACCAAAGTACTCAGAAAAAGTGATTTCCCATAGGGTCATACAGGATGATATTGAAGTAGGAGGCATGTGGCTGTTACCTTCCAGGTCTTCATCAAGTTCTGCCAGGGTTTGATGGAAGTGTCCGGAAATGAATAGGTCTTCATCATCATTTGGAGGCATGGTGGCTTTCTCAGTTCTAGGGAATACCAAAGAGAAAGGAAGACTGTTTAATTTATTAGTATTCTTTAGCACTTAGTAGTCCTTTTCAGAAACTTCTATTGACACTCAAGGCTAAACAGTCCCACATTTGCTGGACCACCACTGCCCTTGGATGTACAAAGACAGATTATTTTCATGAGTGATGTGTATGTACATGTGTATGTTATATGTAGCCTGTAAGTTATGCATGTAAAACATGGTATATTTGGAGTGCTGCGTTCAGATTAGCCCACACAATGCTACCAATGCCTGAGACCCATGCAGTTGTAATGTGGTCCTCATGTTTTCATTCTGCTGTACCACAAAAGTGAACATGCTGGCAGGTCTCAGGTACGTAGCTGCATTGCATTGCACCTGGCATCCTAAGAAGTGAGGCAGCTGCTGGCTAGCTGTATGTCACGATGCCAGGGATGTGTCTCCGTACTAGACGCCAAACCACCAGGCTGTTCCTGAGCATCTGCATCTTATGAGTGTTCCCCCCTCCCCAAACCCCCCCTCCCGCCCCAGGCTGCAGTCATGTAGGCTTCAGGTTCGGGTTCAGGGAACTTTGGAACTTCCTGTGCTCTCAAAGAGGATCTCAGAGAGGCGCCTGTGGGGTTGCATGGGAAGTATTCAAAAGTCCTTCAATTGTGCAAGCCCCTGCCTTCCTCTGTGCTGCCACTCAGCCGTGATCCACCTGCACGATTTGGAAAGGAAGAAGCAATTCACTCCACTATGATAAGGGGCTTTCATACTGTCTGAACTGTTTTCTTCTCATCATGTGATTGTATCTTAGTTCCTGAGCTGGGCAGGAGATGGGAGGAATGGAGGCTTGGGGTACATGATTGGGCCACCCGCAGAGGTGAACTATCTTCAGATTATTTTTATTGTGATAATAAAGACATTGACGAGAGTGACAGAAAACATTGTGCCCACTGTAGTAGTATAAAAGCTCCCATTCTTGGCCTATGGTTTCCTTCTTGGAGCCGTTCAGAGTTGAGCTCCAGAAACATGGCATGCCTTTGTGCTAGGGAGGCAGCTTTTGCACACTGGACTCCAAGGAGAACTTGTTTATACGTATACGTCACCATATTACAGTCCTCACAAATGGTCTGTAAGGTAAGTGGTGTTGTCATCGTCATTGTCCAGACAGGAAACTGTAACAAGAGACCAACTGACATGTACAAGGCCACATAGCATTCCGAGGCAGGTGCACTTGTTCCAAGGCCTGAGTAAGGATCAGCTGCCTTGACCAGGTGGCCTAGCCATGTCTAGGGTCATGAAGGACAATGTGGCCCCCTGTGGCACAGGGCATCCTAAGATATGTCATCCTGATGCTCAGGAGAGAGAGGTCATGATTTATTTGCGTCACAGGGACAATGGCATATGTGAGACAACTGCTGCCAAAACAATTTGAAAGCTGCCTTTGCAAGGGCCTTTGCCTCTGTTTTCCTATTGTGCAGAAAAACGCAGACATGTCTACGGCAATTGTCTGTCTTAGTGAAAGCTGAAGGTTCCTTTCCGCTGATTGTTAAGATTGAGGACCAATTTCCATCAGTGCTAATCAGGCCCAGATAATGATGCATGAAATGTGCCTTGTACAGCCCTCACTTACGCAGCAAAATTTTTATTCTAATAAACGAGTCTTTCTTCCTTAGTGACTATGTCCATTTGGGAGCCAGGAAGCAGCTTCAGGGTTAGTCTCAGCTAATGTCCTCTGACAGGCTAGACAAAAGGGGCTGGCTGGAGATGTGTGTGCATGCAGACCAATTAATAAGGACCACAAGAGGTGCTCGATCGTCCTTCCCACTGCTTTGCTTCTGGCCTTTAATTGTTTTGATGCAGTTTGCTAAAGCTATTTCTTTTTCAGGGAATGTGATGAAAAAAAAATAAACTCAAATATCTGCTTGACTGTATGGCAGAGGAAAATATGGAAATTGCTAGGCAAAATGGTATTCGATATATAAAACAGATCACTTTTAAGTTCATACTTGTAGTTTAGGATGCTTAAAGTTCAGCCAAAGAAAATTATATATGTATATATATAATATATTGTATATTATATTAACATTATATATGTATATATATATGTATATATATATATATATACACATACATTTTACATCAAATTGTTTGTCTTTGTTCAAATAATGTATGGTTGTATCACTCAGGAGACACCGAAGAGATTATTACCAGTAAGAATTAAAACTAAATTCCACCATTTTAAAAATAAATGTTAGACTAGAAATTAGTATGAGCTAATGAAACAGCAATGAATATAAGGCGCACACACCTGCTGTTCATTTTAAACAGAAAGCAATATGGAACAATATAACAGACACTATCTTTTAAAGGAAACAATTAAATGGAAGGTTAAAATATAAATACATTAGTGTTCATTGTATTCTGTGAAGAAATCTAAAATATTCAGCAGCAAGGAGAGCTATCTACATTGTAAAGGGCAATACAATCAGTAACTCTGACATCAGAGAGCCTGTGGAAAAATACAGTCCAATCAGTAACCATGACAATCAGACAGCCTATGGAGAAATACCGACTAACGCTGCTTCTAGCACAATTCGTGAAAAAAATAAAAACCACAGAACTATATATAGCATAACTGTGATGACTTAAACACCACCTATGCCTGTGGACAAGGGTGAGCGAGGAATGAGCCAGCCTTGCTGGAAAGGACGAATTACAGAGACCTTTACTCTAAAGAACCTGTGTGCTAAAGCAATTTTTAAAAGTGCATGCTTACGTATTCCAATACTCTTACGTGCTTGAGTATAGATTTTTGAGACAGAGCCTCTCTCTAGAGTTTGCCCTATAGGCTAGACTGTTTGGTCAGTGAACTACAGGGATCTCCCTGTCTTTGCCTCCATTGTGCTAGAATTGAAAACGCATGCCATTAGCCTGGGCTTTAAAAAAAAAATGTATGTTATGGAGATTGGATGCAGTTCTTTATGCTCATATGATAAGCACTTTACTGACTGAACTATTTCCCAAGTCTGACAAACCTAGTTTAATGTGAAAAATTTTAAATGCACTATTTTCAGACTCTAGTTAATTCTTTTGTTGTTGTTGTTGTAAAAGAGTTTAAACGTTTCTTCACATAAATGGTCTGCAATGCCTTCTTTCCTACAGGCGACTTACTGGGCTCAGGCTCTCACTGGGCATCAGGGACAAAGCTACAGTCAGTTTGGAGCAGCGTTGGTCCTTCCTCATACTCCTACCACTCAGGATCAGCCTCAGTTACTCTAGCCATCAGTAGCTCAGCTCTAGGTGTGTGGGCATTCTCAGCTAGTTTCTTCCCTCCCGCCAGAACAACTGCTTCACTGAAGCATGAGGGTTCTATACTATTAAAGCTACTCCTTTACCTATGTCTCTTTTCCCTGACCATTCGCTTTCCTTACTGTCTCACAGACTAACAGGCTTCCTCCACTACCACTCCCACACCCCACACCCCTCCACTCCATCCCCCACTACACCAGCGCACTCCTAATCTCCCATGGCTCTGGCCTTGCTCCCTGGCACTCTGATGTGGTCTTTAGGGTCATACTTATTCATATACCAGAACTAGCCAACCTGGGTGCCTTGTGGAGTGCATGAAGCCCTAATGACTGCCGGGCATGGATTATGTATGTCTCTTACAAAGCTACCAAGTCTCTGAAATCTCTAAGCGAGGTAGCTGTGGGCCCTCTCACAGCTCCTTCAGCATCATCTAACTCAGATGTGCCTCAAGGATGGCTATTCTTTGGATCTGAGCTTCTGCATGAAGGCTTATCTAGTCAAGGTCAAAAGCCAATGGCAATTTTCCAATTTTTGATCTCCTATCTACAATTTTCTGGGGGGTAGGGATCAAGTGGGGGTTTGCTTTTCCTGCACACTCATATCCACTGTCGCAAAGGGCTACACTGATGCACGACACGCCATTCCTCTTTGAAACTTACCTGAACTTAATCAAGGGCCTTGAAGGTAGCTTCCTATGGGCTTGCAGGAGAGCACAAGGCATATATCATTTAACGCTGCCTAGTGGGCAGAAAGCAACCCATCTGCTGACATAAAGCAAACGTGCACGGATGTTTCATTCCCAGGCTTCCTCCCCCACCCCAACTATGACCGAATCTTAAGATATGGCTCTTATTGGCAGTTTGTTGTGGCTGAAGACCAAGAAAATAGAAAGCAAACAAACATCAAGTGGGCATTTTGCTATCAGCCTGCACATGTTGAATAAACACAGCCAGAGCTATTTTCTCACACAGCATTGGAGGCGACGACTGCAGAGAATGTGATAATGTTGGTCCTGCTGCTGCATAAGCTATGAGGGGCAACCAAAGAGCACCAGGAACTTCCAAACCCATCTGTCTGGGTGGCTCATGTGCCTCATCTGCACTGCCCTTTGGGACTCAGGGTGGAGTTGAAGGCTATGCCTCTTATCCGGTTGTGGCAGCTCTGGTCCAGCTTGGACTCAGCACTGTTTATGTAGCTTCAAGCATATGAGAACAGGGGGATAGTCCTGTATATTCAGTGCCAGGACAAACAGGAGCTTGGTGAGTCTTTCTTTCTATTTGCTATTAGGAAGAAGAAAAAAAAGGTGAATGGCACAATTCCAACTCATAGCACGTTAAGATATGTTTGTTTTTAATTTGCATAGTTTCTTTAAGAACTGTATACAGTTGTGAAAAATGTTTGAGAGGAAAAGCATCATGTGTTCAGAGGGAGAGAGTGGTTGAGTTTGCTTATGAAGAGCAGAGCAACCCTGGGACTGCAAAATGATTAGGACAGCCTGGAAGGGGGAAGCTTGGGAAACCAGGTGACCGTGGCACATGCTTGACCCCTTTGTTGCTGATGTAAGCATTCCCCAGTGATAAAGCCTTAGAGTCTAACACTAGTGTTCAATACGTTGGGGGTCATATGTGTAATTTTAGATCTTCTTGCATTCCTATTTGAAAGGAGAGAAGTGAAGGTAATTTTAATTGTTCTAATTTTAGCTTTATTTGTACCCATGATTAGTAAATGTCTTTGCCAATCACTTGATTTGGTGAATATTTTACATATGTAAACTATTTCAACTTGAAGAGCCATTTGGTGAGGGCTTAGCAGCTAATCTGACTAGTGGCTACTATAAAGTGTAGAAATATACATTTTCGTATAGTACTACGGATCAAATCATGGCCCCATGCACAAAAGCAAGCACTCTA
>OU015747.1:41226522-41242772 GCA_907169655.1 Acomys percivali | reverse complement strand
TGTGTGTGTGTGTGTGTGTGTGTGTGTGTGTGTGTGTGTGTGTGTGTAAATGGCCACTAGTCCTCTGGAATGGGCTGTAATCTCTCTAAGTGACCATTCACAGTTTGGATGCCTGCTTCACCAGTCCCCCGCCTGCATTCTGTGGAGAAGTCATCTCTTACAGTTTGCCGGAATCCCAGTCCTGCCTCCACCTCCTCTGCCTCTTTACAACCCAAGTTTTCAGTGTGGCAACTCTGTGGATCTGAACACAAAACTCATCACGCACTTTAAGGAGTTACTTAACTTTATGTGTACATGTATTTTGGCTGCATGTGCATGCCTGGTGCCTGCAAAAGGTGAGGAAAGGGTGTTGGATCTCTTAGACCATGATTACCAATAGTTGCTAGCCAACATGTGCATACTGAGAAAAGAAACTGTGTCCTCTACGAGATCAACAAGTGCTCTTAACCACCGAGTCAACTGTCCAGCCCCAAAGTCACTACTTTCATTAAGAGACTAATTTTCTTTCTAGCCACATGACTTTTGCATCTACACTAGGTGTGAACCCTGGAGGGAGGAATGGGGCACTGAACAGAGTTCTCAAACAGTGCTTAGACCTAAAGACCTAAAGACAACATGGAGGCCTCTTGCAGGGGGATGCTCAAACTGATGTCCTTGTCTGCAAAGTCTTCAAGATCTTCAATATCCAACTGAGGCTAAAAGGAGACTATTATTGCTTCCCAAACATATTTGTACATAGACTTATTTGAAGTCCTATCATACAGGAAATATCTTAATAGTTGTATCTACATTCAAAAGTTTACAGATGGGCACTCAGGTTAAACAGCTTCTCTGGGAGTTTTGGAATGGTGAAGGTACCCCTATATCCTTAGTTAAAGGCATACCTGAAAACTGGCCACAGTGATGTGGGCATCTGTTTAGCCTGGCCATGAATGCTTAGGTTAGTTAACAGCATTTTAAATTTGTGAGATGTGACATACACATTTAGATGTCTGGCACACGTCAGACATTGTCCACTTAAAGTCTATAACTTCCTTTCCAGGTGACAAGTAGACGCCCAGAAGCAGGCTGCTATCTTTGGGTGAAACCTGTAAATTCTCCACCCACACTGCTTCTCTAGTGATGTCCCTTGGCCTTACCATCTGTTAGACCCAGTACTTGACTTCTACCCTTTCTTACACTACAGACATTACTACCTGGCAAGGTTCTGCATTGCATATTTGGAAATACGTGATACACCGTGGTATGAGAATGTGTGATTTTTCAGCTGAGATAATTTCTGCAAAGAAACCAAAAAACAAACAAACAAACAAACACCCAAAACTAATCTATAGTTTGCATTTAATGAAACGAGAGACCCAGAGTCATCTCTTGAGGTGATAACTTAGTGTCTTAGTCATGCTCAGTTGACATGGTGAGCAAGATGGGATAAAGGAAGGTGACAGGGACCAGTGCTGTGCAAAGCAGTCCAAACAGAGCAATGCAGCTACTGATACTTGTCATCAATCTAGAAAGGAAGTCGATCCCGGTGAAAAAACCCCATTATTTTCACACCATTACTGAAAATGAGCCACAGGAAGAGGAGCACCCTGATGTGGGAAAGCAACGGCATTTCAGCCAATTTATTCCTCAAAGGACTAGGAATGGTCTTTTAAATAGTCAGAGGCTATATACATTTGGAAGGGAAGGACACATTTAGCCATATGACCTAAGGAGATGACTGTGCAATTTAAAATAACAAAGTTAAATTTAAGCTGCAGATTTAGAGACTCCGCATGTCAAATAGCCTCTAATGAAGTCAGTGATTTAAAAAGCATACATTTCTAAAAGGATAAAGTATACAGAAACAACTCATAAAAAGGAAGATCAAACTGTTATTAAACAGATTATATGGGTTATCTTTACTATCCAAGGACTGTAAATTGAAGACCCTTGAGATGCTATTTGACACCCATAGGATCAGCAAAGATTAGAATGTCTATTAACCACAAACATTGTGTAGAAGTGGGAGGACAGGGTGCCACAGACACAAAGATAATCTATTTGCTAACATTCCATGTAATTGGTGAATTTTTTGATTATTTAACTTTTCCCCTGGAAAACTCTATATTAAATAGAAACATACATGTAATTTGCTTATCATTTCCAGTGCTGAAAACCTGGAACAACCTGTTGCAATATTAATATGAAAAGGAAAGATACATGAATGAACAATATAAGTGTTATCAATGGTGACTTTTAACACTATTGAGTAGAAACGTATACCACAATTATAGTGCCTTTGGATCACGTGTCCAGGTATACTGGGCATTCTAATGCATTGCTTGCCATGCATCTTAATATCTACACACAGCATAAAGATAGGAAAGACTGGAAAAAAACAAACTACAAGTTAGGATGGGGACAAATCTGTGGAAGGTAATTGGCACTGGGATATCAATAATCATGATTTGATGATGACCCTGACACAGGCTTCTGCCATTGAAAAGTAGGAGTTGAGTGTAGGTGAGTCTACCTACGGCTATTCATCCCATGACTCACCTTAGAATTGAGTTCCCAGACCCATTTTTCCCCCATGATGGGCTCTTCTGGGGACCCAGTTCTGGAGTTCCGGCCAGGTCCTGGTCACTGCAGTCCTCCTGGTCTGTGGACCATTTATCTTTAGATCTCATGCTGTCTTGTTGCGAGTCCAGAGAGATGACATCTGAGGGAGAGCTCATCACCCCTGAGTCCTCGGTTGTATCCTCTGATGCAAAACAGCTGCCCACAGATGCTGTCTCCTCAGCCTCCAGAGGCACCTGTGAGACTCCACCCATGCTGCAGTGGCTGCCAGGGCCCAGAGGCAGACTCACTGGAGAGGACATACAAAGACAGGTCAACAAAAGCCACCCAGGGTGTCATGCTCCCTAACATAGACAATATCCCTTTGACTCTGAAATGTGAGATTCAGGTATATCCAAATAAGGAAGACCCTCTTCCAAACCAATAACACTCTCTGGAAACATTTTCACTCTGAAGGACCCTTATGTGTATGCATAGTTGAATGTAAACTTTTTTTCCCCATAAAAAACTAGGCACTTGGTTGGTTAGCCTTTTATGTATTTATCTTTGTGGTGCTAAGGATTTATCCAGAACACTGCACGTGCTAGGCAAGTGCCGCACCAAGGAGCTACATCTTCAAACTCTTAATTAGTCCTTTAAACATGCATCCTCTAGGTAATTATGGTGAATAATATTCAAACTAGTGATAATGAAGGCAGTTGTTTGTAGTCTGACTTTTGAATTAAAATGACTTCATATATATTTATGTATACACATACATATACATAACAGTTAATGAAAAATGGGCCCATGAACTTGAAAAACAGCAAGGAAGGTTATAGGTGTATACAAAAGAGTTTGGAGGGAGGAAAGGGAAGGGAGAAATGGACTATAATTTCAAAAATAAAAAGAATAATGAAAATGACTTTCTTAAACAAACAAGCAAACAAAAACATTAAGAATAAGCAGAAATAGGCCACTCTGGTATTATGGGCACTTCTGAATAGCATTCTTGAAGAATGATGCTGGAAATGTGGTCTACATGTTAGTCACATTCTTCCTCAACAATTGGACCTGTCTTAATTTTCTTACTTGGGACAATGTAATTCTTTGTTTAGGTAAGAGATTAGCTTGGAAGGGAAGGGAAGACGACGTAGTATGAGAACCCAAGTGCTGGTGGTTGGTGTCCATGAGCATTCTGGTGTGCAGAGCTGTGTGTGGCTGTCTGCTGAACTTAGAGTCTGCCTCTTCGAGACCTGACAGGGCACACTGCAGGCACCTCACTAACTGGGGACATAGTAAACATCCACAGTGAAAGGCTACCTTTTCTCTTTCTCTGAATCAGAAAGCTTTATGTGCAGAGCTGGAGTTTGCAGGACAGAGGCCGATTAGACTGGCTGTACTCTAAGTTGTAAGTCAGTAGGCATAGATTGAAGGCTAGAACCATGTACTGTGTTTCAAAGTCTCTCTTTCCCCCAATAAATATCCCCTGGATTTGTGATGTGAGTGTAGGGCCTAGGCATGCACAAGGGCACGCTCCAAAGATATTACTGTGTATTCATATGAGTCACACTCCATGTCTCTAAACATTACATCTCAACAGCTACTAACAACGCGTAATTAACAAACCAGAGGGAAATCCCTTCATGTGTTGCTTTATGTGAGATCTTGAACAAACAAACAAACAAACAAGACATTAAAGGAATACAGATTTCACAGAAAGAGCTCCGAGCAGATGGAGAATGACAGAGGGGGTTGGGAAAGGCATAGATGCAGAAGGCAATGCAGTAAACTTCAGCGCACTGCTGAACAAGACTTGTTTTTCTGACTCCTTTTTAGGCTATCTTGAAACTCAGCATCCCCCTGCTTCTGCCTCTTCAGTGCTGGGACTATAGGCATGCACCGCCACGTCCAGTGCTAAACTTGACAGGAAAAGACTGACAAGAAACGCTGCCTGTGTGTGATGGCTAATGTCAACCTGTGATCCAGGGTGCCGGATTGGATACTAAAATAGCAAGCTGAACACCAACATTCACTTCTGTTTCCTGAGTTCTGATGCAAGGTGACCAGATACCTCATGCTACCGCTGCCATGCTTTCCTCACCACAATGGCTATACCCTGGAACTGTAAGCCAAACAACAACAACAACAACAACAACAACAACAACAATAACAAAAAAACCTTCCTTCCTTATGTTTTTTTTCCCTTCAAGAATTTTACTACAGGCATGAGAGAAGTAACTCATGCACACAAAGTTACATAGATAAATATTTGGTGATAAAACTTTGAGATTGTTCCTCATACACCCTTTGAGTCAGCACCTATGTCACTTTACTCCTGACATCAAGCCCCACTCAGAATTCTGACCCCCTGGTGTCACATGATCAGACCGCAGGGTAGGAGTCTGCTAGTGGGCATTCATTTCTCTCTTCCTTGGCTTCCTTGTTGCTCTCTTTGGCTCTATGCACCAAACTCAGGTCCTCATGCTTGTGAAAAAAAAAAAAACATGTTACTGACTATTAAATGAACTATTTCCCCAGTCCCCATTCAAATTGTGAATTTTCCCCCAAAATTTATTAACGCTACATCCTAATCACAGCCCCCTCCCTCTCTCCTCCCCATCTTACCCTCTTTCTCCCTTATGCCTGTCCCCTAGTCCCCGGAGAGTGGAAGCCGCTCTCCCCCACCAACTGACCCCAGCCCATGAGGTCTCATCAGGACTGCTGGCATCCTCTTCCCCATGGCAAGGCATCCTACCAGGCGGAAGTGATCAAAGGACAGGCAACAGAGTCCATGGCAGGGTCAGCCCCTACTCCCATCACTAGGGGACCCACGTAAAGACTGAACTGCCTTTTGGCTACTTCTGAACAGGGGGCCTAGGTCCTCTCCATGCATGGTCCTTGGTTGGTGCATCAGTTTCCAGGACCCCTCCCCACTCCAGGCCCAGACCTGCTGTCTGTTTGGGTCTCCTATGGAGCTCCTGAACCCTCCAGGTCCTTTTATCCCCTCACTCTCCCACAAGACTCCCCATGCTTTGCACAAAGTTTGGCTGGGAAATGTAGCTTCTGCTTTGATCCTCTGGTGGGTGGAGTCTCTCAGAGGTCATCTATGGTAGGCTCCTGTCTTGTTCCCTCTCTTCAACCGTTTTCAGTGTCTATTCCATCCACCCTTCTGATTGAGAACTAAGCATTCTCCCTCGGGTCCTACTTATTATGTAGCTTCTTTAGGTCTGGGCTGCAATATGGTTATCCTGTATTATATGGAAAATATAGGCTTCTAAGTGAGTATATACATTGTGGTTTTAAAATTGTTTTTATTTCCTGACAATTTCATACGTGTATTTTGATCATTTGTACTCTCAACCACCTTCTTTCACACCCCTCCCACTTCTAGTGAACCCCTTCTTCCATGTTTCTCCTGTTTGCTGGTGACCCACTGAGTGGAACTGGGGTTGTTTTCATGGCTGTGGATGGGCCTAGTTTTTGGAGAATGTCTTGCCTTGCCTTTTGCCACCATCACTAAAGAAACAAGTTGTCGTGGTTTGAATGAGAATGGCCCGCACTGCCTCAATTATTTGAATGTTGTGGTCCCAGTTTGGCAAACTGTTAGAAAGGTCCAAGGCAAATGGCCTTCTTGGAGGGGATGTGTCAGTGGGGGTGGACTCTGAGGTTTCGAGAGCCCTCACTAGGCTCAGTCTCCCTCTGCCTGCATCCTATGGGTCAGATACAAGCTCTCAACGACTGTTCCAGCGCCATGCCTGTCTGCTTGTTGCTATGCTCCCTGCCATGATGCAGACGAACTAACCCTCTGAAACTATAAGCAACCCTCCAATGAAATACTTTCTCTTATAAGCTGCCTTGGTAATGGTGTCTCTTCACAGCAATAGAACAGTAACTAAATTACAGGTCAATTAAATTCAATAATTGCTTTTTTTTAAAAAAAAAATTCTGTATATAAACAGCTTGTAGCCATGAAGAATGAAGCCTAAAGAACTTGGATTCAAAATTTAACAGACTTGTTCCTTGGCTCCTCGCAGTGCTGCAAAGGTACATACGTCACTGTCAGATCTCTACTGCCAGGTGGCTGCTGGAGTAGAAAAAGCCTCATGATAGGGACCTGGGAACTTGGTTTCCAAGCCCAGCTCAGTTTCTGAGGAGCCAGGCAGACATCAATGGTCATAGCACGATGCATGGCAACTTTTGCGGACTTCTACTGGCAAAGTGAGGGAGGCTGGATTGAGAAGGCCTTTGCGTGTAGGAGACGACACATAAACACTCCGTGTTGTGCATGCCCTCTTGCATCTCTGCAGTAGCTACCACTGTTGCTCTGACAGTTATTTTTCGGCTGGCCCTATAGGAAATGTGAGTGCCTAGGACAAAGTGGTTTCCTTGGCTCCCGGACCCCAAGGAGAAACAGAGGCATCCACTGAGTCATCTGTGGCAGCCATCTAACCTCCACTATTTTTCTAGCCAATTAGGGAAATGTCAAATGCGCCTCTATTCAGGACCTGCTTGTTAAGCCCTTTAAGAATATGTCATATGGAGAATTAAGGCCAAAGTTCCTAGACAGGCTCTCCATTTCCCATGGGTGATGTTCTTGCAGGTTGTATCTAGGGCACACACAGTCATGTCATACCATCTATGCCTCGGGGTGGGCAGACAGAGTCACAGGCGCAGGTAAGAAAGACCTTTTGAGGCTTTAACTGAGTGTCCCAGGAGAAGTCATACGGGAATTGAAATAGTAACTGTACAAATGCTGAAAGGAGCCTGGGGGTGGGGGTTGCATGAGTGCCAGGTTTGGGCTGGTCAGTGGTAGCTAATCTTGCCTAAGGTAGGCAGAGCTACAGGGCCTACCTGTCAGGGCCACATCTGCAGAGGCTTTGAAGAGGTCCTTGGGGCTATATGAACATTTTTGTGGATCTCTTCTTGTGAAGCAAAGGAATACAGATTTTCAGATAGGTCCAAATGCCCCTCTGAGGCCAATCTGAATAGGCATCACTTGCCAGGTAATTTCTGATCATTTGCACCGGTTAGAGAATTAGAGAATCTTTGGTTTGACTCAGATGCTACAAGCCATGATTACTCACCCAAGTTTCTTTTCTTCTGACTAGCTCCAAAGATTAACTCCATGAACTTTATATATAATATTATATTAACATATTTTATTAAAATGTATAAATATTTTATAATTTCTCAATGAGATAATGGTTAAGGGTTTTTCTTCTCTGTCAATTCTAAACAGAAAAGGAGTAGCTGGAGTTGCAATGGCGGCGAGAGAGTCTCTGTGTTCTACCCTTTTTACATGAAGTTTCCAATCCTCACACCAGGAGCCCATGAGCACTGACTTCAGAGTCTGAAGCCCACCCCAGCCCACCTTCTATTCAGAACTCTGGAAGTCCCTCTCACAGTCCTGATAATCACCAAAATCTCTGACAGGCCCAGAATTCTCTTTGAAATCTCAAATTAAGACATGGAAAACACTCATTCACTGTTGTCTAGTAACTAGTTCTGCATCTGAAGTGTGTATAGCATCATCTCATCCTTTCTTCTCGTGTGTGTGTGTGTGTGTGTGTGTGTGAGAGAGAGAGAGAGAGAGAGAGAGAGAGAGAGAGAGAGAGAGAGAGAGAGAGAGAGAGAGAGAGAATTTTAAGTTAATTAATATTACGGCAAATATACTTTTCTCTGAAGATTTGAGTCTTTTTTTTTTTTTTAACCTCAAAATGCAAAACATTTGGAAATGTGAAAACACATTTTGTCTTTAGCGGAAGCCTCTAATATAAATTCTTAATTAAGTTCTCTTCCAGATGAGAAGCCATTGAACCTAGTCCTTCCCCTGTCTGCTGAAAGTATGCAACTCTACACTTTGAAAGCAACAGCCTCCACATGAGGACTGTGGAAACATGTCTAGTTCAAGTGTAAGAAATTAATGCGAAGGGGTACTAACTAGTAGATCACGTTAGACAACTGCTCTCAGCCCTCCAGTTCATTTGTGCATGTCTTTCACAAAGCCATCAGGTGAAAACGCCACACCCCAAACAGCAATCTCTTCAAGAAGACAATCCCTGATCTATGACGATTCAGCTTTAAAAAATTTCAAAACAAGCATGGTGTGAAAATGACAAACGTTCATTTAAAGTACATTTTGAATGCAGATCACTGTTGCGTTCCCTGCTGGGGTCCAAGGCTCTCCTGTGATGTAGCTCGGGAACACTGAGTAGCAGCTCCCAGTGTCTCAGAGGCCGAGGAAGGGAACCACTGATACTCAACAGCGTATGGATGAAATCCCATCAGCCAAGGAGAGTCTATACTTAAAATGGATTCATTCTTTTATTGTTGTTTTGACCAATGAAGGAAAAAAAAAAACCAAAACCTTACACCATATCCTGTTTTCACTAGTCCCCAAGTGTCAGTTTTACTAAATTTATATGGACTAGACAAAAAAGACAAAATACTTCTATGTTCCACATTGAGCCTGGTGGGTCCCATACACCACACAAAGCCAGCAACTGATGTTTGTCCTTTATCCCAACCCACTGTCTTGGTTCTCTATGTGATACACATTGGGAACAAAGGGAAAACAGAGCAAACGCTTCTTATGCAGCAATGTAAATTCACATGATGTATTCAGTGTGTTTTTCTGTATCTCCTGGGCAACTCTAAACCATCGCATTTCTCTTTCCTTTTTAAAATAACGCCTCAAAATTACTGCCGTGAATTCAAGTGATTACAACAGGTTACGGCAGTTCAATTTCACTGTAAACATTAATGTTTTTGTATAAATGCTTCGTTAATTAAAGCATTGTAATCCAAAGACTCAAAATGCCACTCACAGCATACTCCACAGAAAAATGAACAAAAAAAAAAATTCCTCCTCAAACAGGAAAAGCTTTAGACCACATCTCTACCTCCTTGAATTTATTTTCATTTCATAGTCTAATAAAATCTTGTCTTAACTGAATGTACTTTTTGCTCAAGATGTATTTTAAACTTTTTTTGTATAAAATATGTTCATAAGTGAAAGATACATTTTTTAATTTCTTTTCACTGTAAGATAATACAATTAAATTCTTTTTTGGGTACTGAATTATTGTCACAATGATTAGTAGCCAAGGAAAAAAGCATAACTTTTTTTTCCCCCTGTGATGTTAGGCATTAACTTCAGTGATGTGTATACTTTAGGTAAGCATTCTACCCCTGGGCTATCCCTCCAGCTATACAAACACACTAAAAAATACTGACATTTATTAAACAAAATCATAAAATACTGCAAATGAATGTTATAATAAGTCAAATGAGCACCCCCGCCCCCACTGATAGCTTAGAAATGCCTGGAGTCGTTATAGCTAAAATGCTGAACTCTGGTTCAGCATAAATTCAATTTATAACTTTCATTTTTTTAAATCAGATACAAGCACCAAAAACCATGTACACACAGGCAGAGGTGAAATGAAGGGGTTTTCTTATGCCTACATCATTCCGTTCAGTTTAAAAAATGCTCTTCTGTTATATGCCAAAAATAATTGACCTGTCACAAACATTACGCTTAATGATCTAAAATTGGGCAGCATAGTTAGGTCCTTTATCAATTTGGTTGGAGAGAAGAACTGGAAAACATCTGATATTCAGAAGGATTTGTCATCACTAGTGTTGTGTACCTGCTCCTATCTCCATTGGCTTAGTAGAAGACAAAACAAAATGTGGATAACGTGAAAAACACGAACTTAATCACAGGTCTAATGATGCACATGTGTTTGGAGCTAGATGCCTAAAACTCTTCTTACACCTGAGAGAAAGACTTGTCTACTGCAGGCATCTGCATCCTAGTGCAGTTCCCGTGGTTAAAGGAGAAGAGTCTTTGCAAAGCCTGGGCCTGGGAAGGGGACATGGAATGATGCTGGTGTTTTCCTTTCCATCGGTTTTAGAAAAGGCACAGAACATCCAAAAGGGGCTTCCTTGGCAGTTCTGGGGGTCTCCCAGGGAAACATACAACTAGCTAAAGCCACACATAAGCACAGCATGGCAGTTGAAGTGATGAAGTCCCCAGAGAATGTCCAGGGAAGGTAGTGAATAGAGTCTTCATTCTAAATAGGGGAGTCAGGAAGCTGACCACTGAACCAGGTTTTAGAACACACTTGATGGAAGGAAGAGATGAAAAGTCTGATGACAGGTGGAGAAAACCACAGGGAGCTTGAGAAATGCTAGGGACTGCCGAGCAGCCAGGGCTCCAGCATCTTATGTTACATATATGACTGCATGTGCACATGTATGTAAATACTCATGGGTGGGTACAGGAACGTGGGTTTAAGATCAATCTTTGAGACACCCTCTGCCATCGGTGTTACATGGATGCTGCTCCAACTAGTGTCTG
Source organism: Acomys percivali (assembly GCA_907169655.1). NCBI lineage: Eukaryota > Metazoa > Chordata > Mammalia > Rodentia > Muridae > Acomys > Acomys percivali. The sequence continues at coordinate 41,231,863 of OU015747.1, read as the reverse complement.
CAAATGCTGTGCTCTCTCATCAGTTCTCCCAGTTCCCATGAAGTGAAGTTGACCTATTGCTCTTTAAAAATTATATCCTCTTTATGTAGATAGAAACTGTGTAATGTATCATCTGAATGTCATTGTCAATTCACCCAGGGACCCAAGCCTCTAAAGATCATCCCATGGTGAGGGTAGCAGTCTAGGACATGTGATATAGACCATGGCTGAGTTTAGGAAGAAAAGATGACAAAGACTTGGAAAGAATAGATGTACCCTCCAAATAGAGCTGGTTATCTTAAGAGTCAGATATCTTATTCTTTTCATCAACCTATCCTTATTCCTCCAGAGTGTCAACTACGTCTAGTCCTAGAATCCTAATGAACCTATTAGACTTTCAGCCGAAGAAAACACAAACTTACTTTGGAACAATACAGAGTTGCATTCTTACTGCCATTACCATTTCTTCAAAATACACATTAAAAAAAAAAAAACAAACCAAAAAACAGGCTGCTGTTTTTGTCTGTCTGCTCTCCCTCCCTCTCCATCATCCAACGGATCCCACTATCTCATGGGCAGCCCATTTTTTTTATTTCCTGGGTGAGTCTGTTGCTCCTAACCAATTCTAGCCACAAATGTAGAAGATAAAACAAAACGTGGATACTGTGAAAAACATGAGCCTAATGACAGCTGTAATGATGCATGTGTGTTTGGAGTGGGATGCATCAAAACCCTCTCATGACGTCTCTGTCAGAGCTATTGAGGAAGCTGCTATCATTCACCTATGACAAATAGATTGGAGTGCGGTTTGTGCAAGTGCTGGCCATGTCAACTGGCATGTAGTCTGTCCACTGGTTGGAAAGAAACATAGTCCTAAGAAAAATTTTAGACACATATGGTAAAGTCTTATCTCTCAGAATTCCAAGTTATATAAGCTAAATGAACACATATTTTGATTAAGTCATTCAAGACACAGTTGCTTTTAGTAATGAAAGAGTTCTGTTTAACAAATGCTTACATTATTTCTGACTGAAAATACACATATTTTCCATGATAGTTTTTCAGTTGTAGAAACTTTCATTTTCAAAACGTAGTAATTTGACACCGACACAACCTATGCCTTACCTTTCCTGTAGTCTTATTTACTTGTAACACACGTGAGTGTAATCCAGATTAGGATATGCTTGAGGAAAGCCAACAGGTGGTCCACTGACTCCTTATCCTGATTGTGGGTATGGAGCAATCACAGTGTGATTTAGAGGCAAAATTTCCTTCCTGGAGGCCATACTCCAGGTTTCTCTCTTTTCTAGCCCTTTGCCCAGTACATGGGAGGCTGTATGCAACATGGTTTGTTTATATACTCCACCTGCAGAAAGTTGTAAGATTTTCCTTTCTACATGTGGATATCAAAACTTGGACCACAATGTTTCTAAATGCATATATATTGAAGAATAAATACTTAGTTTTCATGAATATTTTTATACATTTATTTTAAACTTTATTATAAAACCTTGCAAAAATAACACGCTAAAATTAATGAGATCAGATGCAAATGCTATTCAACTCAACAAACTTCTATACAGTTAGAGTAGCTGTTCTACGATGGAAGCTATGGAATTTCACGGTGGATTTTATAGTCATACTATCAAATATATTTTATGGGCTTATCTGTCACCACAAAAAGTCTACAGAGTTATAACTAGAAAAAATTAGCTTTATATCTTCTTTCACAAGTCATGGGTTTTTTTTTTTTTGGTTTTTTTTTTTTTTGCTTGAATTTGGTCCTTCCCTATCCCCTAATATTAAACCTTTCTTGTTTTCTTTTCTGCCTGTTATACAATACCGAAATGCACACTTGGTTACATGTGTACAGTTATTATTGGATATATTCTGTACTTGAGGGAGAATATGTTTTCTTTTATTTCTGAGATTATGTGACCTTACTTTATATTATCTATTCTAAGTCTATACATTTTCCTGGAAACTTTATGATTTCCTTTTCTTTAAAGCTGAATTTTCATTATCAATTTATCTATTGATGGCCAATTAGGTTGATTCAAATTCTTTGCCATAGTGAATAAAGCAACAATAAACATAAACATAGAGGTGCAAATATCTCTTTTGTAGGGTATGGAGTTCTCTGGATGTAGGTCCAGGAGTTAAATAGCAGGGTCGTATGGTAGTTGTGATTTTAGGTTTTAGAGAAATTGCCAAACTTATTTCTACAATGGCTGCATTAATTTGCACCTCTCCCTACAAAACAGTGAATAAGGGTGCCCCCTTTCTCTACATCCTCTCTAAACATTTATTGTCAGATGTGCTGATAGTCATTCTGACTAGAATGAGGTAGTACTTCAAATTAGTTTTTATTTCTATTTTCCTAATCCCTTAAAAAAGTTATTAGTTATTTGATATTTTCTCTGTCTGTCTGTCTCTCTGTCTGTCTTTCTGTCTGTCTGTCTGTCTAGTCAATTCATTTGCCCATTCATTGATTGGCAGTTTTACTTGCTTGGTATTTAATTTCTGAAATTCACTGTGAATCCTGGATATTAGCCTTTTGTTTGAAGTATAGCTGGTGATGACTTTCTCCCATGTTGTAGACTGTCTGCCTGCTCTGCTGGTTTTTTCCTTTGCTGTAATAACATTTTTCTATCTTATAGTCTCATTTGTTGATACTTGGGCTAGTTCTTGTGGAATTTGTTTTCTATTAAAAACGTTCACACCTACCCCTAAATATATGTTTTAAGGGATGAATATGTAATTTTCACGAATGTGATGATAAATGTTTGTCTATTTTTAACAATAGTTTAATTATGTTTTATGCATAGGATAATATATTGAAAAATTTTAAGATAACTATTTTAAAATTTTGTTCTATTTCTTAAGTTCTACATAACTTTGCTTTCTTTAGAGCCAATTCTATTGATCAGTCTGTCTCGTATGCATTTAAAGAGTGGTCTGGCTTGTCATCGTGGAGCATACCTTGAATCCCAGCTCTGTTAAGGAAGATCTTTGCGAGTATAAGGCTAGTTTTGTTTACATAGTGAGTTTCTAGGCTAGTGGGGGCTACACAGTGAGATCCTACCTCAGAAACAAATGTGGATGCATGGAAGGAAGGAAGGAAGGAAGGAAGGAAGGAAGGAAGGAAGGAAGGAAAGAACAAAAGAACGAACGAAGGAAAAGCAACAAAGTAAAATTGTCTGGTTTCGTGAGGGTGGCAGCAATGGACAGAAATAGGTTTCCTTGGCATTCATGAACACCAGTGCTTCCTTACTTTGGTACAAGAAGCCTAGACGGCAGTCCTAGATATTATACATGGACCAGGGTTTAATTAGAGTTCCACTGTGCTGAAAGACAGCTTAACTTCTTGAGGTAAACAATACATTGACATAGGTAGCTGAGTTTCTAAATACAGCAGTCACAGTGTTGGTGTTGGTGGGCAGTGCTTGAACCCGGTCTCCATCAAAGCAAGATTCCACTTTGTTTTGCATGTTGTCCTTGTTGGTTTTTGTCAACTAGACTAGACACAAGCTAAATTTTCTGTGAAGGAGGACCTCATTTGAGAAAAATACCTCCTTCAGATTGCCTATATGCAAGTCAGTCTTGCATTATCTTGATTAATGATGGATGTGGTAGGACTCAGCCCACTGTGGGTAGTGCCACTCAACAATGCAGGCTGAACACGCATGAGATCTAGCAATAAAATGGATTCTTCCATAGTTCCTGCTTCAGGTCTGCCTCCAGATTCCCGCCTTGACTTCCTGCCCTGACATATTTCAGAGACAAAGTGTGACCTGAGACTTGTTAAGATGAAATAAACACTTCCCTCAAGTTGGTTTTGACCATAATATTTTATCACAGCAATAGAAACCCTAACTAAGACACATGCTTTCATTAGCATATGGCCAAATAAGATTCCTTGTTGATGGCAATATCATGGCTTTAAAAGTCATCTACAATATTTGAGTATTGATTAATTACTATGAGACAGAGGTCCAGTTGACACTGATACATTTGAGAGCCACATCATCGAACTGGGTCTTTACATTCTGTATTACTCACGTGGCTGGCACTTACTTATCTTCTATTTAATTCTCTAACACCTCTAGTGCATATGGCATGATTTCTATTTTGCAAATTATATAAGTTCAGCAAGTAAAGAAATATGTTGTCAAGCCTGACAATTCCCAAGACCCGCATAATAGAAGGAGAAAACGGACTCTCTCAAAGTTGTCCTCTGACCTCTACATATGTACTATAGCATTAACAGCCTACTCACATACACACAGAGAAAACAAGTAAATAGATATAACATTTTAAAAGTCCAACCAATAAATTATTCACCTAATTTTGAGAGGATATGTGACAGAAACACTCTACCAGGCTCAGAAAAAATGGCAAGCATATTAAAAAGAACCACAAAAGCTCACTTAGGCAAGATTTAAATCAAACAAGGTTCTTTCATCAAGAAAATGTAATCAGAACCTTACTAGAATATTTGCATTTAAGAATTTTCTAAGCCGAATGCTTTTTACATTCCATTGAACAAATTTTAGTCACATATATCCAAGGTTTTAAGAGCATTTGAAAGTATTTTTTTAAATAAAAGCACTTCAACACTGTAAGCACATCTGCGGCCTCACCTCTGAATGGAACAGGAAAACTGGGAGTGGAGAGCAGTTGCTGATGCCAAGAACCAAAGGAAACCTTCCTTTCCACTGTCAAAATAGAAACTCTGTCTCCAAGTCGTCTAGTGTATGAAAGCACATGACTTTTATTTAATCAACACCTCAGAAAATTGGCCTTCAGGACTTGCCAAGTTGCTAAGGGGTTCAATTTGGAAATGACTGTGACTTGGGTCTGTCGCGGAGTGGGCGAATCATCTGCTGTGTGGACAAGGCAGTCTATGAGAAATATCATCCATTGTACTTACAGCTTCTCCACCTCTGTCTTTCATCATTAGGGCTTGAGGGACAGCGTTTGGATCCTAGATCTGCACACAAGGCAATTGAGGGCTGTCTCTACTGATCTCAGTTTAATATAAAACTTATGAAACAGAGTATTTTTGTGTGTTGTATTGAATTGTTGTTGGAGGTTTTACCTCATAGAGACTCAGTATTTTCATAAATAAGTGCTTTCTTTAATTTCCTCTTAAATTTAGAGCTCCCTCGCCCCTGAACACGTTCCATTTTTTATTGAGAAAATGAGTAGGCTTTGACCCAGAGTCCTTCTTGATGCCTTTATACTTGCATTCTCAGGAAGATTAGGAAGAGTGAATTTTTTTTTATATCCATTTACCTATGCATCTATCTATCTATCTATCTATCTATCTATCTATCTATCTATCTATCTATCTATCTAT
>OU015747.1:41191535-41212606 GCA_907169655.1 Acomys percivali | reverse complement strand
GTGTGTGTGTGTGTGTGTGTGTGTGTGTGTGTGTGTGTGTGTGTGTGATCGCGCGTGCACGCTCCTGTGTGTTTCTTTTTTGTATCTTTGTTTCCTTTCTGCCGAGCAGTCCATCAAGAGGGTAACTAGAGCTCCCCCTGGTGGTTGTCTATATATGCAGCCCAAACCACTTGTTTTTCAAGAAATCTTAAATAAGCCAGCCTTTTAGGGACCTGCCAAGGTTGCAGGGAAGAATGAGAGACTGGAGCCTGGAAGGATCTGTCCTGGAACCCATCCTGCCAACTCTCCAGGTGGTCAGTTTGGCTATTCAGTGGGGTTAGGATAGCAAAGAGGGCAATTGACATATGCATGTGCAATGCATTTGTGCCTCCCTGGCAGGAAAAAAATGACACTGAGATTAGTCTCATATTTCCTCTGGGTAGATGTCAACATCGTGTGTGTATGTTTACGTATCTGCAGTTTTTCATTTAAAAAACATATCCAGATGTCTGCATGGACTACAAAATGTCCTACCTGGTTTCCTTCTCCCCAGGGCAAGGCTACTTCATAATCAAGGGCATTAATTTCAACAGCTATAAAACAACAATCTCCTAGTTAGATGGGATGAAATTAGAAAGTATATTTTGCTAGATTCCCCGTTAGATTTATAATGCTGACATAACGTGATACATGTAGATATGTGAATAGTGTCTTCTCTGTACACAGAGTGTGCATACTTGCAGTGTAAAAATGGCTATGAATGGCAGAAATGCATGCTTGCGACACTGTGGTATAGATTAAGAATTTGACTATTTTTTTTTAAAAAAGACTGAATAGAAGAAAAAAACAGTGGAGAAAGGCTGCTTCGGGGTACAGGCAGCACACAGAGAGAAGAGAAACTGGCCATGAAAACAAAGGTTCTTTATCGGTAGCATGAACCACCCACTCTCATGCACAATCTGAAGAGCTAGTAACAGCACATGCTTAGTTGTACATCTCTGTCCATCTATGGTCAGTCAGGAGCCTGACTGTAAGAAACAATCAATTCTCTTATGTAAAAGGTAGCACCCCTAATGGTCCTAGGTGCAGATATGAATGTTGGGGCCAAGGGGACGAAAAGGCTCCCAGCCTGTGGCAGGGGCACCTGATGCCCAGGTTTCCCTGGAGAAACATAAGTCTGTGTGGAAGGTTTCTCATACCCTCTAGCAGGTGCTAGCATTCTGAGCTAAATCCAACTTTCACACAGAAAACTGTACTGAGTAGTGAGGCCATGTAACCATACCATATATATGCTTCCTTGTTATCCCCATTCTCCTGTGCTTTGAGATTTGTGTGAGGCAGAGGATTGGTTTTTTTTTAACATCCCTCCAGGCCACTTCCACCTGTATTCCATCAGACGGTACATTTGTTCTTTCATCCTGGTCTATTCCAGGCCCAAGAAGAATATGTGGCACACATCAATTCTTCCGTTTGAACTTAAGTTTGGGTTACTGTTTCCTAATTTTTCTCTGTTCACCCAGTTTATAAATCTGGGTACCAACCTACCCAGTCTACATAACCCTGAAGCTCTGTCTTTCCATGCTCTCTTCTTTTTTTTTTCTTTTGTTCTGGAGAATGTTGGCAGATGCTGTTTTCTGGCTGCTCCGCAGCTTCATGCGTTATGATGAACTACACTGTTTACTTAAGGAGAAGAAAGGCTACAAGTTCCCTGAGTCACTTAAAGAGACAATAAACAAAGAAATGATGCTATAAAGGGGGCTTCTCAGTCGATAGTTTCTGACTCCATCCCATGACTCTCCCATCCCAAAGACAACTCCGTGGGCTCACTATTTAGGTCTTTGCTTTCACTGAAACGTTTGACGTTTGCTTGTTGTTGAGGCATTGTGACTAATCAGATAAATACTATTTGAGCTATTTCCCTGATGCACGTTCCTCAGATTTGAATGTTACAGTAGTGCACACACACACACACACACACACACACACACACACACACACACCCTCAGAGAGGAGACAGGAAGCAAGTGCTCTATGACAGATAAGTTCCGGGACCTTAAGAATTCATAACTGATGTCCATGTTTGGATGAACCTTGCATTCCTGTGTGGAAGGCCTTCACCTCTCCTTCTCACTTTTGGAAGATACAATCGTATCCCGATCTCAAAAAGTTTGTTTGGTTATGGTAAATGTTAGCCTGCACATGGAAATATTTTGAATCCAATTATAGGAACTATGAATGTTGTGAACAAACTGAATCGTATTATGGATCCAAATTAACACGAAAACTGTGAGAATTAGCAGCTGATAAGCATCACAAACACAGATGCAATGTGTGATTGATTATAATGGGTGCGAAAATGAAATACCAGTGAGTAAACAGTTGGAAAATATCTCCAAATTATTTCAGCTGCAAAATTAGCAGCTTTTACTTAAAATGCGATTTTAGAATCTTCACATCAAGAGTCAAAAACCTCTGTAGTTTACAGACTCAGGATGTCCCACTGTCCACTGCATAGACACCCTCTATAGTAAAAACAGAAGTGCTTAAGCCAATTATATTCTGCAAATAATTACAGTTAATTTTTATTTTATCTTGTCATTTGCTATGAAGCACATATTCCCCATGGTGCTTTCTGTTCCATGAATGTGCAAGGATAGATAGGTCAGTGACTAGTCTGCTTGATTTGTGGGCCTCCCGCTGGGACATGGGAACTATCATCTTTTACTGATAGCATGCACAACATTACGGAGAAAAGACATTATGTGTTTTTTCTCTAGCTGGCTTATCAGGAGAAGGCATGACCCACAAATTCATGGATGGGTTCTGGTGTAAGTCAGAGAGGGACAGCCTTTCTGAAATGCAGATGCTCATGGGGGAAAATGGTTCTAATTTGTAAGACTTTAGTCTAATGCATGGCATACACTAATCTGCCGGAGTTTTTAACTGAATTGTTATGGCTAATGTTTATCAGGCTTTTAGGTGCTCTGCCATAGAGGTAAGTCAGGGGACTGAGAGAGACTAGCCATCTGAGTCTCAGATGGCCTTTATGACCAAGAAAGCAGAGGTTTTGCAGGAAAGCTGTGTTTGTCATGTTCTCAACTGTTCTCTCTCATGTGTGGCATGTGTAGTGTGTGTCTGTGGAAACTTCATTTTCACTCATCTTTAGTACATTTTTCACCGTATCTCTTACACTTTAACCAATGATTTCATAAGCAGTATCACCCTCCCATTTTGTGCTCAAGTTTTGTCTTGAGAATTTTTGCTGCCATCTTTCTTTGGCATAATAGCTACTTCTCACACAAATCCTCATTGTTGTAATTATATACAATCTTCTACAAGCTTTAATGTCTGGCTCGTAAATCCCGATGCTTTCCCAACATTTTACAAACACTACCTTTTCTTGTTTAGACTTCCCCCATTCAATGATGTGAGGTCAAATGACTCCTACTCATCAGACAAAAGTCCTTTATTTCAATGCAAAAAAAGAAAGTAGAAATGAAAAAAGAAAAAGAAACAGAAGAAAAAGACAAAGCACTGTGTGTGTGTGTGTGTGTGTGTGTGTGTGTGTGTGTGTGTGTGTGTTTCCCATCCATTTCTGGCATAGCAGTACATTGGTTTTATGTAGCTCTGGCTTGTATTTGTTTTCTCACATGCCATCATCTGCTTATCATGTATTTTTCAGGTAGTGTTTTCATTGTGATCAACAAGACAACAATCTTACAGGTAAATATTCCTCTAAGCACACCTATTAGAAGATTTTTCTGGAGAGAAGCATGAAAAAACTCTCCAGGTCAAATGCATCTTTGACCATTAATAAAAGTTAATCAAGGCAAGCCAGGAACATTTGCCTTTTCTGCTTAACTCTGAATCTTCAAATATGATCATTCTTAACTATTCTGTCTGGGATGATGGAGGTAACAGTAACCATGTCAGTTTCCTCAACTTGAACTGGAGAAAGAGACAAAGCACCCCTGTAGTCATAGCTGTTACATCCTTTGGCACATTTGCCATCTGTTTATATCTTAGAACCAGTATCTGTCAAACAGAGACATTGTTCCTTCTACAGCTAAGTAAAAACCTAGATGTTTCCTATCTACTTTTATTTTCTGGGAAGCTGGACAATACCTTAGCATCAGGTGAGTGCCTATGAGTGTTTAGTGGGAAAAAAATGGACAAATAATATAGATGACGGGAGAAACATATCCCCTTCTCCTTTGTTTTGTAAACCAGCCAAACGGCAGAGGAAGAGGTAACATCCTAGCTCCTGAGTTCCAGAAGGTTAGAGTGCAAGTGTTCAGCACTTTGTTTTACATGGTAGAGTGGAATACTTCCATTCTGTTCAAATTGACAATACTGGACAAGTCAATGTATACAATCTACTTTTAATGAAAATGGAGACTAAATTCTGGAAGGTCCCAATGAGTACGCAAAGTATGAGTTTAAGTAAAGTAGTGTACTTCACAGTGAGAGATGCACGTGAAATCATCAGTGAATGTCATGTAAGTCAATATGATCAACTTAAAAATCTATATTCCAAAGTCTTTACCTCCTTCAAAGAAATATGAACTTCAAATGAATCTTTGCTATTTTTGTATTTATATGTAAATTCTAAAGAAATTAAAGAGGGGGTACAAATGAGCATTTTTTTTTTGTCCTGAAAATGGAAGGACGCAGAATGACAGCAACATCAGAGCCAGGACAGCAGAGACACCAGGAAAAGCCTGAGGCAGGAAGAGGCCTGTCCATCAGGAGCGCTTGGCATGAGTAGGGAACGACGCACAGCAATAAACTGTAGAGGAAATAGACGGCAAACGTGAATGTGAAGTCTTGTGAAGCAACTGCCTACTGGTACCATGCACTTCAACCCCTGGGGATTTAACACTGCACAGAGAGTGGTGTTGGCCAATTGACGTCAGCATTGCTTTTTAAAGTCTTTTTCCAAGTGTGTTGTTAAACAGGTCTATTGATCCAGCAGTAGAACTCTGTCTCCAGTGAAAACTGTGTTATAACTGTCATTTCACTCACTGCAGGTCTTTCAGTTCACCAAATAAAATAAGCAACAACACTTATTAGTTGGAAGTAAAAAGTCATTTCCTACCTCATTTGTTTTAGTTTTTTTTTATCATTGGAGAATTTCATACTTGCATATAATGAGTTTTGACCAAATCTACCCTTCCCATTTTATCCGTTTCAACTCCTCATTTATTTTCGCACCACTTCTTGTTTTCAACTTCATGGATTTTTAAAAAAACCCATTGGGTTCACTTAGCATTGCTAGGATGCGCCCAGGTGTAGGACCATCTATTGGGGGCATGGCTCTCAGGGGCTACATCCTTGAAGAAACTGACCTCCCCTCCCCCACACTCCCAGCAGCTGTTCATCAACTGCCTGAAGCTCTTCAGTTACAAGCAAGACTACCTCCTGGGAAAATGCCTAAGCTAACTTGTGGAGCTAGCGAAAAAATAGATGGCATTGCTTTATAATGTTCTCATGTTTAGATATCCCCTCTTGATGCTGGTGACACTGGGCAGAGCTTAAGCATAAATTCAGAGGGCAGTATTTATTGAGTTTGAGTTAGACATGAGGTATATGGGCATGGTGAGCTCCTGTGTTTGAAAGGCCTTAAGCTACTAGTATTTCCTCTAGGGTAAGACTGACCTATAATATAAAAGACTACTTATAGGGAAGTAGTTTGAAGTTTTAAAGTCTTGTGGCTAGGAGCTGAAATCATGGACTTCAAATTTACACCATCACACATGGTTCCCTAAGACAGACAGAAATGCTAGAAGCATGGACCTTATTCATTGTTAACTGATAAAAGGAAGCGATGGCACTTAATTTTTTTTTTTTTTTACCATTTTTGAAAAAAAAAAAAACAATGTGTCCATTTCTTGTTTCTTAGAAGAATTTAAATTTATATGAACTCAGAAAGTTCTCAAAATACTTCACATTTTAAAAGTTTTATCCCTAACTTGATTTCATGCTACAAGTTAAAGAGTTAAGACACTAAGGGTATAATTATTTGAGTCAACACAATGCTTGATTACCTTGTGGAAAATCAAAGATAAATTTCTCTCTAGGTTTCCCAACAGTTTTGCTTCTTTTCTCCATTCTATTTATATTTGTTATTTCTTAGTAATGATATGATGGTAAACAGTAGCCAGCTGTACAGAAACAAAAGTATAAATAATTATAAATTTTGTTGGCATAAGGATGGGAAGCACAATATTTATAAGTAGCAAAATATGTAATACTGTTTTTCTAAGTTTTATATACCCAATTGATTCTGACAGAATTCTTTGATTAATTTTCAACAAATTCCCTAATTTGTAGCAGCCAGCTTATATAGTTTCAGTTTTTAATTCTTTGCACATTGAACAAATGTGCAATCTCTGTCTTAATCATAACTTATAGCAAAAAGAAGCTTCTCTGATTAGGGCTGAGAGATGTACTAATCTATAGGTATTATAGCATGTCATTAGGATTTGGTTTATTTCTATACTGATTTAGCCAAGGGATAGTAGTAGTGTCTTTCCTAGGACCCAGGGCCTGCCTGGCCATAGGCTCTCATTAGTGGTGGCAGGTATGGGTTTCATCTTGTGAAGCAGGCCTAAGTCCAATGAGAAAATGGTTGGTTACCCTCATGACATTTGTGCCACTATTGTATATCTTGCCAGGCCAGTTATTATTGCTTGCAGGAGTCACAGCTGGGTAAGACTGATAATTACTCTCCCCCCTGGTAGCTGGTGTAGTACACCTTCCAGCACTACAAACGCCACCTGGTAGAGATGAGGCTTGAAGGTGGGTACCAGAATGATTTTTGAATGCTCCATAATTCCACTTTGGATGCCTGCGGGGAAAGGTCCTTACCATCAAGCTCTGGAGGATCACCAAGAGCACTGAAACTATCCTGTAATGTCTGAGGGCCTTTGGGACCTCGTTGTCCAACAACACCAAAAGTAGTAACCCATATGTGGCACTAGGCGTTTTATTTGTAAGCATATGGTGTCTAGTTGCATACTGCTCTGTTACAGGGTGATTCCTCTTGCGGTCTTTATATTTGTGTGGGTATATATTTTAAGAAGTAGCGGGTTTCATATGACTTTACTGAGATATCTTCAGTATTGCTTTCCCTCTCATATTCCCTCCTCTATCCCGCCCTTCCATGCTTCATCCTACTTATCCCCTTCTGTCCATTCTTCCCTTCCAGCAGCTCTGTGTGGTATGGTCTTCTATCCTCCCTAGCTTTAAATCCTCTCGGCCCTAAGCGGTACCATGTTTCCTCTGAAAACTCAAGGATTTCCTGTGGAAGAGGGAACACAAAGACATTAAGAGTCAGAGGCAGTGGATAACTAAAAGAAACCGTTGTCCAGGCACAGCAGGACAGTTTGCACCTATGAACTCATAGTGATTGTGACTACACATACACAAAACCCATGCAAGCTTAAGCCCGACAAAATCGCAGCCCGGAGAGGATTCAGGTGGGCATGAAATAGAGCTCCTGGCTAAGGAGCTATTGACAACGAACAGCTGCTAGGAGAGGGAGAGCTGGTCCTCTCAAAGGTGTAACCACTGGTAGGTAAACTATACCCCAATGAAAGGCCACAAATCTGAAACCATGTGGGTAATATAAACTGTACGATAAAATAATACAAGAGGACACACATTGTGGTGGGCAGGGAATGGGGAAGCTCTGAGAGGAGTCGGGGGAGGTGATAAATATGATCAAATCACATTATATTAAATTCTCAAAGAATTAATAAAAAATGAAAAGATTCACCCATAACATTTTTTCCCTTTTTATTAGTAATACTATTTAGCAACTGATCCACAAGATTCCTGAAATTTTAACAATCTGTTTTCATGAGATGGCAGAGGCCAATTCCATTGCATTGTCACTAAACTCTTTAAATGTCTTTCGAGACAGGGACATGATACCATATAATGTGCTAAAAATAATTAGCAATGAGAACTAAGTTTCTAAGTTTCCTTTTTCCTCAGTGCTATACACAAACTGTGGCTTTCTTTGCTTCTCTCGTAAAGAGCATCCGATATTAGTTCTAGGTGGGGACTGTAAGGTACAAAAATAACAAGCTGAAAATCTCGTCAGGGACAGACTCTGCTCCCACAGTCAATAATTTCCTGCTGTTTTATGGAAAAGGCTATTCGCTCATGATCTATTTCCTGTTTTCCTGGATGCTCTGCCTTTTCCCATGGCAGCAGGAGCAGCTGTGTAGCTAGCTCCCTTGCCATGATCAGAAAAGCAACAAATCAATAGGCGAAAAGGGCAAGCGGATGCGCCTGCCCCCCCCCCCCCCCCCCCCCCCCCCCCCCCCCCCCGCTAGCTCTGATCTATACCCACTTGTGGACTTTAACGAGCTCTGCAATTAATGGGTTTGTTTTAAAAAGCAGACTTCTTTAATTGGGGGGAGGGTGTTGAATTTTAGAACAAGAGATTAGGTGACTTAGGAGCAATGACCCAAATTTAAAGGCATCTGCCAAATTGCTGCCACATCTCCCCAGCTTCAGGACCTCTGATCAGGTTGTAGTTGTCACAGGCCAGCAGCCATTTGTGAGCATTTGCTCCCACAGTGCAGTTAGATTATGTGCAGCGTCTGCAAACTCCCACACTGTGCTCCAAATCTCTCTCCTTAGCTCTTCTGCTGAGTCACTTGCCTGAAGTGAGCATTATTATTGTCAGTTTTGCACTGACCAAACCCAAATCACCAACTTTTAACTCACAATGGTAACTCTTTTTCTCTGATCCGGTTCCCCTGGCTTAGAATTTCCTTAGCGTGTTTTAGAATAGGGTTTCTATTCAAATTTAGAAGAGGATTCTATACATGATCTTAACCAAAAGACCCAGAAGTGATCACAGTTTAAAATCAAAATGCTAGAAATAACGATGGTGACTGCTACTGCTGAGGGCCGGAGAAAATGACCTATTTTTTTTCTATGCCATTATAATTCTTTGCCAATTCTTTTATAAACATACATCTAGGGAAGGACTTATTTCCTCAAGCTATGTACAAGAAAATGTGTAAGAAAATGATAGCCATTGTATAATTTAATTTAAGAATTTAAAGCAATGCTTCAGGATGAGCTCTGTGTGCTCTGTCTGCAAATCCCCAGGGTCTTCTAACTGGAATGTGTAATTGATGAGCCATTAATAGCCCAATTATGACTGTACTGTAAATCCAGAAAACAAACAATTCAGTGCAACTCATGGGATGGTTCCACACGAGTGATTCATAGAGCAGAGTCTAAAGCTGGCAGAATGGAAGCTGGTTAGAAAGCTGTGGAGCAAAATCCAAACGCACACACTATTACTGGGTTAGACGTGCATATAAAGGGCTTGCATGTGTAAGTAGATATCTAATGGGAAATATGAAGGCGTATTAATATGAATAAGATTAAAGATTCCAGAGCAGAGAGCTATTAGTCTCCTGCTCTTAAAATTATGTTAAGAACCATTCACACACAGTCATGTTGAAGATAAACTTGGTAACATGAGGTGCTGGGAGGCGAGGGCCTAATCACTCTTCTTCATCTGTGGCATTCTCCCATGCAGAATCTTCAAGGTGTTTTGACCATGAAGGATCTGCCTGCATCACTCACAGAAAAGGAACCTTTACTCTAGGCATGGCAATGGCTGGCAGTGGGAAGAGCTTATTCTCTGGTGTACGCAAGCAACTTCACATCTGTCTTCTGTTGGCTTTGTAAAAGGCTGTGCTTTGATTACAGTTAACTGACTCAGGAATATGCAAGAATGCTTTCTGAAGCAGGAAATAACTTTGAAGAACACCTAACATTCTTAGGATTCATGAGTTAGATACACACCTTCATCAACACTACTATTCTATCTTCTTAACACTGAGATTATCCAGAAGCCAGACTCTTTAGTGTCTGGATACTAAATAGGCATATACCTTCTCAAGCCACAAAGAAGGTGTTCGAAATTTCCCACTGAGTACCAGAAAATACAACTATACACAGACATAGATGTGTGTGTGTGTATTGTTTGTTTGTTTGTGTCTCTGTGTGTGTGCATATGCATGCGTGCACACTGTATTTAATTTTTACCATAGACCTTGGCAATTGTAGCATATGACTTCCTTTTCACTTAAAGGAGGCATGTCTGAATTGTCAGCACCACTCTATTCAGACTTTGGGGATATTATTAAGGAAAATGAAAATTACTTAGACAAGGGTGCTGCAGTATCCCTAGAGTCAATATTAAAACGGAGATGCTACCAACTGACAATAATGGCCAGGTAACAACAGTGTGGGTACAGGGACAAAGGGATGACTCAGGTCCTGGGCAGGACAGAGCTGGATGGTATGAGATTTCATCACAAGGTTTAGTAGAATATGTAATTTCAAGCATATTTATTATGTTTGGAACTTTCCAGTCCATTCAGATAATGGTAACTCAAACTATGGAACAGATCAGTGCTGGTGATGAAGGATGTCTATATTCTGATGCTCGGAGCTCTATCAGTGTTTCCTCTGCTCCATAAAAGCAGAAAATGAGAGATAGAGGTAGATGCAAAATCTGAGGTACCTTGTCTTGTATGACATTATTCCGCAAGAAGAGAGTGTTCCTTGGTGATCTTTGGCTTCCATGTGCTTGGCTGTGCTACCTTTAGTTTTCCACTTGTCCTTTATCGATAGACACCACCTTCTCTTTACACCTGCTCACAGCTATCTTATGCTCTTCAGACAACAACCAACCTGAAGGCTTCTAACAAGCATGACAGACACAACTAGCTGTATACATGATATTAACCATGGTACCCAAGGGATGCCCATCAACTTCCATATCCCTCAGGGAGAGCTAGCTGGTCCCAACCCCTTTGTCTGGATGGGCCTGGTTCACTTAATGTGATGTCATTCATACCAGATACCCAATGTGATCCACGAGACATGGAGAAACTCTTCAATGGCCACAGCCATCCTCTATGCTCATCTTGGAAGTGACAGGGGTCTCCCTACTGCTTGGTTATTTTTTCTTTGTTAGGAATCACTGGGGCCAGCAATAGAAATTAATAAAGAGGACATCACTGGGACTCGTTCCATAGGCATTCAACACATGTGAAGGACTAGATCCGACAAAAGGATAAAGAGGCAAGCAGAAATTGGTATACTGAATTCCACTGAGATTTCCAATCTCTCTTAAGTAAAATGGCCTCAGGTCTTTAACAGAGTGTTAACTCACTGAGGATACCCTAAGGTACTGTTAAGATGCTGTTGCTGAATTCTCTCTAGCTTCAAGTGGATCTCAATTAAATGAGGCTGAATGGAAGGCAGCTATGCTCACCACTATACCACCAACGCAGACTGGAAGAGTGATTTCTACTATATCAAGCACCATGCTAAGAGATGAACAAAGATATAAGTAAGACAGCAGCCTCCAACCACCGTAGGCATATGCCAGGTATCTGTAATATAGGATGAGCAAAAGGGAAACATAGAGGTGACTAGAAAAGCTCATGCTGGAAGAACGGTAGGCTTGTTCATGGCAGCAGGGTGCACACAGCTAATGCAGCCTGTCTGACAAGCTGGCATGTAGAGAGTTCATATTAACCTGTATCTAATTTGAGCTTGAGAACAGCCTATGACAGGTAGAGTCTTAAAGCAAAGTCCATTCATGAATGTACTTTCTCTTCTGGAGCCCTTAACCCCAAATATGTTCTCAAATCTGTGCGAGAGTGTACACATGGATACTGTCTTTCCTTTTTTTTTTTTTTTTTTACTCACTACAGGTTAATGCAGTTTCATGGCCAAGGATCAAGTATTTATAAAATCTATGGAGGAAGTGAAGGAAAGGTTGAAACGGAAAGGTAGATTGGGAGCTATCAAAACATGGGGCAGAGTTCAGAGACTCTATTTTGGGTCTTCCTCTTGACTTCCCATTGCTGCACACAACTCCATTATCTACTACATTCTGGAATGTTCTCAAACTTAGGAAGGTGAGTTGAGCTTTCTGCTTCCAGGAAAGACTAATACCTGAGTGGTGTATGCATCTGTATTACAAATCACAATGGGTATGCCAAAACCAATGGCGTCCCATAGAAGATTTCAGCTCAATGCGGGGGGGTGGGGGGGTAGGGGGGGGGGGGGTGGGGGGGGGGGGGAAGCAGGTGGTGGACAAAGCAAGACAGAGGGACTGAGGTGCCGTAGTGAGAAATTTTACCACATCCCTTAAGGCACTTAAGCTCAGTTCCCTCAGATGGCAGAGCTGAGGTAGACTCCAGGTGACATATCATGTGTAAGATTCCTGGTGGACCCTCACCTAGCCCTGAGAGATATGCAAGATCCCACTGAGGGCAGGGCCATTCTTTTGTAAGGAAGGAAGTTTTAAGCCTGAAAGCAGGAGGAGATATGTAAGAGACTGGAGCTAGCGTGAATGTGTTTCTACTGAGAATTCATGTAGCCCTAAGCAACCAGACGTGATCGGGAGAGTAGGTGAGAAGCGGAAGATATGGGTACTTTATATGTCCACTAATGAGCTTACTGGTTTGTGGGGAGGGGGGATGGAAGAATACCAAGATTTCATTTTCTGTAACTACTCTTTAAATCCTGAATCAACAGAGGCAAGTTGGACTCTGCCTGGTTGGGCGGGTGATCCATTTTCAATGTCACAAACATCTGACAGGCCAGTTCTGCTAATTAGGCAGCTCTGCGCTAGATGCTTGAGATTCTGGTGAGAGCACACACACAGTCAGGAAAGAGGAGTAGTCACCTCAGGTACATCTAAAGGGCTGGACTGCATTGTAGGGGCAAAGGGAGGCTGAACAAAATGGCATTTGTTGGCTCTCGTCTAGCAGTTTCTGGGGCCTCTATCTTCTTAGCTTACTCTTTGCCCTATTGTGTGTGCCCCTGTTTGTAGGGGAGGGTGGAGGAAAGGTGATTTATGATGTGTAGGGCTAAGAAAGTGCCATACCTGGGGAAGTAGACTCAAAGACAGACTGCGGTGACCATAGATGTGAAACTGTGCTACAAGACAAGAAGAAATCAAGCCTTATAACTGTCTGTTACTTTACTCCACACACATCAGACCTCTTAGGAAGTGTGAGAGTGGGCTGGGATCTGTCTGAAGTCCCAGCCTGCCTACTGGGTGTCAAAAACTCTGGGAGCAGAAAGGCAAGTGGAGGAGAAGGTTTAGACCTTTACCTGGCTCTTCCACCCCCTGCAGACCACTACACCACAAATCTTGTGGGTGTCCTTTCTTCACAAAGTGAGCTTTACTGTGCTCATTCAGCTATTCCTGTTCACTTGTACCCACAGGGAAGAGATGCTACGGCTGAGGAGAACAGTCACAGAAGTGGCCTCTGAAATCAACCTATGTCTGAGAATATTCGTCTCTTTTGAGATGCCACCACCACAGCTACCATTTTGCACTGATATCTAGTTGATTTTTTAAAAAAAGGACTTATTTATTTTTATTTTTAAATGTATTAGTAGTTTTTCTGCATGCATGTATGTGCATGCCTGGTGCCCATGAAGGTCAGAAGAAGGCATCAGGTGGTTATGAGCCATTATGTAGGTGCTGGAAACAGAACCTGGGTCCTCTGCAAGAGCAATTGCTTTTAACCACTGAGCCATCTCTCCAGAATCTCTAGTTCATTTCTTTTTAAATTTTTTTTTGTTTTCTTCTCTTTCTTTCTAGTTCATTTCTAATTATTACATATCTTATAACAACTCATTTGCATAACAGAACATGCTCAATATGAAGGGGATAAAAATAATTGAAGGGTATAAGAACTATTTGTGGAGAAATGTACATTGAATCACCATTATTTTGCCTACAGAAAGAGAGAAGTCAGTAGGCAGGTGATTGCCATTTCCAAAGACGGAAAAAGGTAAATGCAGTGGTAGAAAAGGGCAGGCTCCTTTAGAGCACAATTGGGCAGACGCTGGTAACTGGGCTACTTCAGTGTGACACTGCACCATCCGAATACAATGCAGCCTGCATTGTAAAAAGCACTGTCACAGGCCTGACTTGTGACAATGGAGGGTGATGCCTTCCAAAATGTATAGCTTGTGAAGGTCTTATCCGTCTCAAAGTAGAAGTGCTATCCCTATTTATCAACATCCAAAAAGAAGCCCAAGAGACTAGGAAGGAAGACAATGTATGGTGAGAAACGAAGGCCAAACAGAACAAACAGAACTCCAGTTCTGCCTGCGGCTAGACTGAAGTTGCTTCCTCTTTGGGTTTCTCCAATTTGACAGAGAAGCATTTCAGTGCCTAGCCACTGGCCACGAGGCTCAGAGCAGACTTACAAATGAAGTCCTCCCAGCTCCTGAACACTGACTGCACTGGTAGACCTCCATAGGCATCCTGAGCCAGCCTCAGCAGCATGGCAAAGTTTGTTCTGCCAGAGGCTGTTGCTCTCTGCATACTCTGAAAGAAAAAAAAAAACCAACTCCAACCCCAAGAGCATCAGCTCCTCACTGACTATGTACCCAGCAGCACATCTTCAGCTCAAGTCTAATGGCGGTAGGAGCAACTGACAGACCACACCATCCTCATAGGTCACTGTGTGGCATTCACAGTGCAGTCTCTGTAAAGTTAGATGCATTGCATTGAGCATTTGGAAAGGAATCTGGAAAGGGAAGGTACAGGTGTCCCAAAAGCAAGAAGGGAATGTCTGAAAACAGATTTACACCAGTAGAGACCAGAAAGACAGATGGTCAACACACAGCTGAAATGGAAACAAGAGGCACGTACGTTTGGGTCTCAGCTCTGAGGTCTCGGAACCAGCGCCTTCCCCAGGAAAGGTGACAGGCTCTGTCACATCTGTGTCAGGAGGAGGGTAGGGTGGGGGCGGGGGGAGCACTAACTGGGGTGGGCCCCGAGATGTGCCTCTGGGAGGCTTTTGTGGCACCTGACGTCCAACACCTACATGGAATCAACGGGAAGGATTCAAAAGTTAAGGCAAAGGAGCTCCTATCTTTTAACCAATGGTACACAGCTATTGCTCATCAGACACAAAACCGGTCACGCTTAACCCCATTCTTCACAGCACCTGGCACCAAACCAGCTATTTGCAATTCCAAATCCAACAACAAAGCAGACGTACACGAGGCCGACTTTTATACCAAAAGGTGGTCGCGCCCAATACCAAACCTAATGCTAAACAAATCACATTCAATATCAAATCAAATACCAAGGCAGCCACATTCACTTTTCAAATCCAGCCTCAGTCTGCACCAAGCCAGCCATACCCAATGTCAAATCCCAGTTCACTCTGCATTAAACCAGCCACACCCAATATCAAAACCACTCACTCAGCAGTACAGCATAGCCAAATCATCCCCAGGCTTAAACATTTCACACACTTAGTGTTCTGTTGTCAGCTATAATTTGCAGAGACTTAGTTTCAAACGGTTGGCTGTCATTTATCTCTTTCAGGCACAATTCCATGAGTGCTGGCCCTGAAGCAACTGGAGGCAGCAGCACAGTCAAGTTGACATGATATGGCCTTTTCTAGCTTAGAGATCCCAGCCAGTTACTATTGACAGACAGTCCAGTGACATGAGTTGCTTCTTTTGAGCCTACCTCACTATCAACCACTTTCTTTTTTTCTTTTCTTTTCTTTTCAGCACAAAAGTCTCAAGGCTTTCTTTTGAAGTGGGCTCCAGGTTGCAGAAAGAGTTAAGGGTGATAGGTCCACCTGCACTTTGTCTCAAGAATCAGAGAAGCCCCTTGCTATGTACTACACTTTGGGGATGCATTTATAAGTTTATATGAAAATAGCTTTCTTATGCTAATGATTTTTAATAAAAGCCAGTGGCTTTGGTTCACAAATGACATAAATTACCTGTGCCATAATTCATGTTTATGGTTGTGTTTTAAAAATAATTGCTTCAAGAGTTACAGTTTAGAATCGTCTAATAACATTCTCTGATTTGTGGTCTTCACCATGTAACTAAAATATCAAAAAAACATTCTTTTCACTAAGAGATGTGCTCACTTATTCCTTCTGTGGGTATGGTTTTTCTAGATGTGGGAAAATATTAACTTCTTCATATTAAAATCGTTTCTTCCCAAAGGCATAGATAAGTCTGGGCAGTGCTGTTGGTGGCCCTTGGCAAGCAATCTTATGTAAGAAAGTGCTCATATAAGGCTGCACCATAGGAACAAGGCACACTACAAGGACGCTCCTCATTCCAAGATTTATTTGTGATCACCAGTAAATGAGACCTTTCACCCAAATCTAGGTAACAGCAATACTATTTTACTTTGTGTTCCAGAATAAGCCTCTCTCTCTCTCTCTCTCTCTCTCTCTCTCTCTCTCTCTCTCTCTCTCTCTCTCTCTCTCTCTCTCCTTCCCCCTTTCTCTTTTCATCTAGATATCTGAGTAGAAAAAAACATCAACTTTGTGCATATGTGTGCATACATGAGGTACATTTACATACGCGTGTGTGAAGAAGCTACTGTTACTTTTCTAACCTGGTACCTAGATTTTGCTGCTGACTTCCGGATTCTGCTGAAGGGGTGGGAAGTTTAGCTTCCTATTGCCCACAAGACCTTGTCTACTAGCTCCTGTCCTCAAAGGGCAACATTATTCTCAGAAGGAAAGGATGCTGGCTTTCTTGTCGCCACAAACAAGTTACGGACCAGGAGGAAGGAAGTATGGCCAGTTTCTTTGTAGTGTCTCTCAATGAAGATGTTAGTACAGTTTCAGTTCTAGATGTCTGTCTTGCACCTCTGCTGGCATCAGTGGGCACCAGCTGATCTCTTGTGCAGCATGGACCCAGGCTCTGGGAATATGAGGCCTTGTTTCTTCTCAGACTGGAAATGGGGTACTGGGTTTGGAGGCTGCCTTACCTCAAAAAACCCACATGATACTTATAGTAGGTAAATCCAAAAATTTCACACAATTTCTTCCTTAAAAGTGAGGTGTTAATCCATTCTCAAAAGAGAGGGAGAGAGAGCATGGCAGGGAGGGAAGGGCTCTCATCACAAAGTTAGACAGTACAGCTCAAAGAACTGGCAACATTCTTTATTTTGTTTTCCATTCTTTTAAAAATGCTTCTTCAAAACCTTCTTTATTCTAAGTTTGTATGTATGTATGTATGTATGTATGTATGTATGTATGTATGCATGTATGTATGTATTTACCTACCTATCTACCATGAATCTACTATCTATCTACCTATCTATTTATTGGTCGGTCAGGAGTGGCATGTGAATCTCAGAGGACAACCTGTGGATGTTCTCCCCTTTCACATATAGGTTCTAAGAATCAGACTGAGGTGTTAGGAGCTGAGGTGGCAGGAGCCCTTTTATCTGAGCCATTTCTCCAGCCCTTGTTTTTCGTTCTGATATTATATTCCTGTGGGAAATGGGATGAACTGATGTAAAATACAGGTTATTACTTCTTAGGATAATTGATTCTCAGGACGTGAAGTGCCACACATTAAAAGTAAAGTACTGACTAAAAGAAAAGGATGCTGACAAACAGCCAACTCATCCTTATTAAAATTTCAGAACTTGACAATGCAACCACTTGTGTTTGGGAGTATTGTTCCTTTGGGGTCCTCAACTCCTTGTCAGTGTAGAAACAGCGGGCCTCCTAAACGCAGGAATGGGCATGGTTGCCGCCTGGCTTCAGCAGGGTTCTGATGGAACAGGAATAAGGGAGTCCAATGCTGCAGTGTTCTAATCCTGTCTCTGCAGGGCCTAGTTGTAGTCCTACTACAGTGAAATAAGGATACTAAGGGATGTTAAAATCAAGTGGGCCTCCCGAGGCTCATGGGCCTGTGAAGCCCAGCCCTACGCATCTTCCCCCATGATCTACATCACACGAGGGTGTGGTGTAATGACTTCACAGGTTACGCCTTGCTTACAGGTGTCAGACCTCCGCCCTGACTCTTTTGAGTTCTCTTACTCTCATCATCGGGGCTTTGCTAAATCCATAAACAGTACATAAATTGGGACTATTTTCAAATAGGAATGTACAGGCTGATCTCCAAATGCTCAGAACCAGATGTGTTTAGACTTTAGATTTTTCTAATTTTAGAACCTATGCATTTACATGATGAGGTATCTTGGGGATGAAATCAAGTCTAAATATAAAATTCATTTATAATTCATATATACCTTATATACAGAATCTGAAGGTAATTTTATGTAATTTTTTAAAAGTAATTTTGTTCATGAAACCCAGCTCCATGCTACAGGATTTTCCATTTGTGGCACCATGTTGATGCTCAAATGGTTTCAAATTGGGAAGCATTTCAGATGTCATATATTCAAGCTAGGAATGCACAACTTGTATATACAATGAGAGGCCTAAGATGTCTTTCAAACGACACACACTTCCTCTAACAGCCTCTACAGACACCCTCCAGTCAGAGCGACACATGCCACAGCCACTCACACGAGCGCCACTTGCCACCTTCTCCTGGGTTCTTTAACCACAAGCCATCCTGTCACCATCTTCACCTCCTCAAGGTCTTCCTCAGTGTAAATAAGATATCGAGGAAAGTCAGAGCTAATCATTTCCAGACTTTCTTTCTCTAGCATACACATTTTCTGGGTTAATGCAATTAGCAGGGAGTCCATTGCCGAGGTTAACAGCAGAGGTAAAGACCTGTGTGTTAAGGCAGGCATCCCAGAGACATGCAGAGAAGCAGGCCACAGTCACTCACCCACTGTGCTCTTCCTGTTCTCTTCCTTAGCCTCCCTGCGGTTGGGGACCACAGGACTTGGTGGTGGTGGCTGTGGTGGAGGAGGAGCTGGCGCCCGCCGCTTTTTCTTCTGAAGATCAGCCTGTGAGCTGAGGGAGGCCTAGGAAAGCATAGTAGAGGACACTGAGGATTAGCCGGTCTGTAAGAGGCAACACACACACACACACACACACACACACACACACACACACACACACACACACACACACACACACACGCCCCTCAAAAGCAGGCTCTGTGTGACATGCCATGAGAGGAAGGCTGTCACATGGCTGGTCCAGTTCTGGTTCTCTCAAGCAGGTGTGGTCTTTCACACTTTGGTGTGGATCCAAGGTGGCAGAATGATGCTTCCCAATTCCCTAGCTCCCTGTTCTGTTTAAGAAGCGTCTATTTTCTAGGCATTTCTGGAGACTTGCTGAACTTCCCTAGCGTGAGAAAATGACCTTGTCCTTACTGAGGTACAAGAGATAACTTATTCATTCTGGAATAGGAGAGGTCACTGTTAGATCAAAGCTCGGGTCCCTTTCTGGCTCTTCGTGTGGACATTCCAAAACAGGCAGGACCAGCACAAAGGCATATTATGCCCATTCTGCATCTCCACAGGGAAGCATCTCTGTATGTGGCCCTTAGACCAAGATATGAGATATTGGTCGCCCATCCAGAACAGAAATCCAGCCGTGACTCAGAGATGATGACAATGAAATCCTAACACTAACAGCAGCTCCCTGGGCAGCTATACCTGCTGAAAGTAAAACCTGCTTTTGTCTGTAACCCACTGATCACGGTTCTTTGATTCTGAAGGACTCGGTTTTCTTCCCTTCCTCCTTGCAGTCAAAGTTATCATTTGTTCATTCTCACTTGATTGGAATTCATTTAAGAGGATGGGGATGCCTGGCGGCACTCAGAGGAAGGATAGCAGGCTACCAAGAAGAGACTTGAGACCCTATGAGCATGTACAGGGGGAGGAAGTCCCCCTCAGTCACAGTCATAGTGGAGGGGAATAAGGGGAAAATAGGAAGGAGGGAGGAATGGGAGGATACAAGGGATGGGATAACCATTGAGATGTACTATGAATAAATTAATAATATATATATATATATATATATATATATTTTTTTTTTTTTTTTAAAGAGGAAGGGCCTAGGTGCAGAGCCCAACTTCCCGCGTCATGTCTTCAGCTACTCATAGTCAAGTCCTGTCCAACCATTACTAGAACTTTCCAGGGCTAGAGCCTGTGCACACTGCTGCCCTCTAGTACCTCAGGTCTAATCTGGATGCTCTCTGGTTTAGTGATTCAAGCATGCTTCATGAGCTCGAGAACATAGAATTGATGCGGCACCATGCTACAAGGAAACCATCCCATTGTCTTTACGAGAATTTTGTGTGTGTGTATCTGTAAAACAATTATAAACTTTATCAGTAATACAGACTTATTGCAAAAAAAATTAAAAATGTATTTGCAAGCAAAAATGTATATGCAAAAAATATCATCTTTTTTTTTTTTTAAGATAAAATACTACCTGTATTGTCCTTGGCTAGTGCCTTAGTTTGAGCAGGACCCCTTGGCCCAAATCTGCCTATCATAATGTTCTACTTGTAGGTTTCTAGGACCCACTGGATCCTTCTACATTGCTATTCTCACATGGTTCTCTTATCTAGAGTCCCAATAGGATGTCCTCCCCTCTGTCCCAGTTTCCTGGTAAGGGAAGGCTTTCGTGGGACATGCCTGTGGGGCTAGTATGCAAATGGACAGGACAGTCTCCACACTTGAGTGGAGAGTGGGATATGACTTTCTCATGTACTCTGGTGCCTCACATTTGACTATGTCCCCTGGAGGGGGAGACCTAGTGGCACTCAGAGGAAGGACAGCAGGTCACCGAGAAGAGACTTGATACCCTATGAGCATATACAGGGGGAGGTAATGCCTCTCAGGAACAGTCATAGGGGAGGGGAATAAGGGGAAAATGGGAGGGAGGGGAGAATGGGAGGATACAAGGGATGGGATAACCATAGAGATGTAACAAGAATAAATTAATAAAATACATTTTAAAAAATTAAAAAAAAATTTCCAGTCATTAAATTTTGAAACATCCAAAAAAAAAAAAAAAAAAAGAGAGAGATAAAATACTAACCATTACCACAGTTTTTCCTAATCTTTAATTTTCTCTTCTAAAAGTGATGGCTTTTATTTCCTGGGACTGTGATAGACCACAACAATCTCCTATATTTTCAAAGTTCTTTGTTATATTTTTGCATAAAGAGAGGGCCAAACATAAACTGAAAGCATCCCTTCAAAGCCTAGAGTCTTGGTTAGCACCTCCCCTCCAGCTGCCACAGGGAAAGGTGTGTGTGTGTGTGTGTGTGTGTGTGTGTGTGTGTGTGTGTGTGTG
>OU015747.1:41141541-41182647 GCA_907169655.1 Acomys percivali | reverse complement strand
GGGGTACAGGGGATAGAGAAAGGGAGAGATAAATTGGTTATAAAGTATAGTTATCCAAGATGGAAACGTCTGAGAGATCTGTACAGAGTGTATATATCTCAATTTTGTATAATGTTACAAAGATTTATTTATTATTTTCTAATTTATGCATATGCATCTGCTTGTCTGTATGTACAGAAGTATGTTTGTATGCATGTATATATGTATGTGTGTTCATGAAAGTGCCTGGGGAAGCCAAAAGAGGAGGTAGGATCTCCTGAGACGCATCTTACAGACAGCCATAGGCACCCTGGTGTGGGTACTGGAGGTTGATTCTGGGTTGGCTGTAAAGCAGCATGCACTCTTGTCTGCTACGCCTTACCAATGCACACTTAAGGCTGATGAAGATTGTGCCTTTGTGGTTTTGCTTTATCACATTAATAATATAAAGAATCCTTATTAGATGGTTAGCTCACACTGAGTTTGTAAAATACCACCAGTACCTTTTCAAGTATGAACAGCAGCCAGTGCAGTGTTTCTGCAGCTATCAACTATGGCACAGTATTCTAAGTTCTAAGGCATTTTCAAGGCCTGCATTGCATTGGTGGCATGGTGATACAAGCACCCTGGAGCTGTAGCTTTCTTGTAACCAATGAGAAGGAATTCTTAGGCAACTGTTTGGCCTTTGGGAGTAATCCTGTTTCCACTGAAGTTATTGCTGCTAACACAGAAAGCCATAAAGCCTTTTGGCTGTAGATTTCTTCCTCTAGGCTTAAGGTAGCCCACTCATTAATGGTGGTTATCCAGTCCTGTGGGTTTGCCTACCTATATGGTTTTCTATCCCATGTATCCTAATGTTTATTTATTTTCTAATATTTTATTTTGAGATTGGGGTCCCCTCTGGAGCTTAGACCACTGTAATCCTCCTGCATCAGCTTCCAGAGCTCTAGGGCGCAAGAGATGAGCAACCATGTCCTGCTCCTCAACTACTTTTTCAAATACAGTGAGGCTTTGCTTCATGGCATTATGTTACTCACTTCTTCAACTAATCAGCAAGAAGCTGCTGAGTCATTGCTCTGTGACTGAATCCAGGATAGATTCGATATACATAATATCTCCAAGGAGAGTAGAGGAAATGTGATTCGATGACGTTTATACTGTCTCCTAGGCTGGAAATGCCACCTCAACTGTGATTTGGGGGCTCTTTTCAGGGTGTGGAGTTTTTCCTGTAATGCACATGAGTTAGCAGAAGGTTTCTATCCTCCCAGTGATGTCTGTACAGTGATGTATTCTAGAATTCCGCTGCACATCCACAGTAAGTTAGAATTAATTAGAAGAGGGGAACAGAAAAACAATCCAGGCTTACCCAATTTGGAAAAGCAATTTCACCTGCTGAAAGACAGTTCCCCGCTCCCTCCTCATTTTGGGTCTGGAGAAGCATTAAAGGCCGGAGCCTCTGCCAAGGCTGCCTCACGCCACCACTGAAATGCTTCTGCAGAACCAATCACACCCACTCAGCTGGCACTTGTGGAACAGCAGGTGCCTGCCAGTCACGGGGCACTTGTAGTAAGCTAATTAAGGCACTGTGCTAGCAAAGGGTTTGGCAAGGTCTGAGGCCCTCCAATAATGAAGATAAGTCCTAATGGGGTAAAGAGTTTTCCTGAAGCTTTTGTAGGTTTAACATACTCAAACAAAAGCTTTCAGCAGAAAGGCTTATAGACTTAAAAACAAAACAAAAAGCCCATGAACAACGGCAGCCACGAACAACATTTATTAGACATTTATTGATGTTGTCAAGTGTTATCTCATTAGGACCACCTCAAGACCCTTTCTGAAGAGACAGTTGCTCAAATTTAAAAGTGTGTATCATTATTGGGTGTGTAGGGGGTATATGACCTGTGGTCTAAGTGCATTTGGTATGGCAGTGGAGAAAGCATTGTGCTGCTCAGTCTCACCCGCTCCCTTGGGCCTATTTTGTTGCTTGGATTCTTAATCGCATTGTGCCAATTATATATAGCACCGGATTCAAGGTCAGAAAGCATTCCAGGGGGAGGAGATGTTAATTAAAAGATGATAAGCAGGGGTTCTCACTACCAGACTCAGCTTCATGCTTCACACCTGACTGGCCTACACCTGACCAGCCTGCACTTGGCTAGGGTAAGGCATGCTCTAAGAACTTTATACAAAGTAACGAAATGCACATATGTTGTCTTCTGTGAGACTTTGTAGCTCTCATCTCTACTCAGGTATCCTGGTGATCTGAATGGGAATGTCCCCCTTAGGCTCATGGATTTGAATGCTTAGTCATCAGGGAGTGGCAGGCTCTACCTGAAAGGATTAGGATGGGTAGCACAGTTGAGGAAGTGTGTCACTGGAGGTAGGCTTTGAGGTTATCAAAAGCCCAAACCAAGCCTAGTGGCTGTCCCTTCCTGCTGCCTGTGGATGGATCCAGATGTAGAGCTCTCAGCTCCTTCTCCAGCACCATGTCTGCCTGCAGGCCGCCATGCTTCCCCCCATGGTGATAATGGACTAAACCTCTGAAACTGTAAGTTGCCTCAGTTAAATGCTTTCTCTTATAAAAGTTGCCTTAGTTATGGTATTCTTCATAACAATAGAAGCCTGATAAGACAGGTGTTATGTGCACATTCTTTTAAAAAATTAATTTATATATTCACTTTATATCCTGATCATAGCCCCCTCACTCCTCTCCTCCCAGTCTCTCCGTCCCACCCTCTTTCCCATGCCCTTCCCCTTGTCCTCAGAAAAGCCCCCACTCCCATCCCCAAGCTACCACAGCACAGCAAGTTTTATCAGGACTGAGCTCAACCTCATCCACTAAGGCCAGCCAAGACAGCCCTACTAGGGCAAAGTGCTCAAAAGCAGAAACAGAGTCCATGTCATAGACAGCACCCGTCTAACTTAAATGCACACTCTTAAGGGGAGTGGAAACATTCCTTTGGGTCTCATGCTTAGCAACGTTTTGAAGAATAATGGATTTAAGGGTCCACATAGATGGTGAAGCAGAATGAGGACCATCATATACCCATTTATGTTTCCTTATCTTTTCATCCCCTCTCCCATCTGTCCATTCACCCATGCACAAGTAGTCTTGGAGCCAACAAAAGCTCAAAGGAGAAGAGGAAAATGGAGTGAATTCCCACCTAAAATCATTCAAATTCACAGACTCAAAGAGTGCAATGGGGAGGGGGGGTCGTAGGGGCAGAGAGAGAGAGAGAGAGAGAGAGAGAGAGAGAGAGAGAGAGAGAGAGAGGGAGAGAGAGAGAGAGAGAGAGGAAAATGAGATTTATGCAAGATGAGAAAGCCTGGAGATGCTATAACATTGTGCCTGTGCTCACTAATACTGACTTGTGTGCTTGGCAACTTACTATGAGGAGAAATAGCCTTTGAAATAAAATTGACTTTAAATGTGACCCATTTTGCCTAATTTGACTTCTAGAAAAGTTGTATGAGTTTTAATCTTCAACAAGTATTGATACCCATTCTTGTTTTTATCAGAATAAATGAAAAGCATTAAATATGTATATATATACAATTTGAATATTGTATATTCACAATTATATACCATTATACACATATACCACTGTGTACATGTACATACACATATATATACACACAATATATACCATTTGTGTATTTGTAGAACTATTTGTTCACATGCTTACAGGATGAGAATTATACATAATTTCCTTAAGATACTCTTGTACTCCTAAGATTATGTCTACAAATATTACCAGCCAGAACATGCAAGGAAAGCCTGATAGGAGACAAGTGCTTGGCATGAAGGTAAGCCAGTTTGCCAAGATTCGAGGTCTGTGTCTTCTGTCCACACAATATTGAATAAGCCACTTAACTAGGACAGAAACAGAACCTGCCTCTTCAGGTCCCTGCGAAGACCAAATGGGAATACAGGAAACACAGAACAGAGGTCTCTTGGGGCAGTTGATACAGACTTCTTAATCTCAATCTTGGCTCTTGCCTAACCAAGGCCAGCCAGCTTGGTGGGAGCCTGGTCACCCAGAGCATCAGCATCAGATGTGCACTGCCTTAAGTCAGGGTTCCTAAGGGAACACTGGGGTCACAGAAGCCAATATTAGTCTCTCTACTTTAGTTACCTGAGCTTAAACATATCGATAATACTATTCTATAGAAAAATAAAGTATATCCAGTAGTTTTCTGTATTGGTCTCCATTTTCTGTAAAGAGAAGTTTCTTTGAGGAGTGGTAATACCTATACTGATCTGTAGGTATAAGAATAAAATTTACAGCTTAGACAAGGAGTTATACCGGCTAGCAAAATGGTAACAATGGATTCCCTTCTGAAATCCATGGCCTGACCATCCCTGGGAACTTGGCTAGGTCTCTAGTACCAGCTGTAATTTCTTTCCTGTTGAGTGGGCCCTAAGTCCAACTAGATAGCTCT
The DNA here is from genome assembly GCA_907169655.1 of Acomys percivali. NCBI lineage: Eukaryota > Metazoa > Chordata > Mammalia > Rodentia > Muridae > Acomys > Acomys percivali. Next base: position 41,178,228 of record OU015747.1, on the reverse strand, counting down.
ATCTGTGTGAGTGCCACTTGTTGCACCTTTATGGCTGTCCTGGCACTCCAAGCCATTTTGTAGTCCACAGGCATCATAACTGTAAAGGATTATTAGTTGCTTCCCTCCATTAGCAGCTTGCAGAACATTTCCTGATACCACAGAAGCTAGACCACAGGAAGGAGGTTATGAGGTTAGACCAAGCTCAAATCACGCAAGTCCTGCGGCCTAAGTATGTGGTGTCTTCAGCAGTAGGTGCTTACCTTTGACCTCTGAGAGGCAACCAAGGACAACTACAATAGTTTATATTGTTTTATGTTTTAGGAGTCACTTGAGCTATACTGACCAACTGTTAGAAAGGAGGTTTATACACTTAAGGGCAGGCCCCATGCCCAGCAGTAGAAGGCCAACACAAAACAAACACAATGGTGTTTTTCTAAGTTTTTTTGTTTGTTTGTTTCACATTGCTTTGTATGGGCATTTTTTAAAAACCTTTTTTAAAATCCTTATTTGCCTTTTGCTTGTATTTTATAGTTTCTGGGTTTTTGTTTTTGTTTTGTTTTTATGCTTTTGCTTTGGTGTGTGTGTGTGTGTGTGTGTGTGTGTGTGTGTGTGTATTTCATGCTATTTGATTTTATTTATTTAAATTCTGTGTTTATTTGCCTGTTTTCTAAGGAAAGAGAAGAGAAGGTGTGCACTTGAATAGGTGAGGAGTTGGAGATGATCTGGGAGGAGCTGAGGGAGCAGAAACTGCAATATGAATATATTGTATGGAAGAAAGTATTTTTAATTTAAAAAAGGAGGTTTCTTATGTGTGGCTGTAGGGTTTTTGGTAGTCTACAGTTCTTGTAGGAAGCACCGCCAGCCAGGTGGCATAACTTCTTTCCTTTAAGTGTCAGTGTTTTCTAGAGTAACAGAACTTATGGAAGGAATTTCTCTCTATCCCTCTTTGTCTCTATCTATCTGTGTCTGTGTCTGTCTCTGTCTCTGTCTCTCTCTCTTACACACACACACACACACACACACACATACTCCACACCTAGTTATTTGTTCCTCCTCTTCCTCCCATCTCTTTTTGCATTGTCCCTCCCCAAGTCAGAGTCTTACTCTCCGTCCCCATTTTTCCATTTTTCACTTCATAAGGCTCAAATGGATACATCTATACTACAGCGCCTGCATCTACAGTTGAGGGAACATTGTGGACGAGGGGGCAGAAAGATCGTAAGAGCCAGAATAGCAGAAAGTCTGCTGCAAAACTGTCTCTCCTAGAAACGGCTGTGTAAAGCAAGAACAGAGCAGCTCCAATATCAATAGACATGCTGTCTCGGAAGGGAAGCTATCTCCCTGGGTTCTCTAGACAGGAGCTACAAGCAAGGGATGACTGCTGAGGGAGGAGAAGTCGTCCCTCTTAGGGATGAGTCCCTAATTTGTTATCAAATACAAAATGGTCACACAAGAAAAACAGACTCAGAAGGTGGTATTTATATATTTGTGCATATCATACATATTGACATGCAACACTAATTTTAAAAAAGAGGCCATCAATTTGAGAGTGAGAAAGGGAAGATAGGGAAAGAATCTGGAGGGAGGAGACTTTGAAGGGATGGATGGGAAGGAAGCTATAAGGGATGTAATTCTATTTTAATTAAATGTATATTTAAAAAGAGAAAAGAATTGCTCTAAAAGAAAAACAAGGTTGGAACCAGCCTGCCTGGGCTGTGACCTATTTCTATGTGCCTTGACTTCCTGATTTTAAGTGGGATCGTGACAGCACTCACCCCACAGAGCTAATGTGAGAATTAATGAGCGCTCAGAAAAGACCCTGGCTACAGAGGCTGTTAGGCAAATGCCATATATGTGCATGTTAAACAGATGGGCAGCCAGCTAAATGACATGAAAGAAACACAGTGTCTTTGAACCAGACATGTAGGCCCTGCATTTTATAAGTAAGAAAAGAGAGGATGGAAAATAGACCAAGGCCACGTTTTTCCAGCTACTGTTTACTGAACACCCACCATGTACTGAGGCAGGATCTGTGCTGGAGAGCTTCCTATGCGTCACTGCTGTGGTTAATCATCACACAGACCTTAAGATGTGACATGACTGTGATTTTCACTGTTGCCAAAAGGGAAAAGAAGCCCAGAAGGGTCAAGGAAGCTGCTGCAGGTTTTGAGCAAGGGTATAGCAGGACAGCTTGCTCTTTGGACCCTGCAGGGCCTTTGTTTGACAAATTGAGAGAGTGGTAGGGTAGTATGCATTCAATCAATCTACAGCTCTTCCATTCTGTGCATTAGAAGGGAGGAGTCCATCAACAGTCCACTACTACCCTGGAATATCCCCTGGCCTAGGCTAAATGCTCCTAAAGTAAATTTGTGTCCTTACCAAGAGTGACTAGAACAATGCTACTTTTTGAATAGGTGCATTCATTTAATGACCTCATGCTTACTCTATGAGAAAGGTGAACTTGACACAGAGGGAGACTAAGACAAGATCAAGCAGAGGGCGATATTTGTTTATGATTCTGGGGAGTCAGGGTGATGGGCAGAGACTTTGTTATCTTGGTTTTCTCCAAGTGCAGTACTGGCTTTAGCACAAGAGCAGGCCTAAGGAATATTTGCTGAGGAAGTTGATGAACATGGTTCCGTTCTGCTGGAAGGAACCAAGAGCAGAGGCTTGGGGGAAGGGCAACAAAGAACTGACACAGGGAATGAGTAGTCTCCCAGGAGAAGGGGATGGCCAGGAAAACATGGATCCAGACGATGGAGGTTGGACACTTGCTTTTGTCGTGGCAGCACGAGGTGAAAGGGAGTGGATATGAGAGTGAGAGGCCTAAAACATGGTGGGATGTGAAGGCGTCCTCCCCACTTTCACACTGAAGTAGCACACAGTATGCCACACATGTGTAGAAAGACAGTTTTCAGGAGGACAGCTCAGAGGTGAAATCCTGTGCATCAGGACTGGTTCCTCCTGGGAAAGTGGCTTGTCTTGAGGTCTCCCTAACCTGCGGGACTGAGTTGCTGTGTCCCCATGTCCCATATGTCCTGAGCATATGGAAAGCTTATATAAGAACCCAGACAGGCAATATCTTCAGAGAAGGAAGGAAAGACAGAAGTGGAAAAAAGAAAGTGAGATTCAAAGTCTTAATATGTTGGGTCAAAGGACATAATAAGGAAAAGGAAGTCTTTGAAGATTTTGGCTTGTGGTTATTTATGGTATTATGAAGCCTCTGGCTTTGTGGGATGGACTTCACCTCAGCACCAGCCTGTTCTGCAGAGCCATCACTGTGAGGCCCAGAGGGCTGTGTTTGTGAGGATCTCTCTCTCAGTTAAAAACGGCTACTAGGAACCAAACTGAAGGACTCTTATGTAAGAATGATTTTTTGTTTTAATCTGTTTGGGTTTTGTTGTTGTTGTTTTATTATTCCAGGTAAATGAAGAAGGGATGGTGACATATCATCCTGATCTTTAATTTGAGAGTATGTCACCTGGCAGGGTCTGCTAAGTCACAGCCAAAACAGTGCATTCACTCTAGTTGTCAGTGATGCATAGCAGAAGGATAGCACTGCAGCTATCCTTGTGCAGTCTAAACTTTAGCATTTGTTTTTCCTATCAGAGAATAAGCCTACATTTTATTCTTTACACTGTTGTTATATATTGCAATTTCCTTCAAATTAAAACATTCCCTCCAGGAGAAGAAGAGGGCTCATGAAACTCAGCAGGTAAACAAAAAGTCCATGTCTTGAAGAACAAAATTTTGAAAGATTCTAGAGGGGCAGAGGGGCCTCTCCAGCTGTGTATAAAGAATTAAACAAATGCCAGGGGAGGAGACTTAGCAGAGTCTCAGTGAGAAGAGACTCTCAGCCTGAGGAGCTGCCTGCAAGCCATGCTGACAGCCCTAGGCTTGCAACTTTCATAAGCTGTCATATGTGTTGCAGTGGGCATTCTAATGATGTGCCTGCTTTTGGTTATCGCTAGTTCTTGTAATAACCCCTAACCCACATTCCTGTTAGTAACCCAATAAAAACTCATTGACCCACCATGTTGGACAGTGGTTGCAATCACCACTTTGGTATGCACTGGGTTCCTTTTCAGAGGTAGCTAGGGGTGTGTGTGTGTGTTTGTGTGTGTGTGTGTGTGTGTGTGTGTGATGTCTCTGTGTGTTGTATCTCCTAAGAACAGTCTTTAACACAGCAACTGCAAACAACAGAATACTGATTGGTGTGCATAAGCATGTCTGATGGAAGTAGAATTCCAAAAGTTCCCATTTAGAATATGGATGAGGGATGATTACTAATTTAACAGATCAAACTATTAACTCTGAAGTAAGAAGCAAAAAGCCTTCCAGGACCTGAAAAAAACACACTATCTACCTATCCCCAAATGGACATTAATACAAGATGTTTTATAATATGTTACTATTAAGTAGACGTAAACTATTTTCTTCATGCAAAAGCAAGGCTCTATAGAGTATTTTGGGATTCTGCTTTATTCGCAGGTTCCTTCGAAAGGCTGAAAAGAGTCTGAGTGAACACTGATGCTACAGGTCAACAGAAGGCTCTCTTGATTGTCTACATTGTATTTTGCTTTTCTTTCTTAGAGCATCTTCATGGGTGGGTATAGGCATAATGGCAGAGAATACTGAATCTATCATCACAGTCTTTGATAATTCAAAAAAGAAAAATGTGGTACACACCTTACAGAACAATATGAGAATAAACTAAATGTTAACAAACCCAGCCCTTCCAGATGACTGGCCCTTGCAGAGGGCTACAAGCAAGGCAAGAACACAATTACTGTCTGGGTATCAGACACAGAAGGAATATGGTCACATAGTATATGGGTCATACAGTGATCAAGCTTCATTACCTTACCCATAAAAAGAGTAAATCCTGTCATGTAGTATAAGCCACACATGTTCCATGCCCCTCTGTCCATGCATAAGTTACACATTAGCAGACCTGCTTCCTAGAAATGTAAGATCTCTCTTCACCTTGCAAACCTTAGAAGAAGCCACTTTGCTCTGCCTGGAAGGTATATGGATGGGTGAGATGAAAGTGTTCATCAATCTCTACCTATAGCATCAAAAACTCTATTGCCTAAACGATTTGGCTCAGGCCCACATTATATTATTCCTTTGTTGCCTCCTTTCTGCTCCCTAAAATTTAACACTAAGATTGTCCATTAAGAATTCTCCTCTTGCCTGCATTCAAGCTTGCCCATTTTTAGGCAGAAATGAGGACCAGTGGCTTGTTTGTCACATTTGAAACCATGTCCACAAGGGGGTTCATTGATGTTCATCATCTTCTTTGAGGTAGGCTGAGTGTTGCCAGGAGTTAATCTGTTTTATTGTCAAAGAATCTTTAAAGTAATAGAAATATCTAGATAGGGTAAGCAAATCCTCGATAGTTCCTGCCTCACAAATATGTCTGTCAGATATACTGGGCCAGAAGGCTGAAGATGATGCTCCAACGTTATAAAGAGTTTTGCATGACTGTTCAGGCAGCAACCTGTCTCTGTCATCTTTTTTTCCTCTGGTTTACTCAGGTAATTGAGTTTTAGTCCTTCTCAAGTCTCTGATGGGGTTGAAGACTAGATAGCTTAGTTTTACAATTAAGCTTAGTTGTTTAGAGGATAAATTATTTTTAGGTCTAGATAGGTGTTTTATGTTGATAGAGATAAGATATGATATATATTGATTTACATTCAGAATTTTAGACTCACCAAGATAGGAAAGATGTTTTCTTCAAGATTGCAAAATACAAATAACCAAAACACTATGAATGTAATATTAATATAATTCCTGATTGTTTCATGGTTCTTCTTGTTGTATGTAGTATATTGTATTTATGTGTAAAAAAACTGTAATTTTTTTTTCTTTCTACATGATGAAAAAATGCCCAAACACAGAATACAAATGTATTTTCAGATCTTAAATGTGGATTTAAATCTAACTTCTCTCCCTATTTTTCATTATAAGCCAGAACTAAGTTTTTCATTTTTATCTTCTCTCTCTCCCTTTGTCTCTTCATTCCCCTCCCTCCCTCCCTCCCTCCCTCCCTCCCTCTCTCCCTCTGTCCCTTCCTCCCTCTGTCCTTCCTTCCTTCCTTTCTCCTTCCTCTCCATAACTCACCTAAGATTCACATGGACATATAATAAGAGTATTATGTCTAAGGTTACAATGGTTAAGAACCACTATGACCTAAAGGCATAAAGATAGAAGATGAGGGAAGCAGTCATGTTCATCAACTTTCTTCGTTTCCAGGTGCTATGATCAATACTCTGAAAAATAGCAACTTAAGGGAGAAAGGGTTTTTTACTCTCACAGTGACAGGGTGCAGGGCTTCATGGTAGAGAAGTTACAGTGGCAGGTATCTGAAGGAACAACTCATATTACATCTAGTCAAGAGCAGGAGAGGGTGTTGGGAAGTACTGCTGAGAAATAGTGTCTTCTGGGCACGAAAAAGTTCACATACTTAGGATCTCATTGCAACTGTGGCTACTTACAAAGACGCAATGTGGTGCTCTGAGTGAGAATGTTCCTCAGAGGCTCATATATTTGAGTCCTTGGTCCCTGATTGGCAGAACTGTTTGGAAAGGATTAGAAGGTGTGGTCTTGTTGGAGGTGTGTCACTAGGGACAGACATTGAAGGTTCAAAAGACATCTTGTTCCCAGTCTTTTTCTTTCTCTGCTTTCTACTTGTGCTTCAAGAAGGAAACTCTCAGCTATTTCTGCACCCGTGCCCTTGTTCCTCCATCATAGACTCTAACCCCCTGAAATCTCATGCCCCAAATTCAATAATTTCCTTTATAGTTTGTCTCGGAAAAGCAGTTAAGGCACCCACCATTTTCCTTTCTCATTGTATAGCACAGAATGAGACCTCGCTATGCCCGCAAAGATATACAGAATCCTGATTCAAGTCTGACCTGTGATCTCCACTTTGTCTCTAATGATATTTGGTACATGGGAAAGAGATAATTTTAAGATTCTCTGGAAGCCTCCCTATCTTAATGTCAACATATTTCCAGGGACACTTCTCAGCTTCCTGGGGTCTGCTTGAGAAAGCATCTGTAATCCAGGAATGAATACAGAGTTTTTTTTTTCCAGCCACCAGAAGTTCACCAACACTGGCAAAGAATAAACCATGTGATTCTCCCTGGCCCACAGCCAGCTTTATAAACATAAGCATTTGGCAGGCTGCCAGCTTTCCTTACAATTTTATCTGTCAGCCTTAAACTTGGGAGAAAAATCTGGGAGAACTGTTTTAGTGCTTGCGTTCTGACCAGCTTAGTGAATTCCTGAACTGGGGAGTGTGGAGTTTGCAGAGGCAGCCATGACCACGATGCGTACACCTGAGCCTTGTCCACCCTCACCCTTGGCCAGTCTTTTTTAAAGTGTTATTTCCTCTGCTAGTCACAGAAGTTTGTCCGCCTGCTTTCACTTGTTGTTCACTTGGTTGTCTCTGTTTCACCTTTAACTGATCTATGTCTTCTTATTTAAAACAGGCTCCTCATGATGGTATCTTAACCTGATCTGACAATCACTTCCTTATAATGAGAGCTGTAATCTGCTAACAGTGTAATTATGAGTATGGGTGGAATCTGGCGTCAAGTTATCATTCTTCCTCCTCCACTTTCTCCACCCTCCCCCTTTTTTTTTGCTCGAATGTTGCTTTTGTACCTAACAGTTTTGTTCTCTTTTGCTACTTTGGTTTAGCAACTATACTAAGGATAATACTATATATCTTTAATTTCTACATTTCAGATCAAACATGCTATGGCAGGCCTGTGTGATGCTTTCCACAAGTCTAGTGTTGTTTAGAAGTCCTCTAAATGATTTCCAGTGTAAGAGTTTTGCAGTATGTGTTTATCTATATAGAAATTTACATATATGAAAAGACTTACTAATTTGTAAGAACTCTTACATGCCTTATTAATAAACACATTAGCTCTTCATCTTATGGACACAGAAGTGTTGATTATTATGTCCTTTTGAATGACTTGCCCAAAATTGTGAAGATACATGGATGAAAAGAGTACCTCTGAACTATTAGAGTTAATTTCAACATGTCACTTTGTGTGTGTATGGGGGTGGTATCTACATGTGCATACGTGATATGTGTATTATAATGTGTGTGTGTGTGTGTGTGTGTGTGTGCAAATGAATATGGGTCTGAAAATATCACAAAACATGTGCTGTGGTTAGAGGCCAACCTTGAGTATTAATTCTAGCCTTCCACCTTGTTTAAGACAAGGTCTTTCTGTGGTTGTTCTATTAAACAAACCAGGATAGCTTGTCCTCTAGCTTCTGGGAATTCTCCTGTCTCCACCTCCTATGTCCCCAGAGGACTGCTAGGATCACAGATGCTCATGCTGTCTGCTCAGCATTTCTGTGGGTACTGGAAAGTTAAACGCAAACCCTGACATTTGGCAGAACATGTACGTTTATGTACTGAGAGGTCTTTCTTGCCTATGTTGCCACTGCTTAATTTACTGAAACTACATCAGCAAAGATACACCGCGTGCTTTTAGGTTTCCTGGTTCACTGGGCTTTTGGCAAAATACACACAGAAATTAATACGTTAAATATGGAAGTGCAAGAACCAGAAAGATAAGGAAAGATAACAGCCCTTTAAAATTCACACTCATCACAAAAGGGATCAAAGTTATGCTGACAAATGGAACAACATACAGAGAGAAAGAGAAAGATAAACAAGACAAAAGGTAAGCTCTTTCACTGGACCATGCATTTCCCATACTTAAGTAAAAATAGTTCACCTAAGATTATACCTTTTGAAGAAAGTGGTGAAATCATTATATTTTTTGTGGAAATCAAGTTGAATTTACGGTCCTGACCATTTTTAAGTGAATAGCAGAGCAGTTAATCCTCAAAATTAATACAATTAATCCTCAAAACTCTTTCTACCTTGCAAGACTCATCCATTCTTCTCTCTCCCCATATATGACAGCCACCACTTTATTTTCTGTCTCTATTCACGTGACCACACTAGGCATCTTCTATAAGTGGCACCACATAGCATTTGCCTTTTAGTGGTTGGCTTATTTAAATTAGCATAATGTCCTCAATTTTCATCCATATTGATTCAGATATCAGTTTAAAGTTAAAAATTCATGATACAGGTACACTCTTTTACTCGTTCGTCTACTGAGGGGTCACTGGGCAACTCCCACTTACTGGTTACAGTGAGTAGAAATGAGTGTGCCAATATCTCCTTGGGCCCTTGCTTCGAATTCTTTTGGGTGCATACTAGAAAGGGAAGTGAAGGATTCTACTTTTGATGTTCTGAGCAACTGACACATTCTTCACCACAGAGCAGTGATTCTCAACCTTCCTAAGGCTGCAACCCTTTAATACAGTTCCTTAATGTGACCCCAGACCATAAAAGCATTTCTGTTGCTACTTCATAACTATAATTTTGATACTGTTATGAGTTGTAAATATTTAATATGCAAGGTATCTGATATATGACCCCTGCAAAGGGGTTGCTTGACCCACCAAGGGGTTATGACCCACAGGTTGAGAACCACTGTCAGAAAGCCTATGCCATTTCATATTTTCAGCAAAAGCATGCACAAGTTCCAATCTGTCTATATTTTTGGCATTTTGCTCTTTCCTTTTCTGTTTTTATGTAGTCATTCCAATAAGTGTGAGTTCATACTGTGTTTTTTTTAATTTGCATTTTTCTAATGATCAGTAATATTGAACATCTGTTCATGTGTTTCTTGTCTCTTTTATATTTGCATTGGAAATGTCTATTAAGTTTTATTGCAAATTTTTATCATTATTCTGTTTGTTGTTGCTGAATTTTAAATTATCTACATATTTTCTAAATGCTAACTCCTTGTCAGATATATTCTCAAACATCTTCTTGAGTTTTCTAGGCTGCTTCTTCAATTTGTTAGGTGTTTCGTTCACTGTGAAAAGTAATGATGGCACAGGCGCTAAAATTTAATAAACTTGGATGATGCATAAATCAAAAGTCTCAAACACATGGCACTCATTTAACTACTCCAAACTCAGAGCAGAGACACCTGAATCCAGAACAGAAGTTTATGACAGGATAATCCTGGTAACTGAGTGCTTCGGTTTAGCTTCCAGAAAAGACGGTGCCTTCATGAAAGGCAGTAGGGTATTTCACAGAGCTTGCTTAAAATGCAGCTTTGCATTCTTACACTCACTTTTCCTAATCTTGATTATCAGAGTAATTGAAAAGAAACATGATAACGCATAGCTATAAGGAAGCAAGGGAATTGGAGAGATGGCTCCATGGTTACAAACAAGTACAATTCTTTTTATGTTTTTGGTTTTTTAAAATTAATTTATTCATATTACATCTCAGTTGTTAGCCCATCCCTTGTATCCTCCCATTCCTCCCTCCCTCCCGCTTCCCCCCCTATTCCCCTCCCCTATGTCTGTGACTGAGGGGGACCTCCTCCCCCTGTATGTGCTCATAGGGTATCGAGTCTCTTCTTGGTGACCTATTATCCTTCCTCTGAGTGCCACCAGGCCTCCCCATCCAAGGGACATGGTCAAATATAGGGCACCAGAGTTTGTGTGAAAATCAGATCTCCTTCTCCACTTAACGGTGGAGAATGTCCTGTCCATCGGCTAGTCTGGGTAGGGGTTCGAAGTTTACTACTTATATTTTCCTTGGCTGGTGCCATAGTTTGAGGAGGACCCCAGGGCCCAGACCCACCTGTAGTTTTCCAGGACCCACTGGATCCTTCTATTTCCTACAAGTACAATTCTTACTGAGGACATGAGCTCAGTTCCCAACACCCATGTTGCAACTTCCTGTAGCTCTAGCTCCAGCCCAAGGATCTGATGACATCATATATCATCAGAGTACAGAAATTTGTACTCACATATACAACCACTCCCCCTACATCTATACATAATTAAAATAAATAAAAAACACTAAAGACACAAGATGTGAAGTTAAGAGAACCAAGTGCTTCAGATGATGTTCCTCATCAGAACAGGACAGCTCCCACCCAGGACAGCTTTGAAAAAAGCTTCCGATCCCAAGTGGCCCAGCGTTTTAAACTGTCCCACACAGGCCTTCTATTAAACCTGGAATTTCTCAACATTTAGAAACTGTACCACAAATGCTATTCCTAGCTTGTTTAACCATTTTTCCCTATTTTATTTGGGCCCCTACAAAAGTATTATTTGTCTCACATCAGCTGGAAGAAACCTTAAGAGAATGATGCCCCATTTCCCTTAAAGGGGTTTTGGTAGGTTTTTGATTGCTTTCTTGGGCTATAGATGTTTATTTTAATTGGGAGTTGGCTATAAATGACTATTGGTCTTATTCAGAGAGAAAACGAGGTTGGACTCAGGGATGTCTCTCTTTTCCTTTATCTTTCTTTCTTAGGTTTGGAGATAGGGGCTGGAAAGAAAGAAGGGGGAATATAGAAATATATAGGGATGGTAGGACAAAAAGTAGATTATTGAATCTACTCCTCAACTTAAGGCCTTAATCATTACTCACAAGGGAAATAATGAGAGCACAATTTCTTTGTTGAGATGGTGGACAGGCAGAACCAATGACACAAATGAGAAAGCATGAGGTTAAGAGCCACACTGAAACAGTGTGCCCAGAACATGAAGCCCAGCTTCCTTTTTCCACTGACCATGAAACTGTTACCCATTGGGAAATGGACATTTGCACTTCTCACTTTGATTTTAGCTGAAAGCCTCCCTAAAATTCCACACATTCAGGAGAGCTAAAAATAGGCAAGAATCCAATCTCACCCAAAGCCACATTTGTTTCTTTAACAGCAAGTGTCAGAGAGGAAAGGACCTATAAACAAAAGGTAGATGTTCAGTAGCTAAAATAGCTGCCATTTCCTTCCACAGTATGGCTGCTCTGTTGTTTCCACTGAGGAACTTCCTCTGTGGCCTGTTTTCCCAGGCTCTGCAGTGGAAGGGAGCCGCCCAGGTTCTTAAGGATGTTTGTGTTGGAAGAGAGCCTGTCTTCCGCCATGCCGCTGAACACAATGCTGTCTGCCCTCACTTTCTCCATCTCCAGAGAAGAAGGGAGCCTCCCAAACACCAGAGACATCTCCGAACTTCCACTGACCCGACACTCTTTAAAAGGCTGTTCCATTGCTGAGGTAAATGCTGTGCTGTATTTTCACATTTTTAGATATAAATGGCGCCTTTACAGGACAGTTTGTACCAAAAGGATTCATCACAAATCTGAATAATTACTTCTCTGCTCATTTGGTTCATTTACTAGAAAGTCAGGTACACTTAATATCTGGAACATGTAAAGCTTAATGACAGTTCTTTGTAGAATTTGGACTCAAAGACAGTATGACTAGGCCCAACGAATTACTTATTTAATTCTTCAATCCTGTCAAGGCATGTGCGGTCTCATAACATATCATATGAGTACATAAACTGACTCGGAAATTGTGTGGAGTCAATACATAAAACCAGTAGCTCAGAACCACAGAAAACCACATTTAAGCTACACTGGTAGGTATATTTATAATGCATTTGACTATACCTACTGTAATGGCTTTAGAATGATATGCTTTTAAATATGAGCTATGTTCTTGTGCATGTCTCCACATTTAACTAGTTCTACTGAGCTTCATTTTTATATGATGCCTTTGATCTCTCATTGGTTCTCATTATATACATTTAAATATTCTAATAGAAATAGTTTTTAAAATAAGATGAGCTTAACATGGGCTTCAGAATTCTTAAATTTATATATCTTTGAGACCAGTAAGCCAAAGACAGTTGCATACATTTATTTAACATAGTTCTCTCTCAAAACTCCAGCATGCCTCATCAGTATCATGACCACTCATATTAGCTTTTCAACAAAGGATGCATGAGGAAGTGAAATGATTTTTATCCTCTTTCTGCCAAGTGTTCTGCTAGCAATTTTTATCTCTAGGACAAACGAAGTGAGCTGTTGATTGCACTGTTCATTGCACTGACAGCAGGAAGAAGCTGTTTCTTCAAAAACTCATGAGTGATGTGAAATGCGGAGGAAGAAAACACCTTCCTTTAGCATGTGTGAACTTCCCCATCTTTTGAGTTTGACCCTTAGACATCAAACACAGACTTTCCTTGTATGTGTTGAGTAAGCTCACTCTTCCATTTCAAACATCTCTGGCCCTCTGCATCTCCTGTCAGGTAGGTTCCTGTGGAGGCCATTTCCCACAGTGAAATGTACATTGGTCTATCCCCTCACCAATGCCAGAGCTTGCAAAGGCTGCAGATCAGACTCACTGCAGCATGTTCCTCACTCAGACAAATGACAGTTACCTATCTCTGGGAGCCAACCAGCATTAACTCCAATGGCTATATGTAAGAAAGACATCAGATAGTCTATAACGTGTCACTGACTGGCATGGATGTTGTCCTGTGACCTCATTTCTCCTTTCAAGATGCATTGCTCTTCCAGGTAAAATGAACACAATAACTGTGCATTGTTTAAAGACGGAACAGCCATTAGGCTGTGTGAGATGGTCTTTAGAATACCACAAAAGCTTGTTATTAAGTCACTATAATTATGTTTATAAGACCCAAGGCCAGCTGGATGAAGGTGACATTACTGCCCAAAAGCCTCAAGAAAGTACTACCATTGAACAGTCTTATATCTGTGACTTGTCTGGTGCAACACCCAGCTTGGGCTTTCTGGTTTTACTTTTCTTTGTACTTTTTATGTGAAAATTTAAAAGCCTTATATTGGAGATATTCATGAAGAAAGATATAAACTGCTTTTTCTCCTAAGCCTGTATGTTGGGGGCTAAAAGAAAATGGAATCAAGAAAGGGAACAAAGAATCGTGAAAGAAGGTAGCTATCTTGGTTTCTTTTCCTGTTGCTATGATAAAAAAAAAAAAATTGGCCTGACAGCAGCAGCACAGGAGAAAAGGTTTATCTCTGCTCACAGTTCTAGGGTATAATGTATCACAGAAACGTCACGGCAGTATGAGCGTTAAATAGCTGTTCACATCAGATCTACAACAGGAGCAGAGGGGGAGGAACACAAGCATCCATTCTCTTACCTTTACATAGTCCAGAATGACAGCTGGGAAATGGTGCCACCCAAAGTGGGAGGGTCTTCACACCTTGATTAATGCAATTTCAATAGTCCTCCACAGGCAAAACCAGAAGTCCGCCTCTCTGACTCTTCTAGATTCTATGAGGTAGAAGGCACTAACCACCTCACAGTAGCCATGCTAGTCTGGCATGGTTCGCCAAGCTCACAGGGACTGCACAGTACCGGGACTTCCAGAGCCTACCTTAGCCCAGGTGAGCGCTGTGTAGAGCAGTGTCAATGACATGAGAAAGACACTATGCCATGCTGTCTATCAGAGCCGGCCTTGTGGACCATGCTTACAGAGATTTTCTGCTAACCCTGCCTACTCTTCTAAGTTCTAACTCAAAAAGTCTAACATTTCCTTCCCCCTTTCTATTCCTTCTTTGAATATTAGATACAATATATTACAGTGCAACTTTTCCTTGAAAAGTCCGGAACCTACAGTGGAATTCTACTTAATAAAGAAAAAGGAAGCAGGCTTTTGGGCTCAGGATATAGAGTTACTGCTTTGTATGCATAAAAGCCCCGAGTTGTGGTGGGAGACATGCCAGTAGTCATGGAACTCAGGAGTGGAAACAGGAGGGTCAGGAGTTCAAGGCTGCCCTTGACTGGCCCAACATATTGAGTGAGCTGGAGGCCAGCCTAGGCTATGAGACCCTCTCTCAAGCAAGCAAACAAAACAACAAAAAAGAAACAGCCTTTACGTTTAATAGTAAAACAGACACTTCAATTCTCAATGAAGTATTCCTTCAGAAGTGCCCTCGGCAGTTTTATAAATTTCTGTAATATTCTTACCACTAAATCAAAGGAGTAGTGATATTTTCAGTTAAGAATATAGCATCTAGGACCATTCTGTATCTTCACAGGATATGAGATGTTATGCATCCGTCTGCATAGGTCACTGATGCATGGGCACAATGAATGGCCATTCCTGGTCCTGGAGCAGAGAATTCTACCAGTACCTACTAAACAAATAAGCAACACCTTCACAGAAAAACCTACATCAGATGATGCTAATACTTGATCATAAAGCAAGCCTTTTACCGTTTTGTTTTTATAACAGTCAACATTACTAATCATTCTGTGACCCTGAGGCAAGAAGCCCAAGATGACATCAAAAATCCCTTTCATTCTCTTACTCATTTCTCTCTCTCTCTCTCTCTCTCTCTCTCTCTCTCTCTCTCTCTCTCTTGGGTACCCCTCCCTCCTTTCCTTCTCTCCCCAAGATTATTTAATAAACCTCATAATATAATCTTTTTTTAAAAAACCCCTGTCATATTGCAAGTTGGAGATGCTGAACACTGGAATGCAACATTTCAAATAATATGGAACAAAAGAAAAATCTGAGTAGCTTTAAAATATTTTCTTTTTTATCCCATCAGAAGAGATATATAGTTTGATAGGTAAATAACAAATGTATACCTATATAAGGAAGAAATAGTTGTTCATTATGTATTTGTGAATAATAACTGAAATTAGACAATAGCATTCTCTGGTAATAGAGATGAAAGAGCAAAGTGGACTGCTATGTGATGTGCACAGCTTTGGGGAAATGTAGGTGTCAGGAGACCATGAAGGATGTTGTTGCTTTCTTTACTGGACAGTGAGGCTACCTGGAGAAGACTGTCTTGTTAAGAGTTTCCTACCTTGTTTGATAAACAGGGCTTGGCAGGAAGGGCAACCCTATTCTTCATAACTCTCTGAAGGTATCCAATAGTGGGCAGTGGCTCTGCTCTTTGTGGTTATAAAAGAGTTAGAAATATTTATAAAAGCCACACCTATGCTTAAGATTCACAAATCTGATTAGCTGATAAGAATTTTCAGATAGTGGAGACCTAGAAAGTGGCAGATGGAGAGCTAAAATGATCTTGGCTATGTTAGTCCTTTCAATAGTCATCTCTCACCCACCTCTGTCTGTGACCTAACATCCTTTTGGCAATAAGATAAAACTTCTGGGATATATTCATTTTGTCACTCATCAGCATCTTAAGCTGTAGCGGACACATTCCACATTGCCGTAACACACTTACCTGATGTCATCCTTACCAATGTATTTGCTGACACATTGATTCATGACTTTTTTTTTTTTTATTTTAAGACTACTGAAAGTTTGTATAACCAGCTTTACCATGAAACACAGCCTTTGGGGCAACTAGAAGCCAAGCCATGGTCACTCATATTTGGCTCAAAACATACATTATTCTCTTCGATTTCAGAAAAGACTGTTTTGCATCGTCAACATAGCTGAGAAAGGAAAGTATCAGTAAGAGGGGGAAAGATGCCAGAGTTCTTTAACACCTAAGCCTGATCCAGGGTAACATTTTTTTCATATACCTGGTATTGTGCAGCCATACATGATTTAATTTTAAGTGTGCGTCATCTAATTCTGGCTAGACCCTGAACCCTCTGACAACACTCTTCAGTCCTCCGGCCATCTCTACCTGAAAGGTCGCCATAATAGAGCCTAGGTTCGAGATGTCATGGCCAGAGCTGTGGGCTCCTCCTAAAGAGACTGTGCCCTTGTGTCCACTTATCTTCTCAAATACCCTGCAAAGAGGTTTGTATGAAGGTGATATTATTTATTTTGTAGCTCCAACATCGCCCCCCCACCAAAATAATCTCTTGAAAATTAACTCCAGACACAAATACTGATGATCAATCGAGTATTTAATTACATAAAAGATGCATAATAACCATATATTTTTAAATTTTTTGACAAAATGGAACCTGGCAGATTTATTCTATCTTTAGATGACTGACAGTTAAAATTTGAATTTTACCACCTAGTTGCTAAGAAAGAAAGAGTTGTGTAAACATGAAAACCTAAGTATTCTCAGAAGCTGGCCAAGTACTGAAACTAAACCCTTTCTTCTTATTCAGGATTTTGGTTCTAGTAACAGCTACACGTAAATAAGGTTTTCAAACAAACAACTTATCTTTAGATGGGAGGAAATTTTATGAAAAGGAACTGACGTCCTTCTCAACAACCAGGACAACATATTTTTTGGGTTCCTTTCCCAGAAATTGGTAAATACAAAATATATTTCATTTTAAAAAGAGGCATGTTCATAGGAAAGCTTAAATGCAATCTGTACTTCACTCACATACTTAAAAAGGGAGATGGTTTCCAGCAACCAATTTCTCAACTCATTCTGTGCCAAATAAAACAGATTTCAGCAGAAGCTTTCATTGCTGCAGAGGGAGCCCTGTTCATTCTGCAGGGGAGAATGTACTGTTTATTTTCCATTTAAAGTTCCCAATTCTCCAGTCACTATATGTTTTTCTGCTCTAGCAGACTATCCAGTATGAGTAACTAAATTAAATCCAGGAAAACAAAGCATAATATCTTTGTATAGAAGAAAAAATTGAAATGCTGCTGTACCATCTAATGTTCTGTCACATTAAGGCTTCTTATTGAAGAAAAGCGTTTACATAACCCTGGTCCTGAAACATAATTTTCATCTCTAAAGAAATATCTATCCCAACCAAAAGGAAAAAGGCATCTCAGAGGTAGCTGGAAATGGCTAATGCTATCAATGCATGTGGGTGTTATGAAAAAGTACACAATGTAAACCAATTAAAGAGATGAGCTATGGTCACAGGAAATAGTTTCACATAGTGGCTACATTGTTGCACCGGGTGTGGAACACCCTCATGTGCTTCTGTGACTAAATTTCCTTTCATCAGAACATGACTGCAGTATCACAAAAATCTCAAAAGAAATGAATGTCTGAGACAAAAAAAATCAGAGCATCTTTAAAAATGTGTTATATTATAGAATTTCAAGGTAAATGTCTAGTGAACATGAATAAAGAGCCTACAGAGTTCTGATATACTAGGTTAAGAAGGCCTCTGGAAAAACAAAGGCATCTTCAGGACAGGTATACAGACAGACAGACACACTGACTGACTGATTGGCTGACAGAGATGCGGCGATGATTAATCTGCAGTCTATTTGCCCTGATCTAGAATGGCCTTGGAAACACAGCTCTGGCTGTGGCTATAATGCCCTTTACAGACAGGTTTGCCTGAGCGAGAACCCATGCTGCGGGTGAACAGTACTGTCTCCTGAAACTGAGGTATGGACTGAATTAAAAGGAAAAGGGGAGCAGAGACCTGGCTAACCTTTCCCTGCTTCTTGACAAGGTGTAAACAGAAGTTTATGCTCCTGGTGCTGTGACTTACTTGACATGACAGAGTGTATGTGAAACAAAGTCAACCCTTCCCATCTCAGGTTGACATGTGTGGGTGTTTTATCACAACAATGAGAAAAAATAACCAATCCAGACGTCAAGGAACATATCAGGACCCTCTTTCAGAAATCTGCAGCTGTCACAAAGACCCAAGGCTAAGCCTCACATTTGGGTGGAATGGACACAGCTTCTGGGATATTTAAGTATAGTTTCAGGAAAAGCCATTTTATGACTAATGTAAAAATGATTCAGACCTAAAGACTGTCTGTGTTCTTATGTTCCCGAGAGTTATGATACAGGGACAGAGCAAAGGATCCCAAGGCACCAGGCATGAAAGTGGACATGAAACCCACCAGAGAAGAAAAGGATGCTCAGCGTGCCTCATGGGATGCCAGTGGTCAGGGTAGGCATCCTGCCCCAGAAGGTGTGATGCAGGGCTGGCTGAAACAAAATAGCCAATGAAGAAAACAGCACCTTCATTCTCAACAGCACCTCAGCATGTGGATGACTGCACAGCTACAAATGGTCAAAAGCACAGGCCCCTCTGAGGTATCCTGGAGGCACTCTCCACACTTCATCCAGTAGTGGATGTGTTTAGAAAAATAAAACTTCAGCTTTTTCCCCAGTATTTCCTTAGGAGCTTGGAAAAGAGAAATGATAGCTACCCTTCCCCCAACACCTTTCAAAGAGACAGATTTCAGGGATGCCTGAAGCCTCAGTACCAAACTATGCATGTTCACACACACACACACACACACACACACACACACACACACACACACACACACACACACTTATGTCTTTGTTTCTGTTATTTTCAATAACGTTTCACCTTTTCACTTAATAAAAGCGTCTCTTTGGCAAATACCAACTGCTTCCATTACTATTTTTGGCGTTTGGGTCACAAGTAAGTCAAATAAGGATTAAGTGACTATGGTACTGCAATACTATAACAGTTCATCATAAGTTAAACAGCCACTTAAAACCAACAGGCAGATAGCACATACAGTACAGACACACTGGACAAAGGGATGGCTCATGTCCTAGCAGGAAAGAGTATGAGTGTGAGATTTCACCATGTTACTCAGAGGAGTACGAGAGTTAAATGTGTAAAGTTTGTTTCTGGAACTTTCTATTTAACATCTTGGGAGTGCAGTTAGCTTTAAGAGAAATGTCAGAAAATGAAATTAGAGTTTATAGTGTCACATGGTTCCTTATTTCTTGGAAGAGAGGACATTCCAAGTAAGGGCCACTAGAAACCAGGGGTTAGGTAACATAACTCCTAACTGTGTCCTGTTCTGAAGACAAACAAAAGGTAGACTTCTTAAATACGGGGCCCATAAAATAAACCCTATATCATATTTAAAGCAAGTTAATATGCAGAAGATTTAGCCTTTCTGTGAGTCTGAATAATTTGGGGGTAATCTAGGTTAGGTACTTTCTCTTTCAGAAGCTTCAGCTTTCTCCAATTACTTTTATTTGTTTAATTTCTCATACGCAATCTCTCTGACACTCCCAAATTTTCAGTGCTAAAATAAAATGAAAGTTACCCTGAGAGCACTGGGTCCTTAAGAACCAAAGACCCCAAAATAGTTTCCTACCTTAGTAACTGACACAGGGTGGTGTCTCACTTTTACTTCTAAATAAAGCTCAGATGTTCACCCTGAACACAGCTTGCTAAAACCACAAGAGTAAAGAATTCAGCATTTCTAAGGATCTGCAGCAGGAGTTAAATGGGTCAGTGAAAAGATGCTTTGGCCTTGAGAGGTGTAATCTCCTACCTTTTCTGATGCCTTGTCTTGACCCAGGATCCCTGGACTTGGGGGAGGAGGGGCTCGACGCTTCTTCATGTCTGACTTCATAGACACTCCAGAGATGTTGCCCAGTGACAGGGAGGGACCCAGAGTTAGGGACCGAGAATGCATGGATGGTGAGTTGGGTGTTGTGACGCAGCCCTGTAGGGGAAGAGACAGACAACACCTCATCAGTAAAGTGACCTCTCTTGGACAGATGTTCAAACTTGAAACCACTTCTCGCCCTTCAAATGGCATCTATTTCTACTGGCCAGTAGGAAGGACTGTCCTCCTGGAAAACATCGCAGCATTCCAGACCTTTGCTGTAAGGCCTACTTTCTTTTATTTCACTCTTTCTTTGGGGAATTTCATGTGAGTCCTGTGCATAGATCACTTGTCCCTTCTCTTCCCACCCTCTAATTCCTTCTGTGTTTCCCACCACATTCCTCAAATCTGTAACCGCTTTTTCTTTAATCATTATTGTTGCACACACATACACACCCACAAATCTATAAATAGAACCTGTTATGGTCATTTAGTGTCACTCATACTAATGTATTTACCGCTGCTTGGCACTGGACCACCCTATCAGAGGCTCATCTCAGGAGCAGACAAGAGTTTCTTTCTGAGGTCAGTGAGACCTATAGATTTTTCACCAGGAGTGGGGCCTTGTGAGAATTCCCCCATTCTCACTGGCATGTCAGTTGGTATTGCCGTTTTCAGGTCTTGTTTAGGCAACCGTACTGCTACGATTTTATGTATGCAGTTCAATCATGAAGCTATCCATTGATCTAAACCTTTAAGAACTCTTAAGAGCTAGAATCATTTGGCATTTCCATCAGCTATCTTAAAATGTTATCATGTCATATTAGCCACATTAAAAATTTTAATGTGCCACAGGATTGAGTTCGTGGAGACTATAAAGAAGGGGCTCGCAAGGCAGTGCCTCGCGACAGCCCTTTACCACTGAAAACTACCTGTACTATTGCCAGTTTCTTGTTCTTTCATAATTTCACAACATGAACCCCAATCCTACTCATTTCCCAGTACTCAGTATTCATCCTCTACCCCTGTAACCTCACGACCAAAGGAAAATAAAAATCAAAACATCTCACTATGGCAGCTGCGATGTGCTATGGTGTGTTGCACAGTATACTCCTTGACCTAAACAGCTTCTGACCTTTGGGAGTTATGTGAAAATGTGATGGTATATCATAAGCGCTATGCTCTGGAGACTCTCACACCAACTGCATAGGACTTGGCAACAGTTGCTTGTGAACAAATATATACCTGTCACCAAACACACTAAATTGTTCGTCTCTAGAAACAATTTCCATTCTTAAGAAATGACCTTAGCAACATACCGACTTTCTTTCAATCATCTGTCACCTAAGTATTTCTTAATAGAAAAATAAGTAAATAAATGTCCATTCAGAAAAGGCACTTAGAGCACTAGAACTCCAGCGTCACATTAAAGAGAAAAGGCAGCCATACCCCAGGCTGCACCATCACTCCACTGATCTTTATCTATAGCGCAAGTCATCCTGGATGTCCCACATAAAGTGAAGGCAAAGAAAGACAAAGCCACAGCCTTGGGAGATGCTGTCTGAGTTTGATTTCTGGCTTTGCCACCCACCAGCCATATAACCTTGGGCAAGTTTTAATTTGTCTCGTCAACAATTTCTCCCTTTCAAAATGGAAGTGAATAGCTCCTACACAACAAAATGATCATTGTGAACTACATGAATTACTACATTTTAAAGAGCAGGAAAGAGTTCTTGGTGCATAGCGAGGACTCAAAATGTTTAAGTGATTATGATTATGTAATGACTTGTCTATCTTTCCCTCGCATTTATGTGGGCTCTGTGGAGACAGTGACTGTGTCTTGATGTCGTCACTGACGTGTCCTCAGCACTTATAATACCTAGAGCCTGAAAGGCTTATGAGATCACATCTCTTGGAATGAATGGATGGTGCTGGAGCCTCTGGGAAATTCTGATTTCACATTTAAACTTGTGGATGAGGTTTCATGTGACTGGCTCATTTCCCATATGCAAAATAAATATACAGCTGACCATGGCAGTACATGCCTATAATCCCAGACACTAAGGAGGGGGAGGCAGACGGATTGTAAACTTGAGACCAGCCTGAGCTATAGAGCAAGACTTTATTGCATAATTGTTTTAATTAAAGAAAAGAAATAAGCAACATTCTAGTTACTTTAGTCAATCAAAATTGTTACTATTCAATTTCCTTAGAAAGAAATTTAGTCTCAGGTTTCTTTGACCTTATTTACTAACGCTTTGGTGGTTAAAAAAGGCTCCCCATATGTTCAAATATTTCAATGTTTGTTTCCTAGTTGGTAGAACTGTTTGGGATGGATTAGGAAGGTTGGAGCAGCAATAGTCTTGGATGGGGTGTGTCACTAGGTGGGCTCTGAGATTTCAAAAGCCCATGCCATTCCAGTTAGCTGTTTTTCTATCTTGTGGTTGGTATCTTGTGTTTAAAATCTCCACTACATAAGAATCTCAACAGGCAAGCTCTCGGCTATTACTCCAGTACCATATCTGCCTGTCTGCTGCCATATTTCCTGCCATGACGGTTGTAAACTAATCATTTGAAATTATAAGCAACTCCCCCACCCTCAAACTTTTTCCTCTATAAGTTGCTTCCAATTTGCTCTTGGAAAACCTCAAGAACACAGGACCTAAGTGTTCAGGTGCCTAAATGAAGTGTACGAAGCAAACCAGAGAAGAAACTTCGTTCACTCAATGACTGGAGTTCTGGAGATGTTCTGCTGGTGACAAGTTGACTCAAATTATCTCCGTATATAAGAAGAGCCTTAGCCTCAGTTTTTCTTGCCAGTAGCCTTCTGGCATAGAGACCAGGATCACCCAAGCTGCTTAGTATACTTATACATAAAGTGAGCTGAACACACACACACACACACACACACACACACACACACACACACTTTGTATATATTTAACACACAGTATGAGCACAAACTCACATGCTCTTTCACTAGGGACACTGGTTTCACTCAATGGACAATAACACTAAACTCCTATACTGTTTGGCATCCCAGAACACTACCACCATTCTCAGGATAACATATTTTACAATTCTACATCCAAAATTGCTTTTCTTCAATCCCCTCTCTCTAGTCATGGGCTTTCCCTTCCTTTGGCCTTAGTGTTTATCACTAACCATACTTGCCTGACTGATCACACAACATGCTTGTGAAATTACCTCTGTCCTCTAAAGGTCCTGAGCTTTGTATGAAGGTCTATATAGCTTATTTTCTTTAAAACAGTTTACAAGAAACTTATTTTATGGTTTCAAGTCTTAACTGTATAATTCTTCTGCCCTAAAAGGCACTCTGACATCTTGATTGGTCGATACCTAGGGCAAGGACTTTGGGGAAATTCTACTTGCTTCAAAATTGTTATATGCAATAAATGGGGTAAGTAGGGTAAACACCTGGCATATTTCTGTCACATTAGAGTATCAAATAAGGGGGCAGAGAGATGGTCCTCTTGTAGTGGACCCAAGTTCAATACCCAGCACTCATGTAAGATGGCTCTCAGGCATCTGTACCTCTGCCTCCAAGGGATCCAACACCCTCCTCTGGCCTCCACAGTCACTCATATGCACAAACCTACAAACAGTCCCACACATTTATACATATTTTTAATTTCAAGAAGTGTCAAGTGGCTCCCTAGTCAGCTGATAAATGCATTAAACATGACTTCAATAGGGCAACTGTGTGATAGCTCTGGCTGGCAAAAGTCAGAAATCCACTCAAAGGTCCCCACAAGGGAGCATGTCATCATCACTCTTCTTAAGACAGTGAGCACCTTACATTATACCATTTGTGCCCTTATAACCTAGTAGGATTTATACCCAACAGGAATATTCCACATCAAGTCTGCTGAGCAAATATCTTTTCCCACCACAACCCACACGTGATTATTATAGGGTCTATTGTAACTTGCCCACTTGGCTTTTACTCTGACATGTGGTACCACTTCAATTCAATCAGCAACTGTTGCGTTTACCTCCTATCTATTCTTCCCCCCACCCTGGATTTATACACAATACTTAGAAATCTATCCAGGAATAATGTGAGAGGAAAATAACATTAAGTAGCAGGTATCCTTTATAATAATAAATGATAGCAACAAGAGACAAAACATGCATAGCATGGAGTCAAGATTTCTTGCCCCATTCCATTTATCCTATTTTTTTAGTTGGCTCCTACCGTATAGGACCATACTCTGTGAGGATGGAGCATTGTCCACCTGTAGGATGCTTTGTCTTCTTGTGTCCCACTCATACTATCCCATTAAAAAATATCATTTAAAAGTATTTTTCATTTGGTATATTTTGAACATATTCTTCCTCTTCCCCAACTCCTCCCAGATTCTCCTCTCCCTACCCCCTACCCAGCCAACCATATATACAACAGGAAAAAACAACATAAGCCCAAACCAAAAAGAAACTAAAAATATAATTAGTAAGACAAAACCAAAGCAAAACAAAAAGTGCACAATAAAAATGTGGCGTCGAGTTTGTGTTGGCCAACTAGTCCCGGGCATGGGACCTGCCATGGAGTAGGATTGATGTACCCAGTGACACTCAACTAGAGAAAATGGGTTTTTCCCTGTCCTAGCAGGTATCAGTTGCAAATAGCATCTTTGTTTGAGGTGGGACTCTGTGTCTACTTCTTCTCAGTTCTGGATTCTGTCTGGTTTGATCATGTACATATGTTTACCATGTGTGTACTTGATCCCCAAGGAGGTCAGAAGAGGGCATCTGATCCCATGAAACTGGATGACATAGAGTTCTGAGCTGTCATATGGGTGCTAGGAACCAAGCCCAGGTCCTCTGTGAGAGCAGGGAGTGCTCTTAACCTCTGAGCCTTTGAGCCTTGAGAGATGGATCAGCGGTTAAGAACACTGGCTGCTCTCACAGAGATTGTTGTTCTATGCCTATTAGACATCTATTTTTGTAATTTTAAAAGAAATATCTGTTTTATATCTTCTTAAACTTTCCTTTATGCTATTTTCCTCATATAGGAAGTTTTTGTTGTTTGTTTGTTTGTTTGTTTATCTGTTTTTAGCTGTTCCGTGTAGTAATTTTTAACATGTTACAAAATCTTTTCTATTTTGGCTTCTTTCATTGCATGGATCACATTTATCTTGCTGAATAAACATTTTGAATTCATTTTAAAATAACACTCCTTTACAAGATTTTATACACTACTTTTTAAAAATTGAATTGTAGTGAAGTATCAGGTAGATTCAGTGTGGCCTCTGGAACCTGATTCTACTCTGATTCTAACTCAACTTAGGGTGTCAGGCAGATACAAGATTCTCTGTGTCTCTTGTGCTCATCTCAGTCTCAGGCGAACAGCAGTGGGTCCTCTACTGAACCCTTGGACACACAGCACTGCCAGAGGTTATCACAATCATTTCAAAATGGTCACGTCCCTCTGCAGTGCCTTGACTGTCCTCAGCATGTCAACAACTCCCTGGAGAGTGAGTACAGGTAAAGTAACTCTTTAGGAGGATTGCTCCATGAACTTTTAGCGCAGTGAGGAGAAAAAAGAACAAACCCATAGGGCCATTTTCACAATGTGTCTAGTTATTTCTTCTGTAAAGATGAAAACCAACAATGGCTACTCAGAGTCAAGCAGAGACACCGAGCTCCTCAACTCAAGGGGTTTGCTTCTGGCCAGAGCTTTCTGGACTTCTGGGGAGTATGCTCCATTTGTTTTTTTTTTTTAAATATATTTTTTAATTTATTCATATTACATCTCAATTGTTATCCCATGTATGCTCCATTTCTTCCAGCACAAAGTTATAGGGTCTTGGAGCTCTGAGATGTTCCCTTTCCAGACGTGAACTTATGTGGAAGCTGCTTTCTATGTTAAGCCTTGAAGAGATGAAAATCAACAGCCTCCTATCCTCAAATAGCACTATCTACTCTCCCCATATTGATATGACCAATCAGCACTCTCACAGCAAAATAGAAGGAGACTAGTAAAAGTTTCTGAGCCAAAAAAATTCTCGGCTCATTTATGCATAAACTGCCATGAGATCTGGACTCACCTCATCAACATACCCCAAATTTTGCAATCTTAATTCACTGATCTATGCCACAGAATCACAAAAAAAACAAGATCTATATATGTTTTGTGTGTCAGCTCCAGGCTGTGGCCCACTGGTACACTAAATGCTTAAGCCTGAGATGGACATGTCCATCCAGATACCACAGAAAGATAAAACAAGTTTCACCCACTGTGCCTATTCTGCCATGCTACGGGTTTCCACAGACACTGGCATGGCTAGGAAAACAGGGAGGGTATCAAAAAGATGTTCTGATGTTTAAGAAAAAGACTTAATGCCCCATCCCCTGCCTCTTACAGTCCTTCAGCCTCCTCTTTCACTATGCTTTCTGAGTCTTAGGCACAAGACTTGTTTTGTGTCTTTCTTCCCATTTGGACTGTGCTTTATCACTCTGCATTTTGATGCCGTGTGGTTTTCTGTAACGGCCTCTGTCTGTTGCCAAGAGAAGCTTTCTTGATGAGAGGTGAGGAATTCACCTATCTGTGGGTACAAGAACAAGTATTTAGAACGCAGTTAGGGAGAGTGTGGGTTTACTAAAGTGATAGTTGTAAGTTCTTCTCCGGGATTCCTAGCCTCACTAGCCCCGGGTAGTTGGCTAGGTTTGCAATAACGTACAGGGTATCCCTCTCGTTGAGCTGATGGTAAGTCTAATTAGACAGCTGTCGGTTACCGCCAAGGTATGTGTGACACAAACGCACCCAGACAAGTGTCACCTGGGAATATCAGAAGTTACAACCACCAAGTCTCACTAACATGATCTAAAAATGAGGTGAACAAGGACAACAACAACAACACAAGTGTTAACACGGAGGGTGACAGCACAGAAAGCCTCAACCATACACAAAGAACCACGGCCACTAAGAAATGCTGAGAGTGTGAGAAATAGTCCCCTTCAGGGAAGAACACACCAATTGGTTATCCAACACCAAATGGTCAACCTGGGAAACGTATGGGCAAACAACATTGTGCAGACTGAGCAGGTAAAACTTACATATTTAGAATGTATGTATGTATGTATGTATGTATGTATGTATGTATGTATGTATGTATGTAACAACAATTAATGAAGAAACCATGAATTAGAAAGAGTATAAGGCAGAGTGTGTTGCAGACTTTGGAGGGAGGAACGGGAATGGGAAATGATAAGATTATATTATAATCTCAAAAATAAATGAAATAGTTTAAAGAGGATAGATTTAAGCCTTGATAATAAGTCAGTGTGTGGTCTTCATGGCATAGTATATTTCATAAAGCAATCAAGAAGAAACTAAGAAAGTTACCTAGTTTACCTAAAATAAAGTATAATAAGTTCTATTATTTTTCCAAGCATACATTACCAGGCTTTAATGCAAGATAAAAAAACACATACTAGGAAAAATTAAAGAGGCACAGTCCAAACCTCCTTGACGAAGACATGAGGAAGGCCATTTCTTCAAAAGCAGAAAGCGTGCTAATCAGCTTCGCTCAGCAGAGATCAAGAACTCACAGCAAGACACGTAGGGGACACAACATGCTCACTCTCCCACCTGCACACCAAGATCAGCACCTACAGGGGCCCTGAGTGCATTCTTCAACTCAGATCCACCAGTAGGTATTTCTTCAGTGATCTGATATGGCTTCAGAGCCATGCCTAGTTCACATAGCATATGATCTTTGAGGAAAATATACTCTGACTCAAACAAGCCATCACTCTGTAATTTACACACTCTGCAACCTTGCCATAAAGATTTGGACAGTGTCTGAGGAAACTGCTAATATCTGAAATGGCAAGGCTGCCCTTGCAATGTCAATGTTCCAGGAAGGACTGGCAAAGCACAGGGCAAAAAAAGAGTAGACATGGCAAAATGCTCCAAGGTAGCTGCTAATTTCTGGTTCAGGAAGGAATTTCAGAAGAAGGGGCCATTTCAAATGTAAGCCAAGCCAGCTGTGGTGGTGCATGCCCATAATTCCAGCACTGAAGGAGGCAGAGGCAGGTGGATTGCTGTGAGTTTGAGGCCAGCCTGGTCTACAAAGCAAGTCCAGGACAGCCAAGGCTACACAGAGAAACCTTGCCACAGAGAAAAAAAAATGGCAAACATAAACCAAACAAAACCCAGTCTCAATGCCACAGTTGTCACAATAGAGAAGTGTTCTTATCCATGGTCGTATAATAGCTGCTGTGGCTTCTACCTCTCAGATGACCTGGGTATTTGGTACCAATCAAATGCAGTCAGTGGCATGGTTCACCTTCCACCACCTCCCCTGGCCTCATAAAAAAGCTCCTGCCAGCTGCTCCAGCATTTATCACTGCAGAGACCTCTGATTCTGTATAGAAACCATCTCTCTCCAACATCTTTTTAGCCCATTTGCCAGACCAAAATCAAGAGAAAGGGAATAAACTGTTAATTCATATCCTCAAGGCTTCCCAGTTTTTTTTTCCCTTGTCAAATCACTGCTTTAAGCTTTCTCGCTGGTCCTTGATTTCCTGGAGTACTCTGTTGCTAAGGAGAAGCTGGCAAAGGACAAAAATATTCTGAAATTGAAAGCAGCTTTATACACAAGCAAAGGAAGCGCTAGTAAGCTTGGAGGCAGCACAGCCTCCCTCCCTGGAATATGGCTGCAGGGCAGACCTGGTAGCCTTAGAGGGACAAAGGGTAGGTGGCTGTGAGCTGAGGGGCATTTCTGTTTCTCTGGCCTGAAAAGGGAAATATTCTGGCTGACCCACCAGTATTCTCCAGCTCAGACCTTCATCTCTGGCTGGACAACGGGACTCCTCAGAATAGCCAAACAGGAACAAACAGAATGCAGTTTGGTTTTTCCTTTAGTTTTGTTTTTTTAATATATATTGAAACCTTTAGGGAGTTACGGTAGTTGCACCCTCATAATATTAAATGTACACACTCATAGAGCTGACTGAGGACTCTGCTTTTGTCTTCTTTTGTGGGTCTCAGAATGTAAAGGTTTTACCAAATATGGCCCATTTTTAGTGAGACACCAAGAGAACAGTCACATAAACATTGGTCTTTCTTTTAAAGTTATATTATTGTGTTTCTTAATATATTGCTGTTGAATTTGCTTTCTTGCTAGCAATTAATCGCTGTTGTTAACAGGTTTTCCAGCACATAATTTTTGCATAAGGCAGAATGACATAAGAATCAGAAGGAATTATCTCTACACTGAGACAAAAACATATGTAAACATTACCTCATCCTAACTTACCTGAATAATAATAACCCATTCCTGAGATGCTGCCTGGAAGTGTGTTTTTAAATGTTGAATATGTCTTGATTGTTGCTGTTTTTAACATCATGCGCAATTACTTAAAACCATATAGGCAAGTTTTTAATCTTCCTACAAAGTAAATTAGCAAAGTGGCTGCTACACTCAAACCCTTTCTACCAATCTTCCACTTTGTTGCCACCAGGAAAGGGATGCGATGGGCAGCACAGGCAGACACAGAAAGGAGGCAACTTTCACTCACAACAGGGTAATGGCAGTTCTGCCAGCTGTGCATGCACCCAACCCATCTTCCTTTACTTTATTCCAACATCTGTGCTAAGCCAAATGCTGTCATCTTCCCAGCTCTTTTGTAGCTATACACATGTGTTCTAAACTCTGCCCAATAAAATGGACATGCGCTTCCATGCTTGTCTTCTCTGGAGAGACACCCAGCAGTAGCTACCAATCACAGTCACCCTGGAACTGTGTCATGCTAAAAGCCTGCTGCCTCCATGTCTAATGACGACAACATTTCAGGCGCCAGGTGGTAGTGTCTGATCTCAGCTTCTGGATTTTGGAAACTTACTTATCAAACCATCTCATCTTTCTCTGTGATGGTGGCCGCTGTGAGAGGGTGTGTGAATGCCATGGATCTTAGCCTAGAAAGGCAAACCTGAAGAAGACTATGGTGTAATTTTACAATACTTTCCCAAGCAGAAGTTTGTTGAGTCTAATGCCTGGGTGTGAGAGGACAAGAACAGACCAGCAACTGGGACCCACACTGGGAAAGACCTCACAGATAGCTACCAGGTGAGGCAATGCAGCAGAGGAACTTGAGAGCCACAGAAGGAAAGGGAAACAGTTGTCATTACATGGTTCAGTGGAAGAGGTGACATTTTAAAGGAGACAGTAGACTTGGGTAGGATGGTACTCAAAAACAAAACAAAACCAATATCCTGGTGATTCAACAATAACGTTAGAATGCAGCTTTTCCATTCTCTACTTCTGCCATATAAATTCTCTCTATCCTCTTCTTCTTGAGAGTCAGCGTTCTCAACAACGCAGTGAGGCTGGGGTCTGGCTTGCTGGTACTTGTGCCTGGTCCTCCTGACCTCAACCCCTACGGGTGGAGATGGTAATGCCTGGGGAGGAGGAATGGGCAGAAGCAGTTTTCCCTGAACACAAGGTAATAGGTGGCTATACTGCTCTCTCCAGATATGTGCATTAAAACCTGCTGTCCAGCTGTGGCAGAAGCTTCAGGCCTAAGAAACCCTTTCTTTTCTGTGCATCGTAACCTTGCTGGAGCACTGTGATCTCCTTTAGTGTAGGATACAAATACTAACAAGTTAGACCACAAGTCAATTCTAATTGGCTGTACTTTGAACATATTTTCACATGTAATTAATTGCTCTACTCTAGTTTCCAGATACTGTTTAATGAAATCTGGATTAATAGCTATAACAGTAATAAGAAAAAATAATAAATGGTGCTTGTCCTTTAGAGCTAAAAATAATTTATTTACCTGCTACCAAATGACTCTGGTGGTAAAAAAAAAAAAAAAAAAGAAAGAAAAAGAAAAAGAAAAAAAGCAAGTCACAATTGGTTCTTGAAGTCAGAAGATAACCTTAAAAACAAATAGCAGGGAGAGTTTTTGGCACAGTTAAATCTACATAGATGACTGGAAAGAGGAAATGAGAATCATGGTTTGGCAGTGTCCCTGGATAGATAGTACATAGAAGATAAGGTTTTAATAGTAGTGACACTGGCTGTATATATAGTTTATGGGAGTTCATGGCTTTTCTTTCTGCATAGTTCAAACTCTCAAAATTAATAAATAAACACTCAGAGGAATCTAAGGAGTAGTACATACTAAATAGAGTCAATACTTGATTTAATGGAACCTAAGCAGACCACCACCTTCCTAGTAATGTGTAAGTCAGCTACTTGACTTGTTTAGACTTTACTTGAGGTATCTATTTGGGGGTCCAAGTAAAAAGATTTCTATGGAGGACAGCCTACATCAATCAGATAATTGCCAGCATCCATCCTTCCATAAGACCAAGAAAGATCACATCACATTAGATAGAGTGAGAGAGAATGGAAGAACCTCACAATGTGTACACACACACACACACACACACACACACAAACATGCTATTCACACAGACTTGCAAAATCCTTCTGGTCCGTTCTAATGCAGAAATCCATTATGCTAAGAAGAAACCATATCAAATGCAACACAGTACCTTAGGAATTATGATAAAAATATTTTTACTTAAAATCTTTAGATAAAAAGCTGTAATACATAGATAATAACAATAAATAGCTATCATTATCAAGTGAGGAAGCCAAGCAATTACATACCTTTTTACTTTTCATTGTTTTTCTTCCTTTCAAAAAAAAAAAAAAAAAAAAAAAAAAACCTTCCTCTAGTATCCAGGAAGTAGTTATTGTCTGAATTTACCAAATTATCTCAGCATGCAGCTCAATGTCATCTCCAGTGAAATATCCTTCTTGAAACCTCAACCTAGTTATCCCCAAAAGGAGACACTGAGCTCCAGGGGCGGGGCATAGCAGGAACCATTACACACATGTGTCCAGCTTTATGGGAGGTCTCCCTTCAAAGGCATTATACTGTCTAATTACAGGTGCACAGCTTTGCCCACAGCTGAAAGCACTCTTAGCCCAGCTACTAGCGAGGCATTCTGACCATGACATGAAAAGGGTTTTTGATCTTTCTCACCACACAATGGAGGTCAAGTACAGAGCAGTGATAGGTCATATGTTCAGTCTATCTCTGGATGCCTGTTCCCAATAGTAGCCACTAATACCACCCTTTACACACACATTTGCACCTCAGGTGTGTGCTAGCACATGTGCACATACATGTACACCGTGGCCAAAGTTAAAGGCATAAGGGTGGGCTTGCAAAGCACAAGATAGTATGGCTGAAGAACTGGAAAAATTATGTCTTAGCCTTGGCTCTTTCCCTTTCCTTTCAAGGTTTCTACTTGGGCTGGAAGCCCTGGTGTCCCCTTGAGTTGGAGCTCCCCAAGAGAAGAGTCAGAGTGGGAATTCAGGAGAAGGCTGGAGCTTATGTGCTCAGACTTCCCTCCTCTGTCACTAGAAGTAACCCACTCCACATGAGGAAGCAGATCTCTAGCATGTAGGATGGGCTCCTATCTGGGAAGCATGGCTCCAAGCCCACAGCATCAGTGCAGCTTCAGTCAATGTGCCGATGAATGTGCTGGGCAGACGCCATGGAGAGGAAGGTTCAGGGAGTCATGCCTGTGTGGTTAGTAACTGCTGCTGCTCTCCCTCTTTTTTGCCGCCGCTGTTTCTTTATTATTTCCTTCAGGTGCTTTTCCATCCTCCCTCCCTCATCTTTCCCCCTACCAATATTAATTGTTTTCATTCTGTGAATCAAGACCAGACATTAGAAAATAAATCCTCACTTCAGAGGAGATGGTCATTACACATCGTGATGATTATACTTAGCAATGCTCTATATGCTTAAAAAGCACTTAAGTAAAACTTAAAAGCTTTAACCATAGAAAATATCTGTTATGTAATAGAGATGTTGCCTTGATTCAGATTCTATCACAAGGTCTACTTGTATAGGAATAACATATCGTGCCGATAAAGTTATATAATTTTCATTTGTCAGAAAAGGAGTCCTCACTTGTTAAACTATACAAATATACTGTGTATTGTTTATGGACACTCTTTACAGGTGACACTGTGCACTGTAATTAAAGAATAAGTGTTTCAAATCATCCTTACCCTGGGTGGGAAGGAAGCTTCAGAGGAGTCATGACCTCAGGGAGAGGTGTGCTGGGATTAGAGGGGCAACACCATTTGTATTCCTTGTGACTCTTGGAAATTAA
The DNA here is from genome assembly GCA_907169655.1 of Acomys percivali. Taxonomy (NCBI): domain Eukaryota; kingdom Metazoa; phylum Chordata; class Mammalia; order Rodentia; family Muridae; genus Acomys; species Acomys percivali. Next base: position 41,144,957 of record OU015747.1, on the reverse strand, counting down.
TAAGAAGGGATACAATATAAATGTGGCTAAATATTAAGCCTCATGATCTGTGGGTGATGGCTGGGTGGCTTAGCTTGTCCTCAGCAATTCGATATGAATTGGGGCGAGGAGCATTTCTAAAGTGCAGAAGGACCCTCAGGTGCAGTTTGCAGAGCGGAGATCTGAACACAGGAGTAAGACATCGAAGTCATGAGTCCATAGCCTGGAACCACTGCTCACGGCAGGAGACAAGGTCAACATGGGACCCACTTACGATGGAAAAACTAGTAAACCATAATTTAACCTGGAAGTCACAATAAAAGGCTGGCGGGTAGGGAAGAAAATGTAAAGTAGATGGAGAAGCAGGGAATTCTGGGGGCTTTGAAAGACACTGTAGGGGTAGAGACACATGTCACATGATACCTGGTCCAAGGTCCTCAACACTAGAGATGAGCTCTAGGACTGCAAAAGCAGAGGCTAGATGCTGCCAGGGACCCTACGACTCCTCTGCCTGATCTCCTTTGCCTGCCTAAGTCCAGGGAGAAAGTAGACAAGAGAGCTGGCAGTTACAAGAGCCAATATCAGCCGTCTTCAGGAAGAAATAACTCAGTGTAGAAAAAAAACACATGAGATCATAAGACTGGCTGTGCACAGCACAGCTGGCCATGTGCCCACTATTTGACATTCTCAGGGTACAAAATGAAAATAAATCCAGAGGGTCAGGACAAGATAGGAAGAGGCCTGAGATAGGGCTAGTAATGAGCAATGAGCAGAACAAAGATTCCACAATTCTTTGAAAGGATATATTCAGGGAAAAGCCATAGTGTAGGAAGCCCATCTCCACACAGATCTAGATCAAGACACAAACAAATGTGCACAGGAAGTCTGGGGGAGCCCCAAAGGAAGAGGTGAAGTTGGAGAAGTGAGGAGGCCCCAGAAAGATGCACCTTGCCCAGGCAGCCAGATCTCCCAGGCTCTGAGCTAAGGGGTCTGCAGACAGCATCTCTCCAGCTGTTGAGGGGCTGTAACTATCCCCATAAACTCCAAGGTTAGGAGGTGGCAGCACTGACTGGGCAGAGAGCTGGGAGAATCACCACTGGCAAGATCATGGCAACTGGGCTGTGCCACAACGTGAGGTTCTGGGTGCTCTCTGAAGGTAGTGGATGTCCTGGTGATGGGTCACAGGTGGGCATGGTAGCACAGAACTACCATTTTCTGGCTGGAAATGATCATGCATATAAGTCACCCCTCTCTGGTATCTGAAGCAACTTGCACCAATCAATGTGTAGCCAAGTGGAAAATGTAGCTTTATATTCATCTGTTAAAGAATATGGAGAAGGCTGAGAGAGAACTAAGGATGCAGGGAATAGCAGATCATACCTTAAGGGAACAGAGAAGAAATCAGTGTTTGAAAGGGACATTTTCTACCCCCAACATCGCTACAAATATTATGTTTTCAGTAGAAGCTAATCTGTACTTCCTTTTCTCACTCAGAGGAAGATAAGGTTGATCAACTTTTCAGGCTCTCTGATATGCACTTCAAGCTAAGCATCTTCAATTGTTGTGTGTGGAGTGTCCTCTGAAGGACCATGACTTGGTTCTTAGAACCTAGTAGCAGGTGGTGGAGTCTTCAAAAGGTGGGGCCTAGTGAAAAGAATTTAGATCCCTGGGACAATAGCCTTGTTGGGGATATTTGAATCATATCCTCTTGTTTCTTGGGGTTCCTAGCACCAAAAGATGAGTAGCCTCCGCTGACACACTTCTATCATGAGACAGAGAGAGAGAGAGAGAGAGAGAGAGAGAGAGAGAGAGAGAGAGAGACAGACAAAGAGACAGACAGACAGACAAAGAGATAGACAGACAGAGGCAGAGAAAGCAAGAGACAGACAGACAGAAAGACACACACACACACACACACACACACACACACATACACACAGTGTTTATAGAGATGGAATCTAGGCTCACGTACACAATAGGACAGTCTGGCAATCTGTCATTAGGCTACATGCCAGACTGTCTTAGATCTATTTTTCTTTCTAACTCTAATGCACCTGCGCGCATGTGTGGGTTTGCATGTGGAGACTATGCATAGATGGCAGGTGTCTTCCTCTATTGCTTTTCATCTTATTTTTTAGACCTAGTCTCTCACTGAACTTGGGGATCACCGAGTCCCTGAAATCCTCCTGTCTCTGCCTCCCAGAGCTGGGATTGTGGCGAATACTTTGCCCACTAAGCCATCTTCCTAGCCTCCCCACCTTCAGATATTTCGTTTCCGTAACAGATGCTGATGAGCACAGCATCTCTAATTGGACAATTAGCAATCTCCCAAGCCCTGACATTCCAAATGTTCTGGGTGCTGACATGATGCTTATGGTTCCCACTGGGAAGCCTTTCAGACTTTGAACTCTTGAATTAAGGGCTATCAGCTGGAAAAAACAAGCACAAATGCTGCAGATATTTCTTGTGCCAATTATTTTGGAGAAGGGGCACTAATCTGAACTCTCATTGCAAATACTTTGGGAGAAAAAGTCACTGAAGCTTTAAATATAAATGCCTCCCTGGCAGCTTCCACGGTGGCCCTAGGAGGGGCCATAATACGACTGTTTTGTTTCTAACATAATTTTTCCATTCATTTACTTAGTTTATGAGGGGCACATATGTAGAGGTCAGACAGAGGAGGACACTCTGCAGCAGTCATTTCTCCTCTTCTTCCACGTGGGTCCCAGGAATCGAATCAGGCCATCATACTTGGCCACATGCTCAGTCATCTCATCAGCCTACTTGGAATATTTTAATTACCACTTTTCACAGGTACACGGGGGGAGGAATTTTTGATAGCTTCTCTCAGCTGTGTAGTGAGGTCCATATACCTCTAATGTGTAGGAGTTTCACAATCGAGCCATGGGAAAAGAAATGCAACACAGAGAAGCTTCATGAGGAATTGGTCCTTGTACCTGGCAGGAGCTTGCCCTTCTGGAAATCAATGTAGCAACATAGTCTTGTGAGAGCCATAAAATTCCCAGATTCACCAATTCTTCTGCTAGCTTCCTTTGAAAAACAGAACAAAACAAACAAACAAGCAAGCAAGCAAGCAAAAATCTTCCAAATGAAAACGGTTTTGGAGACAATGGCGGCATGGGCAAGTGGCAAGTGACAGATACATGAGTTTTATCAAGAAAGAAAGAATAAGCAGGCTACCAAGATGAGACTTGATAGCTTATGACCATATAGTGGGAGAGGAGGTCCCCCTTGGTCATAGACCTAGGGGAGGGGAATAGGGTGAAAGCGGGAGGGAGGGAGGAATGGGAGGATACAAGTGATGGGATAACAATTGAGTTGTAATCTGAATAAATTAATAAAATTAAAATACAAATATTGAAAAAAAGAAAGAAAGAAAGAAAGAAAGAAAGAAAGAAAGAAAGAAAGAAAGAAAG
>OU015747.1:41130008-41141531 GCA_907169655.1 Acomys percivali | reverse complement strand
AAGAAAGAAAGAAAGAAAGAAAGAAAGAAAGAAAGAAAGAAAGAAAGGGCCAGGAGCCTGCACTGTGCTCCCTCTCACTCAGCAGTACTTCGCTCTCCTAACGGTGGCAGTGGTGGTGGCGGTGGTGGTGGTGGTGGTGGCGGCGGCGGCGATGGTGGCGATGGTGGTGGTGGTGGTTCTGAATCCACCCAGCACAGGGAAAGACAAGGCTATGAAGTCAGAGAACTGTGAGTGCTCACGTGAGTGCAACTTCCATCAGGCACAACCTAGAGCCATTCTCCTTCCGCACTGCAGATGGAACCTCAGATGGAACCCAGGGTCCAGTGTGCTAGGCAAAGGCTCTTTGATGTACTGGACTCCCAGCTTTCTTCTATGCAAGCACATCCAGCCTTACCACTATGAAGATAAACAGGGCAAACATTTAAGCAGATGATGTGAAATGAGGTGGCGGGGTGGAGGGGGGACAGGGGGGAATAAAGGTGCCAGTGTGTGTGTGTGTGTGTGTGTGTGTGTGTGTGTGTGTGTCAGGGTGGCTCTGCCACTGAGAAAGGCTCAATGTGACAAGACACCATGGAGACTAGAAACATTTTGTGATTCCCAGTCTACTCATGTACATACTAGAAGCGCTAATTGTGGGTAAAAAGACAAAGGGAGACATTAAGTACAGAGAGATATGTGGCATTGGGATCTTGGAGGAGTCAGAGTAGAGCAATGGGGCGGGTATGATCAAAATGCACTGTATACACGCATGAAATTCTCAAAGAATAAATAAAAATATATTTTAAAATTGCCATCTGCTATTCATTTTATCCTTCTGAATATATAATGTAAAGATACAGACTATACAAAATTGATTTCTAACAAAAGTTAGTTCTACCCTACAAGCACATGGCTGGGCCCTCAGGGTATATTTTCTTATTAGCAATTTGTGAATGTTCCAGAAACAGCCTTCTCAAGCTTTTCCTAGCTAGGGCATGCCTGAGTCCTTGTGCTTGTGGGAACACTGACACCCTGTGGTGGAGCCAGCACCACACACATCCTTCTGCAGCCTCTGGGAGTTCATTGTCTTCCCCCTGAGACCAGTGCCAGCAGGGGCTGAAGGCAGGCTGGAATGCATGGGGAATATGACAGAATCATCTTAAGATGGTATTTCTAATAACAGTTCCTAAGTTGTCCTTGTGTTTATGGGCTTCTGTGGTATTTTCTGGAGTCCCAAGTGGCTGGCACCAACAAAACCAAGGCCTGTGGGCAGAGACCACAGAGAGCTTTGACTATGGAACCAACTACGAAACAGAGCAAGAGACTCCTCCTGCACATGAGAACTGCACATGGGGCATCAGTTTCCCCAGTGAGTGAACAGCATGTGAGTAACAGGGCAAGCGAATAACAATGCCTCTCGTTTTAATTTTATTTATTTACTTTTTAGCCACTGATTCTTTAGCTCATTCATCAAAATCCTTTGACTTCATAGTAGCAAGCAAGAGCACAATGAATGAAGTTTAGGTGGGTGCATTCATAGAAATTGTTTTAAATCAAGTGATGGGGCCTATTAACAGTAGATTATCTCTGATGGTTGATTCTAGACAAGGTCTGTGTCTTGCCCAGGGTCCCTTAGCTAATGACAAGTCCTCTAAAGCACATTCCCTTCTGTGGGCCTAGAAAGAGGAGCTTCCTGGAAAGTGTGGGATTCCAAGAAAAGCATTTGAAGCTTTTTAGGAAGGTACTAAGTATATTTAATATGACACAAGTAACAAAGGAAGCTAAATCTTGGAATAAGGTAAACTTCAGTGTGCAGAAACTGAATTTGCCTGAGAAGTGGATTACGTGGACCATGAATACTACTTAAAACTCCTCAAGAAAAAAAAAAAGCAACCAACGATATCTGCAACCTCTCCCATCAGGGTCCACTCAATTGTGTTCACCATTTCAGAAGGCTTCCCTGTGGGTGGCGTTACACTGAGCTCTCCTGCTTTACAGGTGAAGAAGTCAAGATGGACAGGCTCCACTGTTGGTCTGGAATCTAATGCTCGCTCCTGACCTTGAGGCAGGTGCTTGTCCTGGCTCTCACAGAGACCGACATTACCCTCAAACACACACACACACACACACACACACACACACACACACAAACACACACAAACACACCCCACACCCCTCCAAACAGCTCCCAGCTCCTCAAAGAGATTCTACTGCTTGAGGCTGGAAAATTATATAAAGGCTCAGAGCAGACCAATGGCAGAAGAGCACTCAAAGTCACAAAGCCATCAATCACCACACAGCTTGTAAACAATACACAGCCCGGTCCAGGGCCTAGAAGCAGAAGACATCAAGTGATGAGGTGCCTGCAGCTTATCATTGCACTTATATAGTGGTAGACCCTAAGTCTACATCATACCACTAGGAGGAGGAATAGCTTCCCTTCAATCCTTCAAAACAGAGTACATACAAAGATATGAGGGCTGCCATGACCCTGACTGCTGATGCAATCGGACCCTGCCCTCTGGTCAAATTAAGGGTGTACTTTCAGGCTACAAGACAACAACAAAGTGACAAGAAATAGTAGCACAGTGTTCTTAGGAGATGCTGTGCCACCTATACACTTGCCAAGCGGGAGATCATATAAAACACACAAAGGGATTCAACAAATTCAACAGACTTGATCAATCATCCACCTCTGGTGAAGGGAAGACTAACAGATTATACAGCTCAGCCTGCCATGGAGGCCAGAGAGGGCTGGGGCAGCAGAGACTGTCACCATCTCATGACATGCCATCCTGCCCTAGGCTCTGAACTATTTTCAAAACCAATGGTTGACTAGCATATCAAAGCTTCATTTACAGACTTTATTTTACATGAAAATTAATTACCACTAATTTCCTAATAGAGAAAAAAAACATTATCGCAGAGAACACTCCACATTGGTAGGTAACCATCTCTCCCTTCTCTTTACAATTCTGCAGTCATTAATCATACTGAATCACGGCTGTTTAATCTTTCTGTCTCCCACAGAAGGGCTCCTGCTATTACAAATAATGCCGCAAGAAATAGCCTCCTGCGTCATCACAGACTCTGGTGAAGGAGCTTTTGTGATTGATAGATTTATAAGTGTAGGATTTCTGATGCATAGAATATGAATCTACTTATAATTTGAGCAGATGTTCCCAAATCTGCATTTTAAATGCATTCCGCTCAGTAACACACTGAAGAATCCCCACAGATTAGCCAGGAGAGGTGGTGGGCAAACCTCTGAAATTTTGCCATCTAATAGGTAATAAATGAGAGTTCGAGGTAACTAATTAGCATTTCTCATGTCTGAGCTTCAATTATTTTGTATATTTATTTATTCATTCATTTATTTTTATTCACTTTCTATCCCAACCCTATCCACCTCCCTCCTCTCCATCCCAGTCCCACCCTTCCTCTATTTTCCCCTTCTTCCCCCATCCCCTACTCCTCAGAAAAGGAGACCCCCTCCCCATCAACCCACCTAGGCACATCAAGTCACATCAGGACTAAATGCATCCTCTTCACTGAGGCTAGGCAAGGCAGCCCCACTTGGAGGCTGTGATCAGAAAGCAGGTAACAGAGACCATGTCAGAAACAACCCCTACTCCCCTTACTAGGGACCCATTTGAAGACTAAGCTGTCCATTGGCTACATATGTGTAGGAGGCCTAGGTCCAGTCTGTGCTATTTTCAATAATTTACACATCATACACATCGGTTTTCTCTCTGCATCGTATATGCATTCCCATCTATGTACCCACTTCAATTTGCCTTCTCTATTTCTACAGGGCTCATAGAGATTGAACCCCCCAACCAAAGAACATACATGGACTGGTCCTAGGCCCTCTACATATATGAAGCTGATGGCCTGCCTGGTCCTCAAGTGGGTCCTCTAACAACTGAAGTGAGAGGGGCTGTCTCTGACTTGGACTCTGTTGCCTCCTTCTGGATCCCATTTCCGTAGCAGGGCTGCCATGTCTTGGCTCAGTGAAAGGGGAGGCACTTAGTCCTGATGCAACCTGATGTACCGGGTTGGGGGCGGTTATTGGCACCTGGTGGAGGGAGCAAGTATGGGGGAAGTGGGTGGGAGGGTAGGACTGGGAGGAGATGAGAGAGTGGGGTTGCAATTGGAATGTAAAATAAACAAATTAATTAATGAAAAAAATAAAAGCCCTCTCCCATGTGATATGTGGAACTTTATAGTTTTATACTACTCTTACATTCATATTTGCTCTTGCTTTCCCTCCTCCTTCTCCTGGATTGCTTTCTTATGCCTTTATTCTTCATGCTGTCATTCAAATCCCCCCCACTCCAGTCAAACTTATTAATGTTCTCATTAGCACATCTTGAGTTTGAGCCACAGTTAGAAAATTGTTCACACATGTTTTCTGCTGGCCACATGCCTGGTTTCAATATGCACATGTAGATTTCTGATCTTCAGATTTGTTCTGGTGTATGCTGTGGAACACGTACACTTTTCATTTTTCTTCATGGTCATTCCCACCCTTATTTGTTCATGTTTTCACTGCCCTCGCTGTTGAGTGTTGACTGTACTGTCTCCTGTATTTGCTGTGCAACTGGCTCCAAGCTTTCCTATTGCATCACTGTACGGCCTGCTATAATTCTCTTCAAGGCTTCAAAGTCTACTTTTAAAAAAGTAGGTAAAGCTTTCCATTTTCCTGGCTTTTCAGGTTTTCTTGGCTCCTCTTGTTTGTTAATTTTTCTAACTAAACTTTATAATTAACTTAATGCATTCTAAAATGAAACCAAAACTGAAATAATGGTATTGAATCGACCTGTCCAAAAGTGTGGCCTCTGATTCCATAAACAGTTCTATTGTTACATATATTTGCAGATCTTACTTTTTTTTTTCAAAAATGCTTTGTCTATTTCCTATGAAGTTTTACCCTAGGTTCTGTTATCTATGAGTCACCCATCCATCCATTCATTCACCCACCCACCATCCACTCATCCATTTATCCACTCATCTACCTATCCATCTATCCAGCCAGCCAGCCAGCTGCGCACATCATGACTATGATCTTAATGCTCTTCCTAAGTACACCAAAATAGCTCACGTTTATTATAAACGTGAAATTAGCAACATTTATTATAAAATTAAGCTACCATACATTAATGTAGGAGTTGTTCTTGTCTATATACTAGCCTCAAACATATGAAATGCCAAGCCCTTGGATATAATAGGTTCCCTACTCTAACATATTATGTTTATTGAGTGTTTGAAATATTAGAAGACATTTTCAACATCTCGTGGATAAAACTTAGGCTGATGAAAACAAGCCTGAAACACTAATGAGTTTATAGCTGTCAAAAGTCATTCTCTGCTGGAGAACTCCTACAGCTGATAAACACCTTCAGCCAAGTGTCTGGACAAAAACACCAACTCAAAAAAGTCAGTATCCCTCCTTTATGCAAATGGCAATCATGCTGAGAAAGACGTTAGGAAAACTACATCCTTTACAATAGTCACAAATAATATAAAATATCTTGGTATAACTCTAACCAAGCAAGTGAAAGATTTGTAAGAAAAAAAACTTCAAGTATCTAAACAAGGAAATTGAAGATGATATCAGAAGATGGAAAGATCTCCCTTGTTTGTGGATCAGGAGAATCAACAAAGTAAAAATGGCCATCTTACAAAAAGCAATCTACAGATTCAATGAAATCCCTATCAAAAGACGTACACAGTTTTTAAAGACATTGAGAGATCAATTCTCAGCTTCATATGGAAAAACAAAAAACCCAGAATAGCTAAAAAACAATCTTATACAATAAAAGATCCTCCAGAGGAATCTCCATCCCTGATCTCAAGCTGTACTATAGAGTAATGGTAATTAAAACAGCATGGTACTGGCATAGCAATAGGCTGGTTCATCAGTGGAATCAAATTGAAGACCCAGAAATAAATCCACACACCTATGGACACTTGATTTTTGACAAAAAAAAAAAAAGCCAAATCCATACAATGGAAAAAGGATAGCATCTTCAATAAATGGTGCTGGTCTAACTGGATGTTTACATGTAGAAAAATGCAAATAGATCCATACTTATCACCATGCACAAAACCCAAGCCCTAGTGGATTAAAGACCTCAACATAAAAACAGAGACACTAAATCTGTTAGAAGAAAAAGCAGGGAAGAGCCTTGAGCTTATTGGCACAGGAAATAACTTCCTGAACAGAATATCAACAGCCCAGGCTCTAAGGTCAACAATCAATAATTGAGATCTCAGAAAACTGAAAAGCTTCTGTAGGTCAAATGACACTGTCAACAGAACAAAGCAACAGCCTATAGATTGGGAAAAGATCTTCACCAACCCTATATCTGACAAAGGATTAATATCCAAAAATATATAAAGAGCTCAAGAAATTAAACACCACCAAACCAAATAACCCAATTAAGAAATGGGGTTCAGAAGTAAACAGAGAATTCTCAACAGAGGAACACTGAATGGCTGAGAAACACTTAAAGAAATGTTCAATGTTCTTGTCCTTAGTCATCAGAGAAATGCAAATGAAAACAACTCTGAGATTCTATCTTACATCCATCAGACTGGCTATGATCAAAAACTCAAGTTACAGCACATGCTGTCAAGGATGTGGAGAAAGGGGATGTGGGATCAGGACAGATGCTGGGACTAGTTATTGGACTTCATGTGAGAAGAGTATGGAAGAATGGGGAGATAGAACCCAGAGGTCCAGGAGCCCCACAAGAAGACCACCAAGGCTGGCAGATCTGGACCCAGGGAGCCTGCACAAACTGCTGTACCAACCAAGGACAATGCATGCAGTAAACCTAGAACCCCTGTTCAGAGTTAGCCAATGGACGCTCATTATCCATGGTTGTGGGGAGCAGGGACTGCCTCTGACATGAACTCTGGCGCCCCCTATCTGACCACTTCCCCTTGGTTAGGAGGCCTAGTGGCACTCAGAGGAAGAGGAAGCAGGCTATCTGGATGAGACCTGATAGGCTGTGATCATATGGTGGGAGAGCAGGTCCCTTTCTGTCACAGGTCTAGGGGAGGGGAATAGAGTGAAAAAAAGGGGAGAATGGGAAGATACAAGTGAAGGGATAACAGCAGGGATGTAATCTGAATTGTAAGAATAAATAAATAAAGAAATAAATAAAATTTAAAAAATCATTCTCTGTTGATTTTAAGTCTGTTTAATAGCAAAACAAACACAATCCCTGGCTGATGTGATTAGTTCTGGTAGAAACTTACCTAAGATTCCAACAGAAGATGTTTCCTTAAAACCATTACATAGTTCTATTCATTCTGATGTGATTTATACAGAAAAAGGCATAAGCAAGAAGGTCCCTTTTTACCTGGAATTGCATTAAATCCTCAAAATTGCAAACATTCTTACATGCTAAAAAGAGGTGGCTACAGTGAAGGTAGAAGTCTGTTTTCCACAGTGCATTAAAATAAATCCAATGAGAGAAGAAAACACTCAAGTTCAGAGCATTAAACTGTGTTCAAGTGCATACAGAAAATCAGTGCATCTCAGCACAGCTGCGGTTAGAGGCAGATGTGACATAATTACTGCTGCCACGTTTTTTATTTACTTCCTTTAATTTTAAAATGTAATTTGACTTTTGTATCTAAGATAAATTAGACTTTTCTTAGGCCAACAATAAGGGCTCATTGCACCAATTAACTTAGATAACAGGTATTTTCCTGAGTCTGGGTGAGCTAATTTTCACTAACCCCAGACCTTGACAAGAATAAAATCAAGATAGTTCTCAAATAAAATTCCATATTATTGACAAATTCAACTCACACACAAAAATAAGCTTGCACTTCATGAAAATACAAATCATTAAGAATTTGTTTGCAGGGCTGGAGGGATGGCTCAGAGGTTAAGAGTGCTGACTGCTCCTCCAGAGGTCCTGAGTTCAATTCCCAGCAACCACATGGTGGCTCACAATGATCTATAATGTGGTGTGACGCCCTCTGCTGCAAATAAAGCACTCATAAACACTAAATAACTCTTTAAAAAAGAATTTGTTTGCAGGGGCTGAAGACATGGCTCAGTGGTGAAGAGCACTGGCTGCTCTTCCAGAGGACTCAGGTTCAATATCCTGAATCCACATGGCAGCTTACAACTGTCTGTAACTCCAGTTCCAGGGGATCTGACACCCAGGGGATTTAAAACGTAAATCATTTTTTAAAGTATTAGTTTGCAAAACTTGGTAGAAAATAAGACTATTACAAACACTTTCAGCCTCACAAATAAAAAACTTAGAAACTATTTATTAGCAAAACATGGTGAGTGTGCTGAGCATTTGACAAATGCTAGCGTAACTTTTCTTCCTTTATACCACACAGACGGCAACCATTCCAGTATAACTACAAATTTGACAGCTCCCAAGTTTTGGCCATGAACAAATTTGGAGGATAATTTGTTTATTTTTGACCACAATTCACTGGGCCTTGGGGTGTGTCCTCTAGAAAGACTTCAAATAAGGAAAAAAGGCTGATGTGGCAGGATCATAGAAAATGTCCCTCAGTTTTCATCAGTAAATGTGGAAAGATGTAATATATTTTGCCGAGTCTTTTCTGGATCCATGGAATAGGTCAAAGACCATTCATCTTTCATTTTATTAAGAAAAGTTTTTGCAAGAAAAATTTACTTCCCATATTTAATGATTCCATATCAACAACTTTAACATCTATATTATCTTGAAATTGTTATAAACACTTAGCCTATCTGGGTGGTGGTGTCTTATGTCTTTATTCCCAGCACTTGGGAGGTGGAGGCAAGTGGATCTCTGAGTTCAAGACCACCTTGTCTACAGAGTGAATTCCAGGACAGCCAAGGCTACACAGAGAAATCCTATCTCAGAAAACAAAAACAGAAAACTTAACCTGTAAAAGTCTTTTATAACTTAAAGCTATATATAATCATAAAAATAGAAAAACTAGATGAATATTTCTATATCATACTTTATTTCAAGTTGCTATAAAAATGTTTTCAAGTATCAAATACATATTGGCTAGAACAAAAATTTGATGTGAAACTAAGAGTGACAATGTTGTTAACAATATGGAAATTTTGTCCGGGCAGTTTGTGTGTGCATGTGCACATGTGTGTATGCATGTGCTGAGAAGAAGCCAGAGGCGCACACTGTCTGTCCAACTCTGTCACCAACTACCTTACTCCTTTGAGACAGGGTCTCTCACTGAACCAGGAGATTGCCATTTCAGCTAGACTGGCTGGTCACTGAGCTCCCAGGATCCACCACACAAAGGAGTTATAGGCACACAAAGCAGCCATACCTATCTTTATATGTGGATGCCAGGCACTGAACCATCTCCCTACACCCTGTCAAGATGAATTTTAGAGGTAAATGTCAGACTTTGATGACAAATATTCAAATATAAGTACTTATATGATGAAATGAATAACACCGTTTCAGGTATTTAAAAGTATAAAGAAACTTTCTAGATGCCGATTTTGAAATGCTGGAACAATGCAGTTTGAAGAAATTCCTTTTGGGGCTCTGTGGACAAATTATAGTTGTGAAGCTTAACATATGCTAGCTCTAGGTGGCCAGCAGCCACAAACTCTCAGCCTACTCTGAGCAGTGTGTGGGGAAAGTTTCAGAATGGAAATTCACCTAATGTAATGCAGGGTTCTCCTGCCCATGCCTAGTGGAACACAGAGCAGGAGAAGCTGAAATACTGAACATGGTCCAAGTAAGTACACACAGCACCACCACATGCAGCCACTGTGGAAACCAAGCAGAGGAGGGAACTGAAGGTAACCTTCAGTTTTGTTATCTGCAGTGAGAAGTTCTGCCGGGCTAGCAGAAGCACCCTCTGGATTAAGTACTCACATTCAAGTCCCCTCCAGATGCTGACTTCGAGGGGTCCTCATCACTATCTGCACCCGACAGCCCGAGATGCTCAGCCTAGAACACAGACATGCACCCCACCATCAACTCCAGGGGAAAGCAAACTCCAATGAGAGCAGGCATCCTCAGCAGCTACTTAGGCGAACAACACTGCCATGGCCAAGCTTCCAGGCAACGGAGAGCGCAGAGCCCACTCCCATCTCGTCTCCTTTAAGAAGTAGAATGCTGTTTTAAAACAGCTCCTAATCATTCATGAAAAGGTTTTGACTCATTTTTGTGTTGTTCTCTACCCCAAAAGCATTTCTTTAATTTAGAAGATACTTAACTTAAAAATAGCAGCAGACATGAACTGACAAAGTTAGATCAGCAAACCAAGTGATTAACTAGGTCTTGGAGATTTCAAAGTTTTAATATCTGCATAATTAATGGATTGAGTGTACATACAAACCATTTACCAAACAGCCGACTCCCCCGTCTATCCATAAAAGGCAAACAATATACCACTAGCCACACAATCAGGTAGGGAGTGCTAATTGGAAGGTTTGATTCCTTTGCCTTAAAATGAGAATCTGGGGGCATAATCCAAGGATTCCCACTTCTAATTAGATCTTAAGATGACACTTGGCCATGTCTTGAAAACAACCAGTTTAAGAGAGTAAATGATGTCAAAAGTGATACAAAATTGACAGGCATTTAAAAATTAAAATATAAAACATGTGCCCTCACTTGCTTTAGCCAAAATTATGTCCCTTTCAGGTATATACTTTATTGACATTTTTATGGACATATGCATTTCATTACCTATATACACCTACACACATTATTCCTTAAAGTCAATATACTAGAATATAGCTTCAGCTTGAATGCTTTCATAAGTCCCCATTTTCACATTTTATTCTGTACCAAGGCATGCATTTGCCTGTCTGTCATCACATCAAAGGATTTTAAGAATCATTTTTAAAGTTACTTACTCAAAGTGTTTTTTTTTTTTTTTTTTGTAGATAAAGAAATTGAAAGTCACATTTTGCTAAGCATTGTACAATGTGAATGCATGGTTAACATCAAGGGCTTAGATGTTAATTCTAGCATTTACTAGTACTATAGCTGACTAAATTACAAAGGCATGAGCTTTTTGGCTACACTGATAGACCTGTAGAATGCAATGATATTTCTTCTCTCTCAGGGTTTCAGGGACACTAGGCAAGGATGCATTTAGCATACAAAAATCTCCAACTATAACAAGGAGACAGGCAAAGAGCTAGAAAGTGTATGCAACACACACACACACACACACACACACACACACACTGTTGGGGGATGGTCTGATGTATTTTGATATTAATTACTGCTTTCTGTCTGTGACCCACCTTTTGTTTAATAAAAAGCCATCCTACCTGGGCAGGGCAGAGGAGATAGGTGGGGCTAGGAGAGAGAGGAATTCTGGGAAGAAGAAAGACTGCCAGGAGGGAAAAGGAGACCTGAAGTGAAGAGAGGAAGGCCGCCATGGGTTAGCTGGAGAAGCATATGGATGGAGAATCCAGCCCAGATGAAGAACATGAGCAAGTATATGAGATTATAGATGGGAGGTAGCTTGATAGAAGTTATTGGAAGCAGAAGGCATGGGATTGAGACAGGGACC
>OU015747.1:41057906-41129647 GCA_907169655.1 Acomys percivali | reverse complement strand
GAGAGAGAGAGAGAGAGAGAGAGAGAGAGAGAGAGAGAGAGATTGAGATTTGTATGTCTTACATATGCATGCTCCTGGCTTCCCCTAGGGAGCTGGGAATTCAAACTCAGGTCTTTATGCTTGCAAAATAAATACTCCTCTTACTCATTGAGCTATCACATTAGCCTCAACTTTGTATTTTTGAACCATATTTATTAGCAAGCAACGGATATTACATGTTAGTAAAATACACTTTTTAAAAGTGTATTGTGTTATTTGCCAGATAATTAGAAGGTGTTTATGATTTTGCAGCTCTTGGAACCGAGTAGCAAAAATCCTTCATTTTAACTCTTTTTAGTATGGTTTTAAATTATTATACAATATTGCATATATATAATGAATATAAACACTTATATCATAAAGAATAACAAAATAAAAATTAACTTATAATATTCTGAGACTTCAGGTCATGTTAAAAAGGTAGAAAAACATTTTCTACAGTTCCAGAAAATGGCCAATTCCAGAACAGATACAGATGGTCTTGACTGAAGTGCTGCCAGACTTCCTACTTTAAGCTGGAAAGCTGTAATCATTTTCAGGGACACTGACCACGATGTTTAAATTTAATAATGTAAGAGTCACTCATTCATATACCCAAGAGCTTTGTGCTGAGTTTTGCTGCATCTCATATGAGTGTGGACACCAGCTGGGTGTGGCTTCCCTGAGCTTGGGGAGGCCAGAGGTTTTCCACTCTACCAGTAAGTAAACACCTTCATCTTAAATATAACTGCCTTAAGCATCTAGTGAAGAATCAGTATTACTAAATAGAATAACTATTTTTTAATCTCAAGCTATCTTAAGTAGAAATATTGTGAGAAACTCCTTTATACCTCAGAGAGTCACATGCATGTGACTTACCTTACTGTTGCTCCTTTTATTAACTTTGAAAAATCCCAGAAATTTTTTCTTTTCTTTATCTGTCTCATCATTACCGAGTGATGATTTCCTGAACATTTCTGGAGAAAAAAAAAAGTAGTAATGTTATTTTTCAGCATTTGAAAAGTGAGATTAAGTACTTCAGTTGTTAAAACCTTAACTGAATCCTTTAATCTGTTAGTTCTAAGAAGAAAATCATTGCGATTTCCTTCAAAGCCTTCTGAGCTACCTCAAAGCCCTCTGGCCCACGGGAAATCACATGAAGTTCTTACACAGGTTTTTAGTGACTAAGGCAGCATTTTATCTGAGAGTGGCTTTGTCCTTGTGGAAGATGAAAAGAACCAAATCATTGGAAGTTCAACAGTGATGCTTTTCAAGAGAGGGCTAATGTGAACTGTGTCGTTTTACACTTGTTAGTCGCTGCACTAAAAAAACAAATAAAAATAAAAAATATTAAAAAAGGACAAGTTAACTTTAATAAAAAATGCTTAAAATATCATCACCTTACCATGGTCAATATAAATGTGACTAATCTTTTACACTTGCTTTGGATCTTAGTCTACAAATGCAGTGTTCACCTGGGGCTGACAGGGTTTCTCCAATTGGGCTACTCGGACATTTTGACTACTTGAGTTTCTAAGGGCAACAGATGGCCTGTTGCTACCCAATCAAACTGCATTGTTGCAAGTGCTGTGATATCAGTTTAAAAAAAAAAGTCTGCCTTATGAGGTATAAGTAAAGTAAAAAGGCTAACTAAATCATGAAGCTCCTGTTATTTCCTGGAACATGGAGGGGCAGTAAAAGAGACTTGGGTACTCTTTAAACCAGAGCTCCAGTGGTTCTCGTCATCAGTTTTTCTCCATAATCTTTTGTCTATATTTAATTTAATGTCAGCAATTTACTTTATTTTATTTTATTTTTGTTTGTTTTGTTTTTCTAGACAGGGTTTCTCTGTGTAGCCTTGGCTGTCCTGGCTTTGTAGACCAGGCTGGCCTTGAACTCACATCAGTCCGCCTGCCTCTGCCTCTTGAGTGCTGGGATTAAAGGCAGGCGCCACCACGCCCTGCTCCATATTTAAGTTAAAAATTGATTGATTTTATTTTACGTGTATGAGCATTTCCCTACAATGCATGCCTGTGTATTAGGTGCATGCTTGGTGTGCATAAAGGCCCAAAGAGAACATCAAACCCCTGCAACTGGAGTAAGAGATGTGTGGGAGCAGCACACATGCTCTGGGAGCCACACCCACGTGCTCTTAACCACCAAGTTCTCTAGTCCCAGAATATTTCCTTTCTAAGCTTACGTTCTCCTATTTGCCTATTCTGGGCTTTCATTCGCCCAGCCCTTCTCTTCCAAGACATAAGGATATGACAGAGTTGAGAAGAACAAACAAACAAAAACAGAATAAAAGCAGCTCTTTTGTAAAGGTTAGAAAGACCAATTTCCCCCCAGATCAAACTTCAGGACAACCAGCTCACTAGACGGCTGGGGGAAATATCTCCTTGTGAGATTTGACAAACTGCCATACATATATTAACTCAAATTCAGCTAACACCCATTAATGCTTGTGTCTAATGATGTGTGGTTTCATATCTAAGTTTTAAACAAGCATAAAAGTCAATGTATTTTAAAAAAAATACGTATGAAATAACACTGTCAACCCAAAAAGGCTGAATCCGGGCCCATTGGTTCTTACACCATCCTGCAGGAGGCAAAGCCTTTGTCCTGTTTGGGCAGGCCAGGGCACTTAATGACATGCAAGGGGCTTAGCCACCGAGATTAGTGGGCTCTGCATCACACAGCAACCAAACCAGCGGACTTGCTCAGAGGACGCAGCTGTACAGGTACACATGCACACACATAATTATAAGTTAGTTAGATCAAAATCCTCACTCAGTGTAGAACTAGGAAGAAAAAAAAGTACCTCACACCACAAAATAATATCATATCCTAACTGTGGCATGCGTTAACATGTACATTTCTAGTTTATATGAGTTTTACAATTGAATGGTCTATGACAAGGATGCATTAAAATTGATAATACCATAGAAATCCGTAGATAAACAAGAAAGAAAATGCATTGCTACCATGCAGGCCATGCTGCGGTACCCATGAAAATGATAGAGTCAGGAATGAGAAAAACTGAAAGAAAACGAAATCTTCTGCTTCTCTTCCTGAATAGAAAGTGATTGGTCAGAGGACTGAGGCTACCCCATAAATAAGGGCTATAATGGCCCTGGCACCAGAACTATAGTGTTTGGAGAGGCGGCTTCTTGTGCTACTATCTATGGTAAAGTGGGGCCTCAAACTTCACAGCCCCAACCTGGGCTTCGAGCTGATGGTACATTCTTAAAGGCTTTGCCCAGGGATTGATCAGGGACTTATAAGAGGCAAACACAGTAGAAAGGTGAAAGCAAAGCAAGAGAGGGCACTACACCGGCCTCAGGCTAAGTCTCCATGGACACCTAGGATGTTATCCCAGGCCAGCGAGCTGGGAAAACAGATTTCCCTGCAGAGAGCGGAGTTGAAGAGCTGTCACACACGTGAGCATGACAATTACTTTCGAGGCTCACATTTAATCCTCATCAAAGCAATTTCTGTTTGGATGAATTAAAGTGATGGAGACAAGGATGAAAGTAAGTCAAGCAGCACAAGAGGTGGGAAAAGTGGAAGTATAGCCCTGAAGGTAGTCAGTCCAAAGCACCTCTTTGTCTAGATGGGAAAAGTGGAAATTGGGCAGTTCTGGGACCAGAAAAAGGCCACTAAACAAGTTCCTGGAAGAGAACATGGTCCCACGTGGTCCGTGTGGGCATTCTCATCACTGCCTATCTCTAAGGTAGAGTCCCCATCAATAGACTCTAGACACAAGGTAGTCAAGGAAGAGGCATAAAGTTTACCTCTCCCTAGCCTTGGTCTGCCCAAATCCCCAAGTGGACTCTCCTAGAATGGCTAAAGCAGTCATGTGAGAGTGTCCTGTTCAGAACAATGGTGTTCCTCTTTTTTTTTTGTTTTTAGAGATACTTGCACATCAGTGTTTATTACAGCTTTACTCACAATAGCTAATTTTTTGTTGTTGTTGTTGTTGTTGTTGTTGTTGTTGTTCCTTAAAGGAGAACACTTGTGTGCAGAATACTGCTGATGAGGCAGGTCAGCTACAGGTTGGTGAATAGGGCCACTCAGCCCCAGCACTCAGATAATCCCTCACAGACTGGGATCCACGTAAATGCTGCATTTTCTTTCACTAATTATTTTTTAAGAAATAAATCTGCTGTCAAATACGTCAGCAAAAATGACAAACTTCCTGCCAAATATAAAGAGCCATCAGAATATTAGCATTTTAGTATATATATATATATATATATATATATATGTTCATATGGGTATGCATAAACTCTAAAAGGCTCATTAAAAACATATTTTGTATGTGTATGTGTTTGTATGTATATGCTTATGCAAATATGTGCAAAAACATGTGCGTAAATATATGTACCTCCCTCTTCATATATATGTGTATGCACATGTATACAACCTAGCCTTTCTACATAAGTGCCAAATTTGAACTAACCCTTTGCATACCTATATTACTATGATATATAGAGTTTAAGTTCAATCCCATACTGGTGCATACTCTGCAGCAGGTAGGATAGACCTGGGCAGGAAGCACAAAAGTAAAAACAACAGACAAGTTGAGGCAGTGGGAACTGGTGCTATTTCCATACACATCACTTTCACCTGAAATTCTGAGCTATAGAACTTCCTGTCTTCAACAGTCTCGGCCATTTAAGTCACATAGCAAATTCTCATACAAGGTATAGTCTTGTATGAGACTATATAGTCTTGTATGAGAAAGCCAGGGCACTAAAAACTTAAATCCTAACCTCATATCACCACAGCAAGCTCCCTCCCTTCCCTGGGGTGCCTTAAGCCAAACTCAATTCCTTCGAGGTCTCTGACATACGCATCACCACCGTGCACCCTCCCGTCGGGGGGCCATGCAGAATGCAGCCTGTGGGCTCACTGTACCTTGACAGCTCAGGGAAGGCTCAGACTGCGTTTTGGTCAGAAGAACTGAAAAAAGGCAGGCAATGAGAAAATGAGAACAGCTTGGAGGTCTGCAGCAGCCCAGACCAAAGATCTAACTGCCCTCAGCCTCAAGTGTGAGTTACATCACCCACAGAAGCCAGACAAGAGCATGTGCAGATCTTGCCAGTATCTCTAGGCCTGGTCTCCTAGTCCCAGCGCAGGCTGCTAGGCGTGCTGTGAACACAGGGGGCAGCAGAGCCTTGGGATTCTCCATGCTGCTCCGTCAGAGCTCATAGTCCAGCCAGCAGAGGCATTCATCTCTTGCTGCTACCTCCGTTTTTTCTCCAGCAGCTGCAGGTTTGAGAAAAAGGCGGCCACCTCCTGCTCCCCACCCTCGGGCGAAGGTACCACACACACGCACCCTGGCAGAGCTGCTGGTCAGCTTCAAAACGGAGAAAGGTCCTGAAGGACACCCTCTGGAAAATTCTCCCTTCTTCTTAGATGTTTGGAGGTCAGCCGAATGAGGTAAAAGACACATAGCAGGATAGTAACCAAGGGCATCAAAAGAGCAGGGTGCAGGCAAAAGGCACACAGGTGAAAGGCCTTGGGCTAGGAAGCCTCTCCTCCTCCGTGGGGTAGGGAAATAGATTGTCATGGGAGTAGAGTACTCTGGGGCTCTGAAGCAGCTAGTTCCAGTCAAGCAGAAACGCTAATTGGTTCCATTTGATGTTCTGCAGCTCTCCGTGCCTGGCGGCGAGTGCAAGACCTGTGCTCAGTGTCCTGGCCCCGCTGATGGCTTCAGCATCCATGTCTGGGATAACTTTGAGCAGTGGGGTGGGCTTGTATGACTTCTCTAGGAAGTGGTTTGACTTCTGTTCTTCAAGACATGTCCAAGTGTGGTGTGTCACAGAAGCCTAGACGTGCAAGCCTTTCAATCAGGTTCCTAAACATAGGACCGTTTTTCTTTTTCCCCTCCTTTTCTTTGTTTTATTAATTTTTTTGTAAGAGAGATTTTCTTTTCCTTTTATTCCAAAAGAAAATACTTCCTTCCTCCAAAATGTCCCATAATCCAAGTTTAAACATAACCAGATACACACTTAAAGCAACTGTGCTCATGCCACTGGTGCTGGGAGTACTAGTGTCTGTGCCTTTAAAAAGATAAGTGGTTGAGAGATCATGTATGAGGCCCTGAGTTCAGTCTCAAGTGCCACAGCATCTGCAGCAATAAGCCTGACTAGAGGAAACATTCAGAGCACTCTTTTCAAGAGACTCCATGTACCTTACATTACCTGCACTAAAACCCTTTCTTCCATGTCAAATGAGAGAATAAACCCAGAACCCCCAGGGAAAGTGTGGGTTTAGACAAGGTAAAATATGCACTGGACCCAGAGGACACATTGTGATCACTGTTTTCACAATATATTTGCTTATAAAGAAAAACACAGTTTAAAAAGAAATCACCTAAAAAGTGGAATTTTAAAGGCTATGGAAGAGTATATAAAAGACCAATTGCATATTTTGGTGTGTGTGTGTTGTTGTTGTTGTTGTTGTTGTTGTTGTTGTTGTTGTTGTTTTGCTTTGTTTTGTTTTGTTTTTTGAGACAGGGTTTCTCTGTGTAGCCTTGGCTGTCCTGGACTTGCTTTGTAGACCAGACTGGCCTTGAACTCACAGAGATCTGCCTGTCTCTGCCTCCCGAGTGCTAGGATTACAGGTGTGCACCACTGTACTCAGTTTCATCTATATTTTTTTTAAAAATCCAATTTATCTGGGGAATAAATAACATCTACCATAGGCAGCAGTAGTGCTAGTAAGGGTCCCCTGCAGGTATCCACAGCTTCTGTGACTTCATGACGACAACGGCTATGCCATGTTCAAGGATAGCACACCTGAAAGTCCATCTGAAGACTATAAAGTCAAGGACTCTTAAATCAGGTTTTTGTGTGACAGAAAAATTGAAACTGCTATGTCAATCAGGAAAAAAAAATCTGATTGCATAATATATCGCTCTGTAGCAACATCACACAGAGGTAGACACTCACAAACGGCTTTTACGACCGTACCGAAAGCACCCCATTCACACCACACGGACAGTGTGGACAGTAAGCTAGTGCAAAATCTGTCTGCAGGACAGATCAGAGGAACCAGATTGGCAAGTTTCAGAGGATGGTCAATGTGCTTCTGACAAGTGATCCTAGAGACAGGCTGTGGCTACAGCCTGGGCGCAATGACAACTGAGCTCAATGTTCTAAGCAGTGTCTGAGGGGGAACAGCGAAAGGGGTACTCTCTCCTGACCATTTCCTTTTATTTGCTGTTACTTGTCAGTGCTCAGAAGAAGACAGAGGGCCAACGCTGTTTGCAGAAATGGGAGGAGAGAGGCATACTTCGCATCACAGGGTGTGACAAGCCAAATTCTTCTTTGTCCCTACTTCACCACGGGAGAAAAATGGAGGTGCTGCAGCCTCCCATCCCCATCTCTACGTAGTGTTACCGAGAGCTGCAAGGCGAACATACAGGTTTTGTGTGCATACCTCATGTCTGAGTCACTGTGCACAAAGGTACCTACAACGTGGCGAGCCTCACCTCTTCTATTGTCCCACGCATACAGCTCCTTTATCCCCAGCTCATTCAGGGACTTGGACAGTTCCAGCTCCTCCCCGGCAACGTTGTCCCTGAGCAGAACCACGTGATCTGGGCTGACCTCGCACTTTGCACAGATGACGGGCAGAATATTCTGCAGTGGCACCTCGGGACTCACGCGCACCACAGCTTTCTGTGTTCTCAGGTAATTCACCACCAGACGCACGGATTTCTGCAAGAACACACCACACATGAATTCCATGAGTGCATCTTCCTGCAATGGTTTTCATTTCTGTTTTAGTCCTAGGATTGAATACAGCAGGATTTTTTTGTCAGCCCTTGATCATTCTTCCACAAAGTTGACGGGTCCTGGATAGCATAATGCATACTGGAAATGAACGTACAGAATATTAGTGGTCTGACAGAATCTCTCTTATTCATTAGCAACTGCTAGCTAAACAACAGGGAGAAACTGACATCCGCAAGGCACCTAAATTTAAATTCTGTATGTGTACAGCCTTTCACAGATTCTGCCTAGACATTTATATACTTTTTCCTAAGAGAAAATTGTTTGAAAAGGGTATGCATAGTTTTAGAATAAGTCTTGTAAACCAAAAATGCTTGCTTCAGAAGTCAAAATATCCACATAAATATATGAATATATATAAGTTGATAAAGGCATTATATGTACTATAAGTACATGTAAGGTATGTACACAGACATATGTGTGAAAACAGATACATGCATATATATGTATATGCATTATCTATGTATCTATCTATGTATGTATGTATGTATGTATGTATGTATGTATCTATCTATCTATCTATCTATCTATCTATCTATCTATCCATTTAGTCACATTGAGCCAGAAATACCAGACATCATAATCAGAAAGAAAAAACAATTTATCTGAATGGGCTGATCGTAAGTACCCACAGGACTCTAATCAGCCCATGATAACCTTGTAGGACTCAAAGCTTCATACAGACGACTTCAGTTCACCCTCACTGCTCTCCACAGGGTACAAAGACTTTGCAAAGGTCAAGGTAGCAGTGTGCGGAGACCCACAGATGAACGCCGGGGTCCCCGTGGACTCTGAGGAGCAGGCTTAGTGGACTTAATGAGCTGGAATTTAGGAGGAATATGGGGCACAGCTCAAGCCTGGGCTTCTCCAAGAGGAGCTATGCATACAACCTGGGCTTAATCTCCCAGGCAATTCAAACAAACATGAAATGTGAAGAGGTCTCTCCTCCATGAAAGGACTTGGTGTTTGAAGTACAATTGAGATTCTCCTACAGACTTAGGGTGGGAAAGCACCAATTATATGTTATTAATCATTGAAAATTTAGAAATTCACAGGAAACAAATTACTGGCCCAATTGCCTTAACTAGAACCTGAAGACCATCCTCAAAACCATATTACAAAGCACTGTAAGGATTTGGAATTAATTTTGCTTGATAACGTGAGGCTGCAATAAGATGAACAGCTAAGATATTTCCTGAATGCAACCCCAATTCCTGACAGGTCCTTTCTACTTCCTACTACCACCCAATTTCATTTTTTTCCTCTCTCTCTCCTTCCTCTCCCCTCCCTTCTTCCCTCGCTCTTTCTTTCAGAACCAAATGAAAACACAGAGCAAAAATAGAAATTAAAACAATATTTCAAAGGCCCTATCTCTCCTCTAGGATGGTAAACTTTTTTTTATGGAGCTGTGCCTTCTGGTGTCATAAATCCAGAAATATATGTGTCAAGAAAGCAGTCACCAATTAATAAGTAAAATCAATAAAACTGAGAAATCAGTTTCTCAATCACATTAGCTACATTTCAAGTGCTCTGGTTATCATGCTGGAAAATGCCGATTTGTGATCATTTCTATCTTCAAGGTCGTTTTGACAAACAACTTGCCCTACAACCCTTGTATACTATAGAAAGGATCACTATCATAACAATAAACACTAGTATATTTGGCAAGTTCAGTCTCCTGTAGGAAACCCAGGTATCACCTAACTTTATCTGGCACAGGAGAAGAAACCTCTACACAGTGCTGTGAGTTAGGTACTCAAACAAAGAGCAACCCTAGCCTCTCTAGAACTCCTGCACACTCACACACAAAACTGTAGCTCCATATATCCTCAGACAACCACTGACCTCAGGCACCATCGTAAGGCCAGGCTTAACTTTCTCTTCGGGGACTTTTTCTTTCAGAAGTACAGTATGTACATTCAAGGACCCAATCAAAGTATTTGGCTTAAAACTCAAAGGCTGTTGGGTCTCAGAAGACCAGATCTCCAGGACATGGTGAGAAGGATTCAGGTGGTTCTGAAGGCAGAGTTCAACCAACAGGTCCATCATTGCATGGCTGGAAAAGAGAAAACAAATCATGATTAGCAAGACTGTCTGTAGGTTCCGTTCTGCCTATCTGATTAAGGCTGAACAAATTGACATGTGGATGCATGAAAATGTCTAAACTCTTATTTAAAAAAAAAAAAGGAGGATGTAGAGGAAGACAATATAGCAATTTTAAAACTAAGTCCTTATGCATAATTCTATAATTCCATGTTAACAGCCTCAATGCCAAACAATATTACATTTTAATAGCCGATCAAAATCATAATAGATGAAAACAAGAATTCCATTTCTAGTTAAATCCATGGATGTGCTAGGTTAACTATCTAAATTCTAGAAGCAATATTTACTCAGCCTATGGTTCCATGGCACTAATTTTTCAGTTATTTGTAAGTATAAAGTATCAAAGGGCTAAATATTGAGTTGAAAAAAAATGGGAAACAATGAGCCAACAAAATCGATATTACCCAGTAGAAATGGACAGACTCTACCACAACCAAATCAAAGAGGAATGGGAAGTTTGAACATACCATAACAAATAAACAGACTGAATCAGAGTAAAACCTCATATAAGAGGAAAACCTAAAACCAAAGGGTACAACATAAAATTATACCAAATATCCAAAGAATAGCACATCAATGACAAACTCTTCAACAGCAGCAACAAAAGAAAGAACATCTCCAAACTTCAACACATCAAAGCACAGACTGACATCCAAAATGAACAGAGATGAAAAAAAAAATCAATAAAATACTAGTAAATACAATTCAACAACGTAGCAAAAGGATTGTAGTCCATGGACAAGTGGGATTTATTTCTGAAATTCAAGCCTGATTTAATATATATGTGCAAGTCAACAAATAATGTGATATATCATGCCATCAAATTGAACCATAAAAAACCACACATATACACTTCAATTAATACTAAAAATATCTTACAAAATTCTATATCTATTCATGGTTTTAAAGAAATCTCCTATCACAATATATATTTAAGAATTGACTACAGCCAGGCATGGTGGCGCATGCCTTTAATCCCAGCACTTGGGAGGCAAAGGCAGGTGGATTACTGTAAGTTCGATGCCAGCCTGGTCTACAAAGCGAGCCCAGGACAACCAAAGTTACACAGGGAAACCCTGTCTTGAAAAACCAAATAATAATAATAATAATAATAATAATAATAATAATAATAATAATGATAATATAAAAAGGAAAAGAAAAGAAAAAGAAATAAAGTAAAGGAAAATGCACAAAAAGGTATGTTTGATTCAGAAAATAATACAGATGACATACTGGTGTGTTGTGTTATTAGGTCATGCATTTGAAAATTTTTAAAATAAATAAAAATTCTCCTCAGCTAAGGAAAAACACAGCAATGACTGGCTGCCCTGTTCCTCACTCCTTTGCTCTGAAGAAATCCAACACCAAAAGAATCCCCCCAACCCCCTATTTCTTGTTCATTTATTGTAACTAAAGAATATCCAGAATGTTCTGGTTGCTCCAAAGAAACACACAAGCCTATCTCCAGGGCAATGCTTCCCACATCTTCTAAGAGGACATTAACAGCATGTGCCAACCAGTACAAAATAATTCCCATGAAGCTGGTACCCTGTGTCCTTAGAACATTGGATGGTAGGGACCAGGACATATTCAAGCTTCAAGTATGCTTTAAGGCACAACCAGGATGAACCCTGCAGAGATTGCTGATTCTTCCAGCTTAAATATGCACTCAACATTCTCCAAACACAGAACTTAAAGGGAGAGCACACACTGCCATGCATAATGGACCACAGCAAAGCCTTCAGCACAAAGAAATCTCTTTGACAAGTGCTGAAATAACACTGAATTTTATTTGCTAGTATTTTATTGAAGAATTCTTTTTATTCCTATTCATTTTGGGTGCCAGCCTGTGGTTTGCAGAGGATGCAGTTTGGAGATGTTCATTCTTTTGTTGTGGATGCTGAAGAGTTTAAAAAGCATTAGTATGTTATTTTTTGAAATATCTAGTATATTTTTCTGTTGCATCTTTTGGTTATAGGTTTTCCATTTCTGGTGAAGTTTAATAAAGTAAAATAAAGCTGGAGGTGAAGCTCATTGGCACAATTCTTGAGAATCATGAAAGAAACCCAAGGCTCAACACCTAACACTGTGGAAAAATAAAATGAAAAAACAAAAGAAAAGAAAACAGTAAAATGCCATCATCAATGGGCTGAAGAGATGGCTCAGTGGTTAGGAGCACTTGCTACTCTTGCAGAAGACCTGGATTTGGTTCCCAACATCCATGTGGTGGCTCACAACCATTTGTAACTCCTGTTCTAGGTGATCTTGATACCCTCTTCTGGTCACAGTGGGTACCAGGAACATATTCAATGGGTTTAATATACATGCAGGCAAAATGCTCATATACATAAAATAAAATAAAAACAAATCTTTAAAAAATACTAATTCCCACTCATTGTCTCACTGGCACCCTAGGGCTACTATGTATTCATGCTTTGTACCTGTATGAGAATGAGAAGAGTCATTCTGGGGTTTCTACCAGCTGGTAATTCTGGGAGTCAATTCACACCCAGGCCTACGGATACCGATTCCAGCTAACCTCACTGGGGAATACATTTCCACCCACATAAACATGTGAGTATAAACTATCAAAGAAATCAAAATGCACATAGCCACTAACTCCTACCATCCAAACATTAAGGTCTGAAGAACAGTTACAGTCCTTGAAGACATACAGAAACACAAAGTGCTGTAAAAGGGAGCAGCAGGATTTGGGTCTTTCTCCACTCCAAAAAAACACACCCCCTTTCTTTAGCAGAAGCCAGTATATGCAAGTCTATTTATTGATAGCGTTCATCAATTAGGTCAACAGATATAACTTGACATCCAAGACTCAACATTATACATCAAATGACTTTCCAAAATTGGCTGACCCAATCCCTATGTAATACTGTCCTCTGTCTTCCCTAGCCACCAAGGAAAGGATGTTATTTTACCTGAGAATGCATCATCTTAAGGAAGAGTTGCAGCTACATTTCAGTGGTGGAGGGTGGGAGTAGCTACCAACAACTACTACCTATTTCAACTTCTTATTAAGTGGAAGGAGAGAGGAGAGGCGCAAAAACAAAACAAAACCCACAACTCCAAAGACTATAAACACAACAAACTAGACAAGGCTCACCATACACGTTGCATTACGCAAAACCAGAGAATCATTTATTTAGCATTAAGGCACAAACAGGTCCCCGTACATTCCTGGTGGTGAAGACCTACATCCAGCCCAGATCAGTCTTTATGGAAAGGTGAGGAGGTTTGGAAGCAGATAAGACTGAAGCCTTCCAAGCTGTTCCATGCTGCCCCAGCTGTCCTTCACTGTGAGAGGCCAGGAGGAGCTGCCTCCTGAGGACTGAACTGGCTCTAATGGGAACTTGGGTGCAGAGAAGAAATCACTGGATGCTGGGTCAATTTACTATGAGGGGTTGACATTTTATTTAAAAGAGGATGCGCAGGGGCATGACTTCTCATGACTGTGCCACTCTACCCTCCTCAGGAGCCTGTGTGAAGCAAAGGGTGAGTGGGGCCATGTCTTTTTCTGTGTGTGGCACACCTGTTAAATGCTGCTGGATGGCATTTGAAAATCTCTAAGATGCTCCTCAGGTCTCTACAAGCTCCTTTGATACTCCTGGAGAAACCTATCCATTAAGGGAAAGACAGCCCTCTGCATACTGGCAGTGCCTAAGAGTGGACAAAGTTACTAGCTGCCCACAGTCCCTGTGGGGTTTTATTACAGATCCATCAGATCCCAACCTACCTCCTGTCACCTATGAACAAAGAACTAATGACTTTATTAATTGGGTGTTACATATATGCCTCCACATGGTCTTAGTAGGTCACTGTGTCACTGGGCCACAGAGTATTTTCCAAAGACTGGCAAGGCTGCTGAGTCTGGCCTCTCCTCACCATGGTCTCCTAGAGAAGTCCTGGCCACTGGTCCATGGCTTTCCTGACATCATCCTGTGGTCAAGTGCTGATGTCTTTTCTGTGGCAGCAGTTTATTAGTGGTACTTAGCCTGTGTGAAATCTTGGAATCACTATGTATGGCCTCTCTGACCCAGGGAAACTGGCTGCATTGCTTTGTGACTCAGTTTCCTTACTGAAGGGCATTAGGCTAGATCCCACCTCAAAGGGTTGCTGGAAACTCCATGGATTAATAGATAGTGAATACACTAAACAGTGTCAGCCCAGTAGTAGACACCATGCCATTGCTTGATAAGTACATGACAGTTCACCGCTCTTTTCCGTGTGTATTTTATACAGCTATGCAGAGGATTACGTTCTGTATGTGACTGAGTGCCACCCTGCTCTCAGCAAGTGACATCAGACCCTTGAATTGCAAAATATTTCCCCCATCACCCAAGGAATGAAAGAAACTCAGCAATCAGACATACTCCGAATGTCAAAGGCAGAGACAGACAAGTTAGGAAGTTAAGAAGTGCTAGAAATCTGGCTCCAGTGATGATGACGACATAAGAACACCCAGGAACCTGAATAAAATATGCAGAGACTCTTCTGTGCCACTTCTCTAGCTAATCACCATCTATAATTAAGGTGAAATCACAAGCACAATAGAAGAACAAAAGTTGTAGTAAAAAGGGGGAGTGACCACCCCCAAAACAAGTAAGCTGAGCTAGAGGGCTCCTTACAACTGCCAATCTCGTTTTAATTTTTTCCTCCTATTTATCCTCCACAGCTTTTTTCTTCCAGTTGCTTTGCCCTCTGCTACCCAGTGCTTTTTAACATTCATAACACAGAGACAAAACTATTTCTGGGCACTTGTTATAAACTCTACTTTAAATTTGAAAAGTGAATAGAATTTTTATAAACTTTCCTCTTAAAAATGTTGCTTTCTCAATGTATACAAAGTTCAAAAAACTGTTTTGCTTGAGACAGTGACTTAATTAAGAAACCGGTCTTCTGCCTTATATGGCTGTTTTCAGATTCCTACCTACTGAGGGACTAAAGAAATGAAGGGTCGGTATCACCACTGTACTCAAGCTGGTGGCCAACAGGCCAACGTCTGAGAGGTCACAAGCCAACTGCCCTCCAGGGAAGGAAGGAATGTCTCTCTTTATTGAAGCCTGCTGTTATACCATACCCTCAGATGGACAGGATGAAGAGAAAGGCACTGAAGATACTCAGTCTGGTATGATAAAGATGAGAAGGCCTCTTTGTAGACTATATATACTCCAGTCTCCTTCCTCATGTTATCGGGCCAGTAAGAGCCCAGACTTACTCTCAGGACACAGTGCCTGGCCCAAAGCAGAGCCAGGCACTCTCAACAGAGGCTCTCCACATGAGCATGCTATCTGAAACTTTAGGGCTTGTGAAGACACAGGTTGATGGACCCCCTCCCGTGGCATTCTGATTTAGCCAGGCTTGGGCAGGGCTGAAAAGCTATACTTCTTACAAGTTCCTCAGTGTTGTCAATGCTACAGGTATAGAGGCTCATCTTTAGAATGCCTTGATACTAAATATCAAGATGTGCATTTGGAGCCTGTGTTGACTGAATGGGTCGCTGGGTGCTGGGTATGAAAACTGCTTTCACAGGTATAACCGGACAGTCTTAAAACAAACAATTTGTATGCATGGCCAAATCTCAAGCGTTCCAATGCATCCTAGTTTCTTCTATGGACCAAGGCCAGCATGTGGCCTTGAGCTCTGCGTGAGGCACACAACGAGGTCAATGCAAATCCTGAGAGAAAGTCCAGTCTGACAGGTTCAAGTGGCATCAAAGAGGCAAGGCAAGATGTAATCAAGGTCGTTGGCAGATAGTCTGTCCTGAGGACTTTCACCAAGGAGCACATGGACCAGACCACAACACAGCCAAGAACTAGTTAGGAGAGCAGAAATAGGCCCACAGACAGGGAGGCCTGGTCTGGTGGCCAGAGGCAAGACCTCGGATTTGAGCTGAAATCTCTAGCAAGAATCCAGTTTCATAAAAGGCTGAGCCCCTGTTGACAAATGCTAGAGAGAGAAGGATGGAGCACAGTTGCAGAGACTTGATCTCCCAAGGCTGTGCAGCTGTTGCCTGACTATAAAAGGTCTAACAATTTGGGCTTAGAGAGAGGTATAGGTTGCTAACTGGAGAAAGCTTGCCTTCTTAAAGACAACTCAACTTTTTTTTTTTTTTTTTAATGTAGCCTTGCCAAAACAAAGGCCTCAAAAAATAGGTTTAAGACTCAGAGTTGTTCCTCTCCATGGAAATCTTTAGTAAAAGGTGAAAGACGATCTGAAGAGAAACCAGAGTATAAGACAACTCAACTTTAAAACCATCTGAAAGCAACGTTGGTTGGACTATTTGACCTGATGACAGGAGATTAGCTTAAGCTGGGAATCCAGGAAAACATGGCATTGGTCCTGTTCAGTACTGATGCCATATGATGTGGGTTGCCTGAGCAGGTGTGGACATGTTCCTCCATGAAGGTATCCCTTTTCTGACATAACAGCTCTTGCCCTTTCTTCAGTCTGTCCTCACTGTCTTTCACCTGTGTCTTAGAGGTTACTTTTCTTCAGAGTCCATAACAGTGATTCTCAAACTTCCTGTTGCTTCGGCCTTTAACACAGTTCCTCATGCTGTGGTGACCCGACCTGCCCCCTACCCCCAGCCACAGAATTATTTTTGTTGCGACCTCAAAACTATAATGTTGCTACTGTTAGAACTGTAATGTAAATATTTGATATGCAGGATATCTGATATGTGACCCCAGTGAAAGGGTCATTCGACCCCCAAGATGGCCTACAGGTTGAGATGTGCTGGCCTATAGCATTCTGTGGCCGACTTATAGGAGAGGCATGTTCCTCATTCAGTGGACGACTGTGGCAGACTTGGACCCAACCTAATTACCCTTGAGGAACTAATTTGTGATGTCGTAAAAATTCATTTGAATGTTACATTCCACCTTTAGTATGTTGTTTTTCCTTGTAGTTGAAGAAAGTTAGTACTGCGAAGCCAGGATTCTTATAAGTTGTGCAGGCTGCAGAAGAACCTCTGCATGTGCAGGCTCACCTGCATCCCTCCTCAGTCTAGACTCTGTAACACAGACCTGCCTACTTCGCGTGAGGGCTGCTTGGCACATGCTTGGCTTTCTCTGCCATCTGACATACCCTCTGCCCAGTGGCACACACAAGTTTTGATTTGTTATTCATTATGCTCAATAGATAAATGACATTTTAATATTTCGTAACCTATCAGGAGCTCACGAAAGGATACTTCTCCTCTGTGGGGCTGGAATATGACCATTATCCAAGCAAGCACAGTAGTTTCTATGAACTATCAGGCTTTGTGCTAGTGAAAATATTCCCTTCTCTACAATAGCAAGGCTTGGCAACTTAAATGCCAGGCTCTTAATTTTGTTATTTCTTCACAGAAAAGACAGACTCCTTTATTAGGGAGAGAGGGAGGGAAGGAGGGAGAGAGGAAAGAAAAAGAAAATTTGGCATGGTAACTCCTTTCTCTAAATAAAGATGCTCTTTAAC
Source organism: Acomys percivali (assembly GCA_907169655.1). Taxonomy (NCBI): domain Eukaryota; kingdom Metazoa; phylum Chordata; class Mammalia; order Rodentia; family Muridae; genus Acomys; species Acomys percivali. The sequence goes on along the minus strand of OU015747.1, from coordinate 41,112,242 downwards.
TGCTTCTCTTATAGGCTTAATAACTAGGAAGTGAAGTCCTTACATTGCTTTACAAGGCTCAAGACCTGGAATGCCCCACACAGGTGTGCACTTGCCTGTCCCGTGGTGCTTAGAGCACAGTGGTTCTTAGGGGCAGAATTACAGGCCTGAATGCTGGGAGAGTTTTCTTCTCTTCTGGAAAAAGAACCATTTGCCTGTCCTTTCGCTCTGTGAACCAACGTGGATATGACTAATTTTCTACACTAAGATGACACAGCCCAACACTGTCAACACTTAAGAGCCTTTTATGAAGCTCCCGCCGGGGCTGAGGGTGCTGTGTCTTCAAAGACATTCTCTTCACTTGTGCTCCCAATTAAAGCAATGGGGCTGCTGGCTTCCTTCCCACCTGCCATGCAGAGAGCTGGCAACCCCACTCCTAAAGGCCTGCCAGGCCTTCTTCCTTAGTCAGGAACAGTTCCAAGCCCGATCTTTATGTCTTAATATTTAAGAACAGATAGGAACTATTACTTGTGTCTCTAAATTCATGAGCATCTCAAAAACGCAAAACCACCTATGATTTGCAGAATGGGGTCATAAGCACTCACTCACTAGCAAAGTTTTCTCCATCAGGAAATACATGTTTTGGGGCTGGCTGGGTTTGTAAACTGCTGTTTAGTGCAAGATGAGCAGGATCTTTGCTAAAGCCACCGCTTAAGCAGAAGAGGAAAAAAATATAACAAAAAAAAGCGAGCAAGAGCCAGGAATCTGACATCAGCCCACTTATTATTATTAAGGATTGAAATATGCCCTTGCCTGTAGCACCCAGAAGGTGGCCCAGGGACAGAGGCTTCTGGGCCAGTACAGGCTCTTCCTGACTCTATGCTTCCCTGCTTAGAAGAAGGTTATCTGAATAATTGATGAGGCTCTCAGTCATCTGGGGTAGCAATCGTACAGAACTGCACGGTGATAACTTCTGCTCTACAGGGAAAAAGAAACTGAAGCTACAAAGAGTACAGTGCGTTCACTTGAAATCCTTTTTCAGGAGTATTTCTACATTGTAAGAGGAGCTCCACCTTTCCTGGTGCTTGCCAAAGAAGATTCTAAGAGAATATTCTAAATCTAAGCTAAGAAAAGCAGTAACTATCAGCTGGAACAAAATATAAAAATGGTACATATATATTTACTGGTAGAATGGCACACATTCTAAAATCATTTTTAAACCATGATAGCAAAACATATTCCTTACATTATAAGGCTTCATGGGAAATCTGTGATGAATGCAATGCCTATTTGTGTGAAACAACCAAACACTTACAATTCAGTCTCTGAAGTGGGCCTTGGGGAAATGCCACAAGGTGTCAGTCACAAGTCCAAACACCTCCTCCTTTGATGCTAATGTGAAGATATTCCTACACCTGGGACAAGGGTTGTAAAGGGAAGCCCTACTGAAAAATAACTTCTTACCCTATGCTGAGAGTTAAGATTTTCAAAGACAATGTGATACTACCCATTACAACTAAAGGCATGGCATCTTAGAACACAAGACTCCAGGCTTGGGTGTGTACCAAGGCTGGCAGTAATACTCATCAACACTGTGTTTAATTATCACATAAACTAATTTTGAAAATTTATGTATAGCTGCACTTTCCTCTGGGCCCAAGTTCTGCCAGGATAGTCTTATAGTCCTGAATCCCCTCAAGGCAACAGAGAGCCTTGCTGGGCCAGTTAACCCACACTATTCTCAGTGGGATGGTTTTGGATCTCCTAGGCTGTGATCTCGTGCCAAGCTAGAGCACGCATTCTCGCCTGGGTCAAATTCAACATGGTTACACCCACTCTTCCCACACACATGAGGACCTCCACCCAGGTATCAGGATCTTACCTCCCGCTGACCACACTCTGCCTCTCCAGCCCGTTGGGCAGAACCACAGTGACGTCCAAGGTGCTATTGTGTACCGCCTCCTTCATGTGGATCAGGCTTTGCTGAGAGCCCAGTGTGGCATCATGAGGCAGTTTCTGTTCACTGTGGACATTTGGGACAGCAGGCTTTCCAGGAGGTGGTGGAGCACGGGCCTTCATCTTCCTTCTTGAAAATGATAAGACAGAAACACTAGATGAGGGTTTTATGCTTGCCTCCGTATGATTCATCCTTAAAAGCATTTATGGCTTGCTTCAGAAATACCTTCAGAGCTGTGGGGTCCTTTTATAGTTGTTTGTCAGCAGTCTCCAGTACTAACAGATGATATCTCCCACAAGCAAGTAAAAACCAAACCATGGGAAACATTTTTGAAAGTGTTTCTGAAAAAGAAACATCCTAAAAATGTGTTCCCGGTCTGGGAGCAACATGTCCTATTTTCTAGCCACCCTGGTCAAGGTGTAGGTGTGAGCATTTGAGCATGCTGGCTTGGCCCTTACTGGGTTATACGTGCTGCCTCACCACTAATAAGCAGGTCGGCATCCCTAATTTTCTGCTTTCATCCTCTCTAGCTCAGGATCTAGGACACTTCTGAGGATATGGATCTATGACTCTATAATACTGGATGCCCTGAGAACAAATTAAGGCACCTGATGTCATCCAGAAAGTGTGTCAGTGCAGTATCATCAATACAGCCACTGTCCTGGGTGTGGCTGTGGGTAGCAAAAGGATGTGAGTGGTAGTGTCCTAACACACAACTCTTTTATATTCATTTTTATCTCATTTCAAACCATGGCTTGATAGCTCACTGAACCTTGGAGGCAATTTCCAGGCCCTGTCAATAGGACACCCATCTGAGGGACACTCCAGATAGTGAGGAAAGGCACCTAGCATAGGCACTGCATTCTACATATTGAATCATGCATATGTGTATATCATGCGTACATGCATATATGTGTATATAAAAATATGTATGTTTACATAATATTTACATATAAGCATATGCAAAGCCATGTGCATATATATGTAAATGTATATGCATTAGTTTATATAGCAGGTCTTAATTTATAGAGCCCCTGTGTATTTTATTGTAATAGAAGCTAGGGCTTTCTCAGCAGCATTTCACATTCATGGGGATCTGTTATGATAACTTTCTCAATTTACCTAATAATCACCACTTACTTGTTCAATCATTACTTTCCAAGTCTCAAAACAGTTTGCAAACTGATTTGGAGCTCACTTGAAGGCCCACAGTCATTGAGCGTCAGGCAGAGGCAGGAACCGTACCTAGCTGACACCCCAGAGTTCCTCCTGCCCGCTTCCTCCCCACCCTGCACAAGCCTAGCCAGATCCACACAGAGGCACTGAGATGCCACCGCGGATCCTGAACTCTCTTGTCAGCTGACTCTTGCAGGCATTTTGACATGTGGATTCAAAGATATCAGATAGCCTTCTAGAAACTTATTCGCAAGAAGCTTTTGAGACTGTACTCCATGATAGGATGACATAACTTCTAATGGCAGACTAGTAGTCAGACGATTTTATATGCTATATTTTAACTGTTATTGCTTATTCCCTTTTCATTCGTAGACATAGATAACTAATAGAACATATCAATAAAAATCAATATATTACTTTTACAATAGTATATTGACAGTAACAGTTAAAAGTACAACAGAAGTTTTTAAAAATAAGCTTCAAAATATTTGTTTAGGAAAATATTTTTAGAGAGGACTACATTCTACCTATAGACTGTGTAACAGTCTAGAAAGGCACAGTAAACAATTACTAGTGGTGGCATCTGGGTGATGCCAGATACAACATGTGCTTTGCTACTGTAACGAGTGTGACTTGTAAAACACAAGACATCATTTGGAAATGGAAAGAAGCAGGAAATGGGATCCAGAAGAGGCTGTAAGCTTCCAGATGTCCCCACCACGGTTAACACAGACTGAAGAATGTCACTTGGTTATTATTCTTCGCTACGGTAAGTAGTTATAAATTAACTTAAAAAAAGAAAACAAAACCATAAGATTTATGTTATAGTATTTGTATGTTATGCAATTTTTAAATTGTTATTGCTTACTTCCTTTTCATTCATAGACATAAAAAATCAAAAAGTCAAGAAAGAGTGGTATACTGGAATAACCCCCAATACTCAGGAGGCTGAGCTAGGAAGTAGCAAGTTCTAGGCCAGCCTGGACTACATCGGTGAATTTCATGCCTGATACGAGCTATATGAGATGAAACAATTAAAAATTAAAAAAAAATAAAGTAAAATAAAATTGTGAGTATAAGAGGATCCATTATTTATTGCCTCATAGTTTTATCTGTGCTACTCATAAGGGTAAGACTATTCCTGCTTTTTTCAATAACAAACGGGCAATGTTTCCCAATGTTACCAAGAAGCAGAGCTACCCTCAAGCACAGGCAATTTATATAGGGTCTGAAATTTTTAACCACTGTATTACTCAGTCTCTTTGAAGGACAGCTGCTAATCCCATTTTAGAGATTAAAAACGTGACAGTGAACATTCATCAATTAGCCTTAACTCCAAGTCAGAAGTCCAGTCTCTGAATTACCTCCAAAGGTGCTTACACAAATAAAATTTTGTTTGTTTTGTAATTTTTAGGAAAAGAAATACATTTTAGTCCAATTTTGCAGAGCCAGCAAGGAGCCGCCCAGTGTTTGGTGCTATTAGGAACATAGCACTATTAGGGAGGCAACGGCGTCCAACCATTCCTTCATTCGTTGTAAAAGCAATCTGTCACCATCATGTGACAACACCCCATCTTCCTACCATGCTTATGAAACCAGTGGTCCGAAACCTCACAACTGCATAGTCCCATGCCAGGTTCTTTCCCAGTCAGTTTCATTGTCCTTAGATTCCTTCCACAGTATCTGGGATCATCTTGGGGCTGTTCCTACAGCACACGCCACAAACTACCTGGTATTGCCCCCTGACTATGGCCTGATTCAACTTGGAAAGGTGTAGTACTCCAAGTAGAGTTGTTTGTTCAGGACAGTGGAGTGAGTGCGTGCATGTGTGTGTGTGTGTGTGTGTGTGTGTGTGTGTGTGTGTGTGTGTGTCTCGCGCGTGCACAAACACATGTGTGCAGACAAGGTAAGTCAGACAATATTTAAGAAAATTAGAATATTTCCACAGCCACAATATACATTTCTTGTTATTTCTGTTAAAGAAGAAACTTAACAATGCACCAAAAATGGTCACCAGACACAGTTAGCTGTGTTCATCCCAGTGATGGAGGGAGTGTCCGTCTCAGTGATACCATATACCTTTATCCCACTAGCCTATACTGATAACCACACCTTTGGAGTCTTCATCCTCGCTCCTTTCTCTTCACTGGCCTGACAACTGCTCAGCAATTTGTATACTAGCCTCATGGCACTCTGCCTTTGCCCTAGTCTTCGCTTTATTCTGGTCTCTTGAAGACCAGTTTCTGTGTGCTCCCCTCTGTGTGTGGCAAACCTGGGGATAGCCCTATATCACATAAGAAGAGACCACACTTCTATACTCAGCATGAAACCACATAGGGAGCTGAAAATGCACTGTGCCCATCACCGACCAGCTAAATCCTAACATCTGGAATGTGTGGATTATAATAAACCGCTACGACTTTTATTTCCTTTGAGAAAAGCAATTAGTGTACTATAGAAATCTACACAAAACACACTGGTGTACTTATTAGTTTAAATTTTGATAATGGACAATTTCTTTTTTTTTTTTAATTTTTTAAACTTATTCTTGTTACATCTCAATAGTTATCCCATCCCTTGTATCCTCCCATTTTCCCCTTATTCCCCTCCCCTATGACTGTTCCTGAGAGGGATAACCTCCCCCTGTATATGCTCATAGGGTATCAAGTCTCTTCTCGGTGACCTGCTGTCATTCCTCTGAGTGCCACCAGGTCCTCCCCCTCCAGGGGACATAGTCAAATGTGAGGCACCAGAGTACGTGAGAAAGTCATATCCCACTCTCCACTCAAGTGTGGAGACTGTTCTGACCATTGGCTAGATCTGGGTAGGTGTTTAAATTTTACCATCTGTTTTGTCCTTGGCTGGTGCCTTAGTTTGAGCGTAATGGATAATTTCATATTTGGAAAACATCATATAGAGAACTCATGTGAAATCAGTGCCTGAAGTATGTATGGATCCTAGGAGACCCTTCAGTGGCACTCTAACTGTGACCAAACACATCAAAGTCAATTAAAGAATGCTGTGTATATTGGACATATGAACCACCTCCCTGGCCACTCCCACTCCTTCTGATCTTTCTATAAAAAGGTAGAGGCACCACACTTGTCTATCACTAATCATTTCTAGAAGGCATGAGATGCTGTAGACAAATGCTCATCATATTTGTATGTCCAGATTTTCTATTTCTTGCCCCAAATGTTAGAAACCATAAGTCTAAACAATAAAGTTATTTGTTTCATACAATACCTCATCCATACAGCTTCAGCACTACTTAATATAGTATTTTTATTTTAGGAGATTTAAGTTTATATGGTGATGAAACACATGAGAATTTAAATTAAAACTAAACTCAATGGAAAAACATGTGTCGAAATGTACAAAAACCAGAATATCACAACACTTTCACTAGTATGACTAACAGAAGAGGCAATACATCTGGAAATATTTGAACAGATTTTTAACAAAAATAATCAGAAACTTTTAGTTTTCTAGCTAGATGTTAATCCAATCAACACCGACTGTTTAAATTTTAAATAAAGCACACATAACACTAAGCTTTAATCACAGGCTAATTTTCTGATGAAAATAATTGTTTCCTCCTCTCATGGGCTCCAATCTATTCTCCTGTCATCTACCACTCCTTACTCGTACGCAGATGAGACACTTATATACAACAGCTGGGGGCTGCGCTTCCAGTATGACCAAGAACGTGCAGTGTTTGACTCTCTAATCCAGGATTTCCTCACTTCATACATTTTCTAGTTCCACCCATTGTCCTGAATATTGGAAAATCCCATTTTTCTCTGTGGCTGAATAAAATCTTACTCTACATATGAACTATATTTTTCATTATTCATTCATCTGTCAACAGACATCCATACTAATTTTATTTCCTTGCTATTGTGATTAGGAAAACAATAAACATGAGCAAATATCTCTGCAGTAAGATATGGGATGCTTCAGATAGATGGTCAGGAACATAGCTGGGTCATACAAAAGGCTTATTTTTAGCACGCTAATTTCCATAATAGCTGAACTGTTTTACAATACCCCAGCAGTGAGTTAAGCGCCATTTCCTCACTCTCTCCAGAATTTCCTCCTTGAGCCATTCCAAGGGGCTTGAGAATTGAATCTGGGTACATTTCATTTGCATTTCCCCAAGGATTTTGAGCATTTTTAAAAACTACTTATTAGCAGTCTTTGTTTTCTCTCCTGAGAAAGTGCTTCACTTCCTCGAACAAGGATGTGATTGGGTTGTTTTCTTGTATAGTTTTATGAGCTCTTTGCACATTGTAGGTGCTAATCCCCTATCAGATGCATAGTTGGTGAAATTTTTCTCTAGTTTTGTAGGTTGCTGCTTCACCCAAATAAGAGTTTCCTTAAATGCACATGTTTCTTAATTTAATGAGGTCACATATGTAGATAATTGGCCTTACTTTCCGAGAAACAGGAGTTCTTGTTCGGGAAGCCCTTACTTATCTCTGCCTCAAAGTATTTCTCTACTCTTTGCTTTAGAATTTTCAGAGTTTTAGGATTAAGTAAGGTCACTGACACATTTGGAAAATGAAGATGTAGTTTTTAAATTGGTTTCTTTTTTTTTCTTTTTTTTTAATGTGTGGATAGCTTGCTTTCCCAGAACTCTCTCTTTGGTTTTTTTCTCCAATGAATATTTAAGGCAGCTTTGTCAAACAAACAAACAAACAAACAAACAAACAAACAAACCACGTGGCTGAGCTGTGTGGGCTTATTATGGGTCTCCTGCTACATGGACATAACAGCTCTGTAACAGAACTTGAAATCAGATATGGTAATTTCTCTAGCAGTTCTCTTTCTACTCAGAGTTGGTTTGGCTATTTGAGATCTTGTGTGTTTGTTTCCTTTGTGAAGAATGATGTCAGTATTTAGATTGGGATAGCACTGACTCTGTGGATAACTTCTTGTAAAATGCTTACGGTTGTAATGTTTTTTTTCTGATCTAGTCTTTCCGTCTTCTATGCTTTAATTATACTCCTTAAGTGTTTTAACATTTGCATTGTAAATGCCTTTCACATACTTAGGTAAGCTTATTCCTGGATATTTTACTTTTGTTTTTGAGAGAGTTATGAATGGAATTATTCCACTGACTTCTTCTCAGCATGTTTGTTATTGGTGAGTATGAAGGCCACTAACTTTTGCGTGTTAGTCTGATCTCTTGACACGATGCTCAGAGTGTTTATGTGCACTAAGAGTGTTAGGGTAGATCCTTGAACCATCTCATATGTAGAATTATGTCATCTGAAGATAATGGTACTTCAAGTTCTTCCTATTTGTTCCCCTTTATTTACTTCTCTTATATTATTAGCTATCTATATTGCTATAAGCCCCATATTCAATACGGGTTAAGAAAACATGCATCCTTGTCTTGTTCCTGACTTTAGTGGGCATGCTTAGACTCCCCCCCCCCCCCCCCCCCATTTAACATAATATTGGCTGTAGGTTGCTCAAACACAGCATGTACTATGTTGTGGCTGTCCCCTCTACTGTTAGTTTCTTTAGCATCTTCATCATAAAAGAATGTTGAATTCTGTTGAAAACTTTTTCTGTATTTATCAAAATGTTTGTGGTTTTTGTCCTTAAGTATATTTATATGTCACATTACATTTATTGAGTTGTGGCCTGCAAAGTGGGTAAAAGCACTTGCTGCCAAGCTTGGTGACTTGAGTTCAATCTCCAGAATCTACATATGGGGAGTAGGAAATTCGCTCACAAGAGTTGCTGTCTGATACACACACACACACACACACACACACACACACACACACTAGCATGTAATGCCCCTAACCCATACATGCATGAAGAAAATACATATACACTAAAAAAATTCTTCAGGAAGTTTGGGCTGAACCACTCATATCTATATAAGAGGTTTAGAGATCATGTCTTTTGAAATAACAGTGCATAGAACCATTAAACAGTTAAATACTTCACTGAGCCAGAAAGTTAATACCAAATGGAAAAACAAGTACCTCAGGGGAAAAAACATCTTTTCTTTTCTTCATTTTTATACTATTCAATGATGAATAAAAATACCACAGGAATTGCAAAAGTAATACACCGGATTTTTATACTAGTAAAAGTTACAATAATAAAATAGATGAGAGACTGTTCAAATTAAACACTGGGTAAAACACTGAGATAAGAAATGTCAATCAAACCATTGCGATGTAACAAGAATAAATTAATAAAAAAAAAAAGAAAAAAAGAAAAAAAAGATATGTCAATCAAAAATGCGCTATATAATTTATTTCCTGAAGACAATGGGATTCTTTTTTGTTCTTTATTGAATTTCCTTGGCAAAGGAAAAAAAAACTCTCCAAGAACATTTTTTGATTTGCATATGTTAAACCGTTAGTTCTCGACCTTCCAAACTGAGACCCTTTATTACAGCTCCTCACGCTGTGGTGACCCCCAACCATAAAATTACTTTCATTTGCTACTTCATAACTGCAATTTTTCTACTGTTATGACTTGTAATGGAAATTGTATGTGAATGTGTTTCCTGAGAGACTCACAGCTTGAGAACCATGATGTTAAACCATCCCCACATTCCAGAATGGGATGAAGCTTACTTAGCGATGGTAACTGTTCATTTTGGTGTTTTCTTGAATTTGGTTTGTCTTCATTTTGTTGAGAATTCCTTTTGTTTAGAAAAATATTTTGTCTTAAAAATATTTTAAAACACTTTGAGTGTTTACAGTGCCATTGTTTGACTAGAAAATTTTTCATAATGGTGTCCAGAGCCACGGAAGGGAATATAGAGTAAGAACATGATAGAAATGGGATTTGGGTTCAATAAAAATAGGTGTGCAGATGGAGGGTGGTAAGAGTTCACAGCAACAGAAACGCACTTGACACAAGTGAACCGCACACTTGAAAACGGTTGATGAGGAGGTCAATTTCATCCTCTGAACTTCTTACCACAATCTAACGTTGTCCTTTTCCCAGCGGAACAATGACCTCAGTTCATGGATCTAAGGGCCTCTCTTGCTAGGATTCCCTGGCATGTTTCTGCTGCTCTCCGTCTCAGGGGCCCTGCAGCTTTCACCTTTTGCCACCCTGGATACCATAGGTGGCTTAATTTGATGGGCAGGCTGCAGGAAGAAGCAAGGATGCTGAGCATGAAGAAGAGGGCAGGCAGAGATTGTAAACTGTCTCCTATGAGGTCAGGAGTAGCAAAGCTGAGTCCCACAGCCGGGGATCCTGATACAAGGAGCAGGCTGGGGGTGGAATATGATGAAGCCTCAACTCTGGCTCCCTCCTGATCGTCCACCAGCAATCTACAGCTGCTGATACTTTGTAATCAGGTTTGCCAAGGATGTGTGCATTAGGGAGCAGAGGCTTCTAGCATGGGTGAAGCGCATAGCCTTAGAACAAGTGGATCCTGTTTTCTTGCTCTGTGCTCTTAGGCATCAGTACTTCTGAATGCCCTCCATAGAACATGGTCATAGTGAGAAACAGAAAACGCCAGCTTCCTGCACTTTTGAATGGCACAGAGAGAACTGCTGCTGTTCGGACAGATGTCCCAAGTCACCTTCACTCAGTTGTGAGCAACCATGAGTTTTAACAAGTAGATGGTTCTCAAAGATGTATGCCAACTGTCAATCAGCAGAAGCTAACATTCAGGGAAGTGGAAGCACGTCAGAGAGGGCGGAGCTTCTGCCCAAGTGTCAGGAAGTCCTTAGGGCTAGGGCCTTCCCTGGCTCCTCTTGGGCACACCAGGGTAGGTGCTTCTCAGTTACCACCAGGCAGGTCCAGCCAGCTCTCTTCAGATGATAAGTCACTAAAACACAGCCCAAACTCCTTCCCAGCTCTCCAAGGTAAAACAGTGGGTGTGCCCCAGAAGGAACTGTTTATAAAGTGGTAAGTATATTATATGAGAAAATGTTTCTGGCATTTCCAAGTCATCAGTTATGGCCCCAAATGATGTGGGACCACTCTACATCCAAGTTCCTGTGTATTTACTAACCCTTCCATCAGCCCATGGCTGGGGGCCATGGGAGTTTTATTTCTGATAGCTTTTTACTGTAGAGAAGAATGCTTGAAATCTGTTCCCTGAAAGCTCCATGACTTATGAAGGCCTGGGCTAACTGGTTCAGAGAATGCAAATCTCAAGCTCTGTGCAGACAGATAAATTAAACCCACATTCCACAGTGGGTGATGACCTTCACCAGGACTAGAGAGGCTCAGGATGAGGGAGTCCAGGGCCTGTAGACTTAACAGGGAAAATTGATACCTCTGCCAGTTCTCTGTAGCCCCCAGGCCAGCATCTAAAGGGTATCTGCTTTGTGTTCCTCCTGTTTCGCCGTCAGAGCCATCAGCTTCAGACACAGAAGCATAAAAAATTGTTTTAGCCATCCAAGAACAGTAGACACAGAAGCTGAAGGCTTGCTGACATAATTTCCCCTGAGAAACAACACCAAGTGCGTAATTCCTGGAGTTTATCATGCCGGCTACCCTGCCTGCCTGATGCTGGGTAGCACCTGCTGGGAGGACATTTTAGTGCAATTGGGTAGAGCTGGCACATCCTGCCAGCCACTCAGACCATGGAGCAAACCAGAGCCTGTTTATGCTGTAGGCACATGTGGGTTTCCTTTCTCTCCTGGAGGGCTCTGGATTCCGAGTAGTGTTTGCTTCCTCCTGGAAGGGAGTAGGCTTTGAGTGCAAAATAAGCTGCCTATGCTCTTTTTGGGTGTCCATTATTAAACACAACTCTAGACAGCAATTCCAAGAAAACAAGAGACTCAACATTCTGGTTTTTCACGGACAAGCAAAGTACTAAGCTCAAGGACCACAGCTCAGAAACCATTGTGCCGAAGAGTCGCTCTTAGAGTCAGTCCCTTGGAATTGGCTGTCTTATGCTCAACGTTATCCAAACTACTTCAGAAACCCCACTCTCACCCAGAGCACTGTCAGGTACCAAGAAGCTAAGGAAAATCCTCATATCCAGCACCAACTCCTGCATTTTTTCAGCTATGTATGTATCCAAACACTGAATGTATCCACTCCTCACAGAAACTTCATGTGACGAATCTCCATTCTCCACTAATCTGAGGCCATTAGGGATCCAACATTCTGACAGCACATAGCTAGAAAACAGAATTCCAGATGCAGGGTCTCTGAACCTCAGGCACTGCCATGGCTATGGTGTAGACTACACTGACGCTGCCTTAAGTATTTTTCAAAATGAAATAACCCTAAGATAATGTGGAAATGCAGTGCCTACCCCATGTCTGAGCATGCCGGCAGCCTGCAGAGGCAGCTGTAGGGAAAGGGATTGGAGAAGAACCAGCCTGTGGGACAAGGTTGCTAGCAGATAAGCAGGTTCATCCTCTTTTCTAATGAGGGCTATGGCCAAGCTTTATACACAGAATTGGTGCCCTAGAGAACTGAACCCATTGTTAAGGCTCCATATGGCTCAAACAGAATGTCAGGAACTTGTGAAATTGCCTCAGGAAACGGAGGAAGAGTTGGACTTGCAGAGAGATGGAAATATATGCCTAGGCTGATGGCAGATAAGTAGGTGAGCTGAGGTAGCCCCCAGGCAGTCCTGAGGGCGCTGCAATGCCTGTAGAGCCAAAACCTCCATTGACCATAGAACCAAAGCCATGAAACGTCTGAAAAACAAGGTATACCAAATCTTCTTCTGGTAAGCATGGTTTTGGAAAATCAAGTTGACTGTCAGGGACCCCCAAGATAAGAAACCAAATAAGACCTTCTCTTGGGCCTCAGCAATCTCAACATTAAGGGTATCGCTCCTTCTTATGACGAGATTGTCTTCCGATGAAGAAAAAGACAAATTGGGAAACCTCTGCCAAAGCTTTCCTGTCTCTCCTTGCCTTTTAAGACAGAATCTTACTTTCAGAAGACATTCAAGATTGAGATAAGCAAGGCCTAGAGTGTGCAAGTGTGAAACAGACAGGCTATGAGAACACAGCCAAACCACAGCACGTAAGGGAGCTAGTTAGAGGTGCTGTCTACCACACCGCTCGTTGAATGTGGGGATACAAGTTTACCCACAAGACACTTTGCTTCAGGGCAACAGAAAGGGGCTATCTTTCAGAAGTCAGCCCCAGAAAACCCACTTATGAATACAAACCAAGTAGTGGGTTTGGCTCCCTGCTCCAGAGTCACTAAGAAGTCAGGGTCAGACCCAGCAAAGTCTCTGAAGCCGTGCATCCTCCAGCAGGTGGCTCTTTGTGGACAATCCATTGTCATCCATAGGCCTCGGTTTCCCTAAGAGCTGAACAAAGTCATCAAGTGGTATTTGCATGAGGACTAAGTGAGCACAGGCAATGCTCAATGGCCACTACTTAACCGCAAGCATTTTTTACTCTTTGGGACTAAAAGAAAACCCCTTTATCTGTGTAAGAGTAGAACATTCACCCACTCTTCCAGATGCACGGTGAAAGCTCATTTACGCAGCAACCACAATGAAAACCAAGAAATGCTATTCACAATAAAATTTTAGTTCTGACTTGAGGTAGAAGAAGCTTTCAGGAACCTACCATAAAAAGATTCACTTTCCAGATAGGATTCTCTACGACACAGTAACAAAAGCTGGAGCCCTTACCAGCCTCTGAACCCAGGGGCCTGTCTATATGGGAATGCTGATATCTCACCAGATATCAGGTACATATTCAAAGAGGAACATTTGAGAGCTGAGTCTCACAGCTATTACCCAACTCCTAGTAAGTTAAGAAAGAGCCTGTGGTGTGCATGACTTAGCTATCACCAAATACTCTGCCATTGGGGCTGAAGCCCGGCAGCTCCTGCTCTGCAGAACTGATTAAAAACTAGAGTTGCTGTATTGTTGAATATTCCAGAAAGGACAATCTCCTTTCAAAAACATGCCAACACTAGTTTACTGAGGTTTGAACATTTGTAACAAATGAAGGGAGGAGAAAAGCCAATACATGTGAATGTCTCGCCCCCTGCCCACACCAAGGGATGTGCTCACCCTACTTAGAAGTTAGCATGGGCTTTCTATGGTAGCCAGTGCAATCCTAGGAGCTGAAGGACAGGTTCCACTGGGCTTAGTCAGGCCTGAGGTAGGAGCACAGTGCCATTTTTATGAATGCCACCCAACGCAGCACTTCACAGGTAAGGAGGCTGCTGTCTGCTGCCTGTGATCTCTGCCAAAACCTCACCAGGTCTTCTGCAGACTGACAGCAAGGGAACAGCCATTCCCCCTCCCTGTCCCCCTCCCCCTCCCCACGTCTCCCCCAATTTAAACCCATAAAAACCCACAAAGGAGAACACGGATTATGCAGGAGGAAGAGCAGAGTTCCTAAGGAATGAGAATGCCTGGCAGCACCTGCTTCTTCTTCCCAAAGAGGGTGCAAACCTCTGGGGGTTGGCAGTGTGGGCATACAGGCGTTCCCCCTGAGGAAGATGCCGAAGTATTTTGGGAGAGGTGAGTCAGCTCTCCTAGCACCGCCAGTCACCAGCCAGCCTTCCGTGCTTAAGCTTTGTTGGATTTGCACACAGCAATTCTTCCCATAATCTCTCAGCTGTGATGTAGAGCCTTCTCCTGAAGGTGTTTTAGGGGTTCCTTCTTTCCACAGCTATATAACCAGAAGCTTGTTATTTCTTTGTCGTCTGTCTTTGAGAGACAGTGCATTTTTTTTTCTCTCAAGCCTGAAAGATACATTTTGTTCTAGTCACAGTCCTGTCCCAGAATCACAAAGGCTGATCCAAAGGACACACAGGGGCAGCTATGCCTGTGAGCCTGGCTCGTGGATCAGCTCTCCTGCAGTCAAGGGCTGGAGGACCCCAATGAAGGTACAGTGGGACTCTGGCCATCCTCCCCAGCTCTCCTCCACCTCTGGCTTGCCTTCATTTCTATACACACTGCTGTGTAACCAGAACCAACAATATACCCATCTGTAACAGCCTTCACAGTTGTGAGGAAACGCCTCTTTCACACCCTGGAGGAGATCGCTTCCAGAAAAGATCTAGAAAAGTACAGAGCAGACCCTCTAGCATCCCTAGAGAGAGGCCATCTCCTCCAATATTTCTCATGACAAACACCTGGCACACCGGAACACCCCTGCTCCCCATACACACACAAAGCATGGGTATCCACATTTTTATCACCCTAGCCCCTAATGATATCCAGACAAGAACTCCCTAGGCAGCATGATAGGCCCGGCCTCTTGTCTCTGCCAGCCCTTCATCATCTGCTCATGGTTCAGCCCCATCCTCTCCTCCTCTTCCCACTCCATCCCCCACATCCTTTCATTCCTCTCCCCAAGTCCAAGTTGATTTTGACTCTTCAGGTCACAGAGCACTGCTCCACTTTCCCTGTTTCTAGGGCCACAGATGCTCAGGCCGTGCTCCCTTCCCCTTGAGACTCTTGGGGCAGATTCTTAAGAAATCTGCACCACCTGCCTCACCAACTCCTCAGTCCCATCGCAAGGCAAAGATGGAAGATGGATCTTCTCTGGAAAAATCTCCATCTACTTGTCCTCTGTGGTGCAAATGTCTCAAGTCTCTACTCCATGCTGGGTCAGGCACAGATTTTTCTGTCTGCTACATCTAAGACTGTAACGTTATAACCAGCATTCCCTGCATCATCCATGTCAAGAACCTTGGTGGTTCTACACATAGGGCGGGCTCTCGTCTTCACAGTCTGAGAGTTGTTATCAACCCCCTCCTAGCTTCCACTGAGTGCGTATACAAAGGAGTGATGCTATACAGAACAGAGTCATGGGACAAGTGTCCCACAGAGGGAGGAACAAAGGGAAAGACCTGGAGGAAGTGCTTGGAGGAAAGGGTTAACACTGATTGGGCTCAAGTCTCAGCATCATGAGGAACAGACAAACCCTAACCATATATCCTGCTACTGTTTCTCTCTTTCCTCAGTATGATGGGCAGAATGGCCATCCTTTCACAGCGGGCTCAAGTAGAGACTGCAGGACTCTAATCTTCAAAGACCATTGCCAATGTACTTGGTTCCTGACGCGTAAGCCTTCAGAAATGACCCTGCAACACAGTGCAAAAACAAAGCAGTCTGTGTTGCACACTTGCCAAAACCTACGCGCTGACACAGAATCCCACATTCAAACACTAGGAGTGGGCTTGCCTTGGGGAGCACCAGAATATAGCAATAGATGTCTTGTCCCCTGCTAGCACACTATAGAAAAGATAAGACTGCTCTCGCACCTGGTGCTTCTCCAAGCACCCTCAAAGAAGTGGGATTCCTGGTCACCTATGTGGGGCTGGGCCGGGTGAGCTCAACAGACGGGACACACCTTCAGGCTTGGAGCAGTACATGAGCACAGTTGCAAAGGCACCTGGGATGCAGACTTGCAGACTATGCCCTATACGCAAACACCACAAAGTACTTTCAAAAACCATTAGAACAACCTCCCTCTCTTCCCCATTGTAACAGGCTTCAGAAGCTAAATGCTTCTCATGGGCCCATGCCCAGCACTCAGTCAATTGATCAGTCAATCCCAATGATACGTGCAAGCATTGTTTCTGTTTCAGTGGGCAATCAAGCCCATCGAGACAGCGTTTGTATCATCGTTTTCAAGGTTTATTGTTGTTAGTGGTCTTTGCATAGACTTCGTGTTGTAGCTGTCATCTGGGAAGCCAGTGAGTAGAGCTGGAGTCCAAGGCATCTCTGGACAGTTCTGAGTGTTGGGGGTGAGTGGCAGGGATTCTGAGAGGGTAGACAAAAAGCCAGAGAGGCTGTGTTGCCTGTTCCCACAGAGCCTGTTGGGCCACTCAGCTCAGATTTCACCAGCCCAGACATCTGCTGTGAGGCCCAGTCCCTATTTTGAGAAACAGTCATGGTGAGGTTATCAAGTGTCATATTTTCAACAGAGAATTAAAGGGCACCCAGCACTTGGCTCTTGGCTCAGAAAATGTCCATGTGGAATCAGAATGTCTCTCGGTTGCTGTGTTTTCACATTGTCTTTCTCTCCTCTCTGATGTTTTTACTGAAGGTATCTTGGATTATGGCATGCCTCCCCCAGCAAACAAACAAACAAACAAACAAACAAAAGCATGTTGTGTTTATTTTAGGTAGTGGAAGCTAACAGCAGAAATAAGGCCGTAAGGCAGTTTAATTAAATTGTAGGTACATTTTCATATGGATGTAGCTGTTTTGGGAACATATACACAAAAGTTTGTTAGCAGGCCTGGAGACAAGGCAGTCCTTGTAGGATATGGATATGAGGGCACCACATAGGTGTTTGTTTCTTTGAGCCACTGTGTTATATGAGGCCCTAGGCCCCAGGTGCAGGGAGCTGGCTTCATTTTCCTGAGAACCTCTCTGAGCTCTGTCTGCTCAGCTCCCATCAGTTACTAGTTGTGTGGAAAGCTGGGTAGTCAGATTTCCTTGCTTTTCAGTTAGTAAATAGAAATAGAGCTGGCTTATCAGTGGGGAGCCACAATGTGTTTCAGAGTATATGGCTCTCCATTTAACTCCTGGCTCTGACACCTTTATCTTAAGACTCCCACTACACTTGGTTCTTTTCTTCACACTTTGCTAGAAGGAATTCGATACAGCTCTGCTATTTCTTTCCCACTGATGGGGAAAAAAAAATCTGCCCTGTGTGGCTTATTGAAAGCAAATGATCATCTTTAATATTTTCCTGACTTCTGGGTGCAGCATTCTTTTCTGCCTCAGACAGGAGACTTACTGGCTTCTTCTGCCCTTGCCAGCTCTGTTAGTGGATCCAAATGGAAACTGTTCATTTTACTGTAGAATTTCAAATCTAAAACAAATTCCACTTCAGCCAGCATAATCTCCTCTGGGGCTAATGTGATGCTCAGAAGTAATTAGAAATTGCTTGTGCCTCCCGAATTTGATGAACTTCATTTTAGTTAGGTTTGTAAAAATTCACTCTGGTACACTCAAACTTAATTGCTGTTTATATTTATTTTTTTGTCAATTCCTCTTGTGGCTTATTTTCCATTTTTATAGTTATATGCTGTATGGTTTATTTTTATTTTTATTTTTTTGGTGGTTTGCTAATTATCTAGTATTTAACACTATACTGCCTTGGTAGTTTCGGAAGACGTGGCTGACAGTGGCCAAGTAGCCTGAGAAGAAGTTAAATAAATGTTCAGGAAGACAGCCTTTCAGATTAGCTTGTTATCTCAGTATAGCCTGCCATCCTGATTGCAGTTCTTGGGCACAGGAGGTTCATTTTTGGAAACTGGAGGTAGACGGGGCACTGCTACATTATGGAGGTTTGGACTACAGGACAAACAATTGTGTCTCTGTCACTCTTCTGTCCTGGAAGACGTCTGGGCAGGTTCCGTGGACTACTTGAATGACCCTGTTTCTCACAAGGTGACCATTTAGCCTGGGCTAAATCCCCTGCTACTGCCATAAGCTCCCACAGACTTGACTCTATAGTTTTGAGCTTGGCTAGCGAAGCTCCTGCTCCTGCTCCTGCTCTCTCAGTCTCCTCCCCTCAGAGTTCTACTGCCATGGTCCAGATGGGGATCATGGAACATGGGGTGTCCTTAGCTGATGGTCTCTGTACTTCCCTTTCGTGTAGTCTGGCTAGTACCCTGCCATGGAGGAACTCCAGCTAGCTGCTTTAATAGGGCTTCCCCCAAGGCAGTTTCTGAAGGATGTTTGTAAACCTGTGATTTGATGGTATTACTTTCAGCTAGTATTTGTTACTTTACTTGCAAGTTCTATCCTAGGGAACTCTCTGCTTTGCCAGTGAGTTTGTGAGTAACTAAAAAAAAAAAAAAAACAAAAACAAAAACTAATGGGCCTTCCCCCCAACAGTTGATTTCTGTTGGATGTTTTGAACAGCTGATTTGATGATTTCCGTTATCTCTTACTGTTTATTCTCTCACTATGACTTGTTTATGTATTTAATACATTCATTCATTTAAACTCCAAACTATGACTATCACAGATCATTCTCTAAACCTTACAAAAGCCTTACTTCTCCCTCACAGTCCATACGCATGATTCCCAAAGCTGTGTGTTCAATTAAAAAGGAGAGCCCTCTCTAGTGCAGCAGAACTGCTTTCAGCTCAGGTGTATAGGAAGAGCTGCCCTCCCCAGCTAGAACCCCCAAACCAGCTATCAAGTAAGAAGGTGAACCACAGACTTGATGAAACCAGGAGATGGGCAGGGTCGGCTTTTAGCTTCAGCAAAGGTGCACACGACTCCTCTTACCCAGGCTTCCCTGCACTCCCCCACCCTCCCCTGCACAGCTCCAGTAATGGACCCCACCCAGGCCTTACCCAGTCTCATCTTCTGCTCTCACTACTCCTCCGATAGACAGAGCACGTCACTATGCTGTGCCAAATTTCACCCAGTACCTTCCTTATACAGGAAAAACAGAAGCCACTAGGTTTTCAAGTGTGTCCCCACCGATGTGTAAGCAGGGGCTTAGTCTTACTGTGTTTGGTCCTCTGAGACTGGAGAGAGCCACCATTTCAGTGAAACTCACAGGCCTTTTGTGGCAACCCACACAGAAGCTGTCATCTGACTTAACAGATAGAAAAACCCAAGGTTTGCTGCTTTCACAATCATGGTGGAAAGTTCTAAAAATAGGGAAACCCAGTTCCTGTCCACACCAGTGACTGGAAATAGAACAGGGACGCAGACCCGGAGCAAGTATGGTATAGAACAGTCGACATCAGACAGGGACTCATGAGCTCTCCCGAGAATCAGAAAGAAGAGACAATCAGTTCGGCTGCTGCTGACAGACAAGCTAGGCAGAGAAGAGGAACTAGAAGAGTTAGCAGAGCAACAGACTCAAGACTGAGAAGAGGAGCCTCCTCTGGGGAGGGCGTGTCTCTGAAGAGCACGGTAGGCTCAGCTACAAAGCCGTCCCTTCTCTCCTGGTCAACAAGGCCATGAGGAACTGAGGGAAGGATCTCCTGAACACAGCAGCTTGTGATTGACAGCCTAGACCAAAGGCTCTCAATCTGTGGGTCAGAACCCCTTGTGGGGGTTAGGAATGGAATGATCAATTCATAGTGTTCTCCTAAGACCATCTGCACATCAGACACTACTATTACAATTCACAACAGTAGCAAATTACAGTTAAAAAGTAGCAATGAAAATAATTTTATGGTTGGGGGGTCACCACAACATGAGGAACTTTTATTAGAAGGTCACAGCATGAGAAAGGTTGAGAACCCATTGACTTAGACCCTCTCTTGTTTAGTGCCACTGCAACTGAGGTCCACAGTCAAGTCTTTTCTTTGGTCCATGCTCACATTCTAGGCAGTATCATGAGCAAGACTTGCCTTGCAGGGGTGGGGCTGGTGGGGCCAGGGGGTTGAGCAAGAGCTATTGGTATGGAAATTGTACATCTGCTACCTGCCAGCTGGCCTCCTGAAACCAAGAGTTCTTACCTGCAAATGGGAATCACAACTCCTACCGCCCAAGTGAACGGTGAGAGATATAGAGTAACAGATCCCCGACATCTGCTACATGGATGCTCTTGGCAAAGCATGTGCACAGCACAGTCTCACATGGCAGTGGACCAGAGACACACTGGAAACTGACACAATTTGTCCCACGGCCGAAGGCTCCATTCAGACTCATAGCCACATCTGAGTAAGCTCAGGGGGTGGTTCTGTATCTAACATTTCCTTCCAACAACTCCTACTCCTGGCTGCTTGTTTCTTTCAAATCAGTTCCAGACCCTGCAGCTCAGGAACCCTCTCCTGTCTGGGCACTAGCCATTTTTCCTGGGTAAGTGACTTCTTCTTCTCCCTGTCCTTCCACAACCCTCCACCATCTGCAAACCCACAAGCCTAGTTCCAGACCTGTGGCCGTGCACTCTCTTCATTTGTGAACCCCTTATCCTGGGCTAGCTCTAGACACATGGTTTGTCACCATCTCTCTGTAGTCCAATTTAACAGCGTATCCACCAGCTTACCTGGCCCAGCTGACCCAATCTAAAGAAAAAAACGTCAACATATGCAGGTCAAGAACTGCAAAAAACAAAACAACATAAAAAGCCATAATTGCATGTCTCCTATTAAACCCACTAGTTCACTGGAAATGTTCTCTAGTGGAAACTACGTGGATAAACCCCAGGACACAGAATTTAAAAGAATCATCATAATATTCATCAGAGAATTCAAGGAGTTTTAAAAAAATTAGGAAAAAAATCCCACTTCTTTGGACTCCAAGAAGATAATAATAAATACTTGAGCGACGTCCAAGAAAACAGAAATATATAGCTCAAGGAAATGATAGAGGCTATTTGGGATTTGAAAACCAAATTCAATAAGGAGATAGAAAAGTTGAAGAGAACACAAGCTAAAATAAAGATGAAACTGAAAAAGTCAGTAGAAAGCCTTGCAAGTAAACTGAATCAAGCAGAGGTTCATCTCTTATGTAACAGCAGCATTTATTGCCTGGCTTGCAGATCTCAATACATATCAATGTGCACATCAAATCCCTTCCCTAATTCAATAAAACAGAAATTCAACAGGATCTAGGAAATTATGCCTCAACTCCACACAGTTTTGCCATCATTTTTGAACTCTTAATATGGTATTAATAAGAATTAAAGAGCTCTTGCCATACATTCTCCTTTCTATTATGCCTTGGGCCATATGATCTACATTGATTTAAAAATTAAAAAGGATTAAATTAGGCATGTGAGATGACTCCAGATAAAGGGGCTTGACACCAAGCCTGATGACCTGGGGCCCACATGGTGCAAGTAAAGGACCAATTCCTCCGTGAAATCATCTGACCTTTAAGTGTGCACCATGGCAGGGGTAACAGTGTGCGCATGGATGTATGCACACACACACACACACACACACACACACACACACACACACACAAATTTTTGTTTTGCTTTAGAGAAGGTTTCTTTGTGTAGCCTTGGCTGTCCTAGACTCACTTTGTAGATCAGGCTGGCCTCGAACTCACAGTGATCTGCCTGCCTCTGCCTCCCTGAGTGCTGGGATTACAGGTGTGCACCACCACGCCTAGCTTACTCACACATTTTTAAAAGGAAATTATCTACTGTAAAAAGTTTCTCTGAATCCACAACTGGTTAACATGCAGAGAACAGAGATACTGAAATGCTCAGTCATAAGTGAGATGTCTGTATCACACCCTTCCTCTGCTCAAGGCTTGGGGATCCATGCAGAAGACCAAGTAAAAAGATTGTAATTCAGAGATAGTGAGTGGGTGATGTCAAGAAATCACTGTTTTCTATATACTCCTGTGCTGATGAACCCACAGAGACTGCTGTAGTACATGCAAGCTCTACACAAGCTTTAGCTAGAGAGAATCCCAGCACAGAGGAGCTGGACACAGAGCCCTGCCCCTGGTTGAGGAGCCACTGCTGCTGGAAGAGAGGAATTCAATTTCTACAATGAAGTGATACCTAATACCCCATATTAGGACAGGGCAGGACCCAGGCTCAGGAGTAGTCAACCGGTACTATACTCTCAGTGTTTAGAGAGGGAGGAAGGGAGGAAGGGGGGGGGGGAGGAAGAGGAGAGAAAGAGAGAGAGAATACATAAAGTTGGGTGGGTAGGGATTGGGAGACAGGGGTGGGAGGGTGGGTGAGGATGCGGGAAGAGTTGGAGGGGGAGGGGGTGTATATGATTAAAATACACTATAGGAAATTCTCAAAGAATAAAACAATTTTTTAAAAGGAAAACAAAAAAATACTTTCGAAGGAGAGTGTTTGTGGTGCAGTTATTCCCCCCCCCCCAAACCATTCCCTTGGAGGAAATCTGTAAGGTTCAGGTAGTGCAGAAAGTCAAAGGAATGACAAAACCCCTCATCTGAGTTATCCCATGCAACCATGGGACTCCTCAAGCAGAACAATCTATCACTTCACAACATGGTTCAGACAGACCGAAGAGACTAGAAATGGCAAGCCACCTGTGGATGGCCATGCTTGCAGGATGTCTGTCTGTCAGGCAGCAAATGCAGAGTTGTGTTAGTCAGTTTTGCAACTGATGTGGTGCAGTAAGCAATCTCAACAATGTAAACACAGATAGGCTTCTTTGGGATCGTGGTTTCAGAACTGTCTACCCACACTCCCTTGTCCCTACTGTTCTGAGTCTATGGTAGTGCAATGCACCACGGTGAGAACACAGAGTGGAGGAGGTTGCCCACCTTATGGCAGCCAGGCAGAAAATGAAGAGGAAAGGAGGAGGGTGTCAATAGGTATCCCCACCCATGCTTCAATGACCTCATTTCTCGCCACTTGATCACCCCCTGATGACTCTACAATGCCCCAGCACTACCAAAGGCTGGGAGCTGAGCATATAAAACACATTGTCTTTTGGAGGGTATTCAAAATGCAAACTACAATAGTGTATTGTATTAAAGTAAAGGACAAATATTTTTATTTTGAATATATACAAGTCCATCTTTTTTGTTTGTTTTACTAAGGATCTGTCTCAGGAGAGAATGGTCTTCTCATAATAGTACAACCCAACAGTCCTGCAGGGCCCTCAGTCACAGCCTGAGGACCCAATCTCTGTCCTCTCCTCCACAGAAGTCACCCCTAATCCTATGCAACTTCATCTCCTGCATAAAGACATAATAAGGTTATCTTTTCTTTCACAGCTCCCAGATAATGGGTTCCTTGGTTCTCTAGACCTCTCTAGCCTGGCACCCTGGTATCAACCTAGTGTAGCTCTCATGTTGGCCCAGAATGGCTCTCAAGAACCGAAGTCTTAGAATTGGGGAATATTGGTAACATAACCATGGTGAAAAAACAGATGGTATAAACTCATTGCTAAATGAGCTATTTTTGAAACAAAGATGATCACTGCCATTTCTCACTTCCTAATTATTTCCCATTACCTGTGCTCTGTGGCAAATTTATGTCCAAGAATCCCAGTGGGGTAAAGAATTCTACCAAGTACTATACTTTCCTCCCAACTCTGTATTCAGGTTCACTTTGGCCGGGTGATGGACGTGACATTTTCATCATGAAAATAGAACATTGTTATTAAAGAGGACAGAGGATTTATGATTACTTAGACCAAGGATCAGCGTTCCAGAAATTTCAGAAAGTAAACATCTTAGGCTTGGTGGCCACGCAGTTTTCCATAGTTCTCCAACGGTTGGGCATGGGAGAACTATATAAATGAACAATCTTGGCTGTGTTCCAAGTTAGATGGCTGGAGATCCCTATACAGAGAGAGCACGAGCATTCAGTCAAAGCAAAACACCATCTACGCTGATTCCTTGTATAGCTTTTCAATCTGTCATGCCCATGCATGTATTGCTATACAGAGGAGAAAAAGTTCCTCGCAACTGAAGGGTTCTCCATAAAATACCAACAAGCAACAGATGATCTTCTTTCTGCCATATTGGATCACAAGGGGGCCTCTGTTGAAGCTACTTGCTTCTATTCCCTGTGTGGACTAGTTCCAAACTGCATTTCCTTTCCCTACTCCCTGGCATGCTGCAAGGCACTGTTGGAAGAAATGGGATCTCCTCCTAGACACATGTTTAATGACTTCCAAAGACCTGAAAGGTTCCCTGGCTACTCCTTCCCGGGGCTGCCAAACCTCCTACTGACCACCACAGTTCTGCCAAGATCCTTTCCTAAGCTCTAGCCCCATGCCCTTATCAACAGAGTTTAGCAGTTCCCTGCAGGGAGTACAGAGCCCATGAAAGGGAGAAAAAAAGGCCCCTACTTATTCAGTATCTCTCAGAGTTGGACTTCTACTTCTGCACTTGACTGATCAGATAAGTGACCATGACCAATTTGTGGGAAGTTCTCAGGGTTACATACATTGTCCCCTCCCAAGCTGGCTCATTTCCCCATTCCTCTTGAAAGTTCGAAGTGGGTCTCCTACCCTGCTCTCATACGTCTTAGAGTGTTAAAAAAAAAATCAGCTAGTCTGTTGGGGATTGGCCTGGTGATATGTATTCTGATGCTAATTACTGGCTTCCAAGGTCTACTTGCTGCCCAGATGAGCACATTCTTGCATTTATCTGTCCTTGTTGTGTAAACCTTGCATAAGAAATTATTCATGTTTAACCAATAGAAAGCCAATACCAGGGCAGGGCCACAGGAAGATAGGCATGGTAAAGGTTCCTGGGCTTTGGGAGAGAAGGCTCTTGGGAGGAAGCAGACAGGTATTGGAGGAAGAAGGAAGTGGAGCCTCTAAGATGGCTGAAGAGGAGCACATGGCAGGATCAGCATGGATGAAAGAAAGTGGCCCAGATGAAGCATACTAGCAAGTATTTTGGACTTGTGGATGGGAAGTAGTAGATAGAAATTATTAGAGCAGATGTCATGGTATGGGGACTTAGGAGGTAAAGATGGCTTAGGAGTAATATCCTTCCATGTTCCAGGTGAAGCAAGGCTATTCTAAAATCTATTTGTGTCTTTATTGATTGTGATAGTGGGTTAGATAATATTGCTGTAATAATTTTAAGGCTAATTAATAAACATTAATAGACTATACCTTTAAATTAACCGCAACACTAGTCCTAAAAAAAAAAAAAAAAAAAAAAGCACCTCCTATTTTTAATCTCACTTCCTCTTCACTTCCACCCACTCTCGTGAGAATGAGAAACCATTTTTGCAATCTCTCAACTAAGATAGGAGTTTTGTCCTTCTCAGCTTTCCTCATAGCTCTGCAACACGTGCTATGATCTCCTCGGTTCCAAGTGGCACGAGCTTCATCTTCTCAGTAAACTCTGCACCAGTCAAGAGGAGTCAAGAGGAGCTAGCTGAAAATATAAGTTTAAAGTGCAACTTCCCATTGAATTCATTACACCCGTAGAAATGGCATGCAAAGAGCATGACATTTATCACACGGAAAGTCGACTTTCTAAATATGGGTGCTCTATATCCCTGAGTTTAATCAAATGCAGAATGAAATAATTTTTTTTAATTACACCATGGTCATGATGGCGCCTGACTAGAACAAATCCCGTCACGCAATAGGCAGATGCAGAAGGGCTCAAGTTCAAGTCTGCCTGGACTACACAATCAGACCCTTTTTCAAAATAATAACAGCATGTATACTGAAAACTAGACACTTTATATCACAGTTACCTAAACAATAAAACAACTACATAATAGCATTTACATTGCAGTAGGCATTACAAGTCATGCAGGAATTAGTTAGGTTTAAAGGAGGACTGCAAAGGTTCAGTGCAAAAACTGTCATTGTACACAAGAGACCGGGGCATCTGTGGACTTCGGTATTGGGGGAAGAGTCTTAGAACCAATCCTTTCTGCATATGAGGGATGAGTATTTAGGACTTTGTTATATATGCAGGATTCATGGGGCAGTCCATGGCATAAATGTCATATAGTTTCAGATTTTTTTGGAAGCCAGCAGTCTATTAGAGATGACAAGAAAATTGCTTAAGTTTTAAACTGAAAGACAGACGTGATTAAGTGATTGGAAGTAAAGAAGGCAGCTTGGAAGCCATATGGCAGGATTCAAATGTGGACATTTAAAAGCAATTATTATTGGCATTAAATTATGCAAAAGAAAGTTAGATTAAAAAAAAAAAAACAAAGCTTTCCTGTGGAGGAACTTAAAATTTTGTAAGACTATTACTTTGCCACAAATGGTATATTATCCAGGAGGTTAATTTTTAATATAATAAAGGTCACTTCAAATATAAAATAAGCGATCTATCAGTAGTATTACATGGTAGCACTGTTATTTCATTTTAAGTGAAAATATTTAGCAGTGCTTAATGAAAAATTCTATCATTCCATGAATTTAAAACAAGAAGAAGAAAAGAAAAACTCAAATACCCTATCCTTCACAAAGAACAACTTAAGTGTCTAAATTCCCTACTGGAAACAAAGGGGCTATATTCAGAAAGAATCATTTTATTGCATAATCTGGATGAAGGTGACAGATAACGTGTACTCTGTCCAGGTAGGAGCTACAATAGTAGCTTTTCTCTACCATCTTGGGATCTCATGGTAACTAGCTTCAGGGCACCAAATGACTCCCCTCCTCCAAGTTTCCCAATAGCCCTCACTGCCCATCTTCAATCATGAGTCACTGCCCATAGCTAGATGAGTGAACCTTGGACGCATCTCAGGCACTATCTCGGTCCCACCCTTGAATACTTTGGCCCAGCTCTCAGTTCCAGCAATGACTGGGACAGACTGATATCTGTACATAATACAGCCCAGTATGAGGTGTGGCACTGGAGTCCATAAAATGCACTGAATGCTGATTAAGGCATCACTAACATGTTCATGAAATAAAAGTTATGGGGGTTGTAACTCTAGCTTGTCCTTTATCATGGACACTTTGCCATACCCACTGACTACCTTCCAAGGCAGGACGTGAACAAACAGACTATTGTGCAGACAAAAATTCAAGTTCATTTGAATTGTTCTTTTTAAGCTTCATGGTAAATATCAAAGAGTATTAAAAGAAAATTTCTAAAGTGTCCACAAATGATCTAGATGGGACCTTGCACCTATTTTGTGTCCTCCTCATCAGGGTTCAGCATATCATAAAAGCTCGTCACAGCTGGCTCAGACTGGCCTCTCTACAAAGACCACATCAAGTCTTTAGATCTTGGTGTCTTATAAGATCTGTGAACACCTTTGGATATCTCCTTGATGTTCATGAACTTGCACAGTCAATGTCCTTTATTACTGTTAGGAACACCACATCTTTCTTTCATGTCTGCCTTGAAAAAAATCATAGGATTTGAAACTTCAACACCAGCAGCCAATATGTCCTTCAGATTATTCTCAACTGGAATTGCTGTTAGAAATACAATGAGCTTAGCCGGGCGGTGGTGGCACATGCCTTTAATCCCAGCACTCAGGGAGACAGAGCCAGGCAGATCACTGTGAGTTCGAGGCCAGCCTGGTCTACAAAGTGAGTCCAGGACAGCCAAGGCTACACAGAGAAACCCTGTCTTGAAAAACAAACCAAAACAAAACAAAAAGAAATACAGTGAGCTTGGGCTCTAGTTCCTTCAGAGCCTATTTGCCTTCTTGCTGGCATTGACTTGTCCTGATATGTACAGGCTATGAGGGTCACATTCTCCTCCCTCTCAAAGATCCCCACTGGCCTTTGGTACAAGACCTCTTGAGCTCTTGATGTCTTTCTATAAAGGGTAGATATGTAAAGGAAATGAAGATTCATTTTTTTTTAGTTCTAACTTGAGACATTCCTGGGCAGCTAGATGGAAGAGGTGCTGGTGTGTGTGTGTGTGTGTGTGTGTGTGTGTGTGTGTGTGTGTGTCTATATGTGTTGAGAGAAAAGTATACATATATGTATATATGTATGTGTGCTGAAAGAAATATATACATATATGTGTGTATATTATGTATGCTGAAATAAATGTTTATTCATTTTTTTCTTGCCAAAGCTAAAAAGATCTTATAAATGAAAATTCAACTTTAAAAACTTACCTTTTCCAAGTTGATTAGGTAGATTTCTAATATACTCTAGACCAAACTGGGTTGATTATGATTCCTAAATATGCCTTTTGCTGAATAGGCTACCTACTTATCTGAGTTTGCCTTTATACTCATCCAGGTAGTTTAAATGAGGCACTTTTTGAACCAATTTGTACTCCTGTCAACTCTCTTGGGGTCAAATCCAGACATATGTCGGGCTCTTTTGTGACCCACAGGATTAGGAGTAGGATGAAAGCAAGGCTCTATTTCTAGGAGACAACCAAAGGAAAACCAGGTACTGTAACCTGAAATGGAATCTTTGATAGAGGAAAGAATACACGAAAACTACAAAGAAGACAGAAAACCTGCTGTTTAACCTGCACAGGGCATTTCCAAATATACATATTCTCATCATGTGCCCCATAGAGCAGAACCCTAGACAGAGGGTACAACATGAGCCCATTTTTACATAACGAATCACATTTTCAATGAGGGCAGAACAAAGAATCCGGAAATGACTTTCTTAAATTCTTCAAGAGCAGATCATCTGGATTATATAAAGATAACAATGTTACTCCCTCTAACTACATTTTCTTAATGATATGTGTTTTGCAATGTCACCTCTCCAAGCAGGACACACCCACAGTTCTGCCACTGTTTTTATTCTTATTTTATGTTTTCGTTGCTTCTTACTTTTGCTTCTCAGTGAAGATATTTTTGCACTTTGACCATCCTGCAGTTTGCCCTCTCCTGGGTAGCAGGAGCCAGCAGACCTAGCCCTGAGAGGAGGCTTGTGCTCTCTGCACAGGGGCATCTCTGACCAACTCAAGCTCTATCAAAAGAAGTGCAGAATGGGCATTCTCTTGACCAAAGTCCACACATGGCCAGTCCACAAACACGACTTCCCTTGTCTCTAGTAAGCAAAACCAAAGTCCCCTAAACCCATCCCATCCACCAAACAGCCATTCCTCCTCCTATGATAACCGACAAACGAGTTGTGTGTACAAGTTTATCACTACCAGTTGTCCACGGGACTATAATTACATAATTTAATTCGATTATCACATAAAGTAATGACATTTAAGTTTAACAGCTGTTAATTGCCATTTCCATCACACGGGCAAAACAACTGAGCTTTGCAACAATCCTAACTGGTTTTCCACTGCTGTGATAAACATGACCCAAAGCAATTTGGGAGAAAAAAAAATGAATTCATTTGGCTTACTCTTCGACGTCACAGTCCATCATTGAGGGAAGTCAGGACAGGAACTCAAGCAGAAACCTGGATGCAGGATCTTGAAGCAGAGACCATGGAACAATGATCCTTACAGGTTTGGCTCCCTCTGGCTTGCTCAGCTTCCTTTCTTATACAGCCCCACCTGCCTAGGGATGGCACCACCCATAGTGGGCTGGGCCTCACTACATAAATTAGCAGTTAAGAAGTTGTCATAGATCTGCCCACAGACCAGTGCCATGGAAGTAATTCCTCAATTGATACTCCCTCTTCTCAGCTATGTCAAGTTGACAAACCATGACAGCAAGGTAATGAATGATAAGGTTTTCCTGTTTCGTAGCTTAGAAATTTCACCCTGTGGCTGCAGGGCTCTGTTGCTTTGAGCCTTATGGTGGCCCAGTTATTAATGGCGGAAGATGTTAATTGAGAAGGCTTGTTCTCTTTACCTCATGATGGTCATGAAGCAAAGAGAGAACCAGAGGGTGGGAATCTTCATATCTCTTCAGAAGCCACACCTTCAACAACATAGCTTCCTCCTGCTTCCTTCCTTCCACTGGATTCTACCACCACAACGCTCCATTCTGAGGACTAAGTCGTAAACTCATGGGGTCTAGGAAACATTTCAGACTCAAACTTGGTTACCACAAAACAACTGATGGCAGTGTGTAAAATACTGTGGACAAATCTGATCATAATTGTTTCTTTATTTTTTAAATTTTTCTTCCTAGAAGAACTATAAAAGAGTGAGAATTACGAAAGTGCAAATGCATTCACTACTGATTCTGAACGACTACCTTTTATTGTCTTTGGCCCTTATGAAACAAAAAAGAAAACCTCAAGTTCCTGCACTAATGAAATTGCTTAAAAGATGCCCTTGAACCTTCAATATCAAACCCCATGACCACTATAGGTGGCTTGATGCGACCTTGTGATTGATTTTTTTTTATACCAACAAAGTATGCATATGCAATAGCAAGTAGAGACACGTTGATAAAAGTCTGCAAGAAGTGACTAGGTAACTGGGATTAATGCAGCATTTTCAGGTTGGGGAAACTCGCCATCAGGACTAATGGCTAGCAGACACTGGTATGAGTGAGCTCGCGCCTAGCACCATGTCTCATTCTACACGCTCACATGTCTTTGTGAGGCCAACATCAAGTACAGATGCTGATTTGAGACTTCCAGACTCCAGAGCTATGAGCCAAAATAAACCTCTACTCCTTAAATCAGCAATCCTCAGGAATTTTATGGCAACAACTGAAAGACTAAAACAGTCCTACATTCAAGAATTTGCCAATAAATGTATTCTACATACTTTGTTAAAAATAAAGGTATATATGTGTTTTATTTCCTATTTTAAATGACTTTTTAAAGTAGCTGGCCAATTACTGGAATTGCTTAAGATATTTTTTTGAGCACCCTTAAATCTCCTCAATGACAGTCATAGTCCAAAAACAGATTGAAGTATATATTCTTAATTTTAAATGACTAACAATATCTTGAGCAGTAATCACCCTGTAAGCGCCATGTGAGTGGTAAAGGACCAAAAAATAAATCTGTAAAATTAGGACAAATGCCATAAACTAAAGACTAGGTAACCCCAAGAAAATGCATTAGACATTTCACATATCTTATTTTCCTGTACGCTTCACGGTTCTTTACTCTAGGAACTCTAAGTTCAACATAAACTCAATACTTATGTATTCTTATGCCATTTCAGGGGTGAGAGTAGACTGTTGATACAGGAACCTGCTAGTGGTGATAAGGGTTCTTCTTCCTTCTTTTAGGGTGCTACCAACTAAAGGCATGCTAACTTAAATCACTTATATGCAAACTTTCTTGAAGCCTGTGTCTCTTGGGCATGGAGAAGAACCCTATTCACTCCCACGACCCTTCATCAGCCCGTAACAAAAGCAGTACTTAGCACTCAATATAAACTCAACTTTCTCAGTTGTGCCCAAGTCATCCTTTGGAGATATATTTCAGTGAAAAGTACAGTCATGTTTCAATCACTGTCCTTCATTGAGAGACCTCATTAAAATAGAATATTCTCTTCTATGTCTTTGTCTTACACTGTAGTTTTAGCACCGTTTTTGTTTTTTGTTTTTTGTTTTGTTTTGTTGTTTTGGCGGGGGGGGGGGGGGGGTTGAGACAGTTTCTCTGTATAGCCTGGGTTGTCCTGGGGCTGGCTTTGTAGACCAGGCTGGCCTCAAACTTACAATGATCCACCTGCCTCTACCTCACTCAGTGCTGGGATTTAGGCATGCACCACCATGCCCGGATCAGCATTATAAGCAGCTTTATTAATATATACATGACATATGATTTTTCCCACTGACATTGTAGCAATTCAGTGATTCATAAATTCACAACAAAAAATTTAACATCCCCAAAGAAACATAAGTCTTAGTAACAAATTCCCTTGCTCCTTCCAACCACAAGATCTGAGCAAGTATTGATCTGCTTTTTTTTTAATGAATTGTCTATTATGGACAATTCATATAAATGGAACCAGGGTACAAAATTTCTGTGCCTTGTAGCCAACTCATAATTAATAATTTGATGATCTGATAAACCATTTTCTCATAATAACTGTACATTCCCACAAGCAATGCACGAGGGTTTTAGTTGTTCCACATTCCTGGTGTCATCTGTTTCCTTTTTTCTTTATTTAATTTTTATTTATATTATTACACATACACACACACACACACACACACACACACACACACACATATAAACTACATATAGCAAGAAGAACCATGAAATAATCAGGAATTATATAAATATTACATTCATAGTGTTTTGGCTATTTGAATTTGACAGACTTGAAAAAAACCCTTTCCTATTTGGTGCATCTGAAATTCTGAATGTAAGTCAATATCTATTATATTTTACCTTTATCAACTTAAAACATCTATCTAGAACTAAAGACATCTTAATCTGTAAATACCTAAGCTTAATTGTAAAACTAAACCATCAGGTCTTCAACCCCATCAAAGACTTCAGAAGAAATAAAATTAATTACCTGAGTAACCAGGTTAGCAGTTTCCAGAGTGAAAAAATGATAGAGACTGTTTGCTGCCTCAACAGTCACACAAAACTCTCTATAACATTGGAGCATCATCTTCAGCCTTCTGGCCCAGTATATCTGACACACATATGTGAGGCAGGGACTACTGAGGACTTGCTTACTCTGTCTTGGCAGTTTGTCAGTCAACTCGGCCTGCATCTAAGCTTGCCCATTTTTAGGCAGAATTCTGTCTTTTCTATTATTGCCATTTAAATGGGTTTTCAGACATATTTCCCATGGTTCTCATTTTCATGGCCTCAGCCATTAATAGAATCAGTGACATTTCATGTGTTTATCAACAATTTGGATAGCTCCTTTGGTAAAATATCTGCAGAAATCTTTTGGCAAATCATAGTACTCTGACCTCCACTTGTGCAGTGCATACATACACACGGTAAGTGTACTACTAATGACAAATTTAAATTATAGCATGTGATCCACTGCATGTCTGTATAGTATGAATACTGAATCCAGTTTCAATCTTTTGCATATGGGTACACAGCTGCCTGGTAGCACTGGTTGCTGGCAGCACTGGTTGAGAGGTTCTTTTTGCTCCCACTGAAATCAGGTAGAACAAGTCCTGGAATGCTGTTCATGTTCTTTCTCAAGGTTGCTTTGGCTATCCTGGGTCTCTTGCATTTCCCCAGGACTTTTAGGATCATGACACTGAGTTTTATAAAAGGTTCACTGCAGCTGTGTAGAACAGTCTTAACTGTGTTATCAGCTTTTTATACTCAGACCGCACTTTTTCCCCCAACTTTATGATTCAGTTCAACTTTGACACTATCTTGTTTTTTGAATATGTAAAACACTATGTCTCAACATCAAAATCATATAAGGAGGTACGTTTGAGAAAGTCCAACTTCTATTTTCATCCTACAGACACCTACTATTTCTCTTTATATGCTTGCCTCAAAAGAAAGCAAGTATGTTTCTTTCCCTGGTTTTTTTTTTTTTTTCTTAATTCTTCCTCCAGACTCATCATGCCACAGTTTCTGAGTGTTCTGTTCTCACAGTGACTATTAGAAATCACTGTGTTAGCCAGCATTGAGCTTTCTCTTTATTTTTATGACTGTTACAAAGATAAGACCATGAGTAATGTTTTGGTATGAAAGAACAGATAAAGAGGCATCTGCTCTTTGATAATTAAACGCAGTACTGTCATTGTAGAATGAGGTGCTATTTGTATTTAATTGGGTCCTAAATGCACAGAACCTAGGAAAGTGCAATATCTGTTTATAAGAAGTAGACAGAAACATATCTTCAACACTGAACTGTGAATATTAACTAAATCAAAAAAAAAAAGACAAGCCAAATTGACTAGACTTCAAACAAAATCTACCCACACATAACTCCATACTCATCTTCCTGCACTTTCTTTGAATTCCTCTTTCTTTTTCCCCCCTTCGGCTTCTTCAATATTTATTTTACACATAATTTTGATAAATTTCAGGATTTTTATCAGTCATTTTTACCTTATTTTGTCATTGTATACATTTTAAACTTATATATTTATTTTATTACACATATACAAAATAAACTACATAGAGCAAGAAGAACAACGAAACAAACAGGAATTATATAAATATTACATTTATAATTTTCAGTTATTTGAATTTGACAACCTTGAAGAAAACATTTTCCTATCTTGGTGAGTCTAAATTTCTGAATGTAAACCAATATTTATCATATCTCATCTCTATCAACTTAAAACATCTATCTAGACTTAAAAGCATCTCAACCCCTAAACAGCTAAGCTTAATTATAAAACTAACCTATTTGGTCTTCAACCCCACCAGAGACTTGAGAAGGAATAAATTCACTACCTGAGTAAACAGGAAGTGCAGGTTAGCAGCTTCCAAATTGAAAAAAAAAAAAAATGACAGAGACAGTTTGCTGCCTCAACAGTCATCCAAAATTCTCTATAATTTTGGAGCATTGTCTTCAGCCTTCTGGCCCAGTATATCTGACAGACATATTTGTGTGGCAGGAACTATTGAGGACTGACTTACTCTGTCTTGGCAGAGTCTGGCCATCAACTCTGCCTGTGTTCAAGCTTGCCATTTTTAGGCAGAGTTCTGTCTATGGTTGAAATGAGGACATTTTACCCACTGGCTTGTTTGCCACATTTGAAGCCAACTCAATAAGGAGGTTCTTTGATGTTCATCATCTTCTTTGAGGTAGGCTGGGTGTTGCCAGGAGTTAACCTGTCTCATTGTCAGTGAATCTTAAAAACAATAAAAACATCTTTAAATGTCATATTCTATAGGACTCTGATGTTTCTGAGGACCTTATCTACCTATTTTACCTAATCTGTCTATAGAAACATACCTATCTGTTACACCTAGGATGTATATTCTTGTGATATAAATAGACTAGTAGTTGGTATGACCATGATTTGATCAATTGATAATTAACTTGTCAAACTTATCCTAAACAGCCTGCAATAACATTTTCAAGGTATTAGAAGTAAACCTTGTATTCTACTTGAGTGGTATGAGTACAATACCTCATATTAGAGTAGAAATATATATATATATATTCTCTGTGTGAAGAATAATCTTAAATTTGAATTCTATACCAATATATCAAAATTAAACTTATTTTTGCATCAATATACAAATTTCTATACCAATGAATTATAACTAACCATGTGAACACAAAACAGAGAAAGGGGATGCAGGTCGTACAGATGAAATTTGAATTCCTCTTTCATTCATCTCCATTAGGGTAGTTAAGCGCCCTCTGAAACTCTCTCCAATAATCCTCCAGATCAAATATTAGGTCTGTAGGTAAGTAGAATTCTCTAGAAAGGGACCTACTAGTTCTTGGGTCCACTATGAAGGCATGGTCCTATATCCCGTGACCCATTCATAAGCATTCTGGCTACCATCCGACCTCAAGAAGAGCCTTTGTAAAGTAAACACACTCTACCCCAGGGGATCTCTTCTGTTTTATATGTAGTCTTGCTCAAACTCACCACAGTGCTAAATGAGTGTATGATTCAGTGGTATATTATGAGTGATATATAGAGGCCCTGCCTACATTTAAAAAGTACTAACATGTCCTAATATGTACTTAAATATCTATGTATTTTTCCTCCTTTAACTAAAAGTACTTTGTCAAGCTGTTAGCCAAACATGTATTTCCCAATATTACTAATAGGAAACTAAACCACAGGAGTTCTGCAAAGCCTGAATTAATCTGAATATCTTATGCTATTTCTGAACCTGTTGTTTAGAACATGCCAGATTCCTTTGTCTAAAAATAAGCATTTTAAATACACATTGTAATTGAAAGAAGGATCATCCCAGCTATCTCAGATTGCTGCTAATGTGAAGACAAAGTGAGGAAATGTCTTCAAGAGTGTCTGGGTTACTGCTGGGTACACAGTGACATTTAGCCATTTTATGAGAACTTTTCTTCATCTTTCTCTGGGAAAGGGGCCAAGCAGTCACACCATAGCTTTTGCCAAGCCTCCTATGAACAAACCTATTGGTGTGCAGACCTCAGACACTATAGGAAATGGCATCATCCAGGCCTTAATTATTTGCTGGTAGACCAGTTGCCTTGTCCTCATGGCATGTACATTCATATGAGGCTCACAATGAATCATGACCAGAACTCTGTTGTTATCATATCATGAAAGACTACAGTTAAAGGAGAATGGTCCTGCTACCAACACCAGGGCAACTCATGCTCATAGAGGTGGCCTAACCCATCACAGTCACCCAGCTGATCCACAGGCATTCCAGCCCTACTTTATTTTATTCTCTAAGCTCCTGCAGAGTAGGATGCTAATCTTCTGTCAGCAGGGCTACATACCCTGGCCTCAACCCCAAGGCCAGCAGGTAGCCATTTCCCCTATGTCAGGGCTAGAGGCTATTTTTACCCACTATAGTAACATTACTTTTGGTTAGGATTTCTCAAATGCACTCTAGAAAGCCATCAGCAAGATTTTGATGTCATTTCAACTCCCAGCACAAAGGCAGTGTTCCCAGGCAGCAACAGAGCTAACTATACTTTAAATTGGCCTTGCGTCATCTCTCCCTGGGTATCTCATCTGACAGAACAAATTAGCATTCTCACTCTATATGAAGTGAGCTAAATAGAAGGTGAAAGCCAAAGGCACAAAGATCCAGCCATGAAATTCCTGTAGGAGCCCCTCCAACCGCTCTTTCCCAGGATCCTTTGAAATCAAGCTTGCAGTGCCAAAGCAAGACTTTGTGCCTCAGAAAAGCTCACAGTTAGGACACATACTCTTATAACTTGATGGAGAGGCATCGGCTGCATCAACATTGTCTTAAATTTAGATTCAGAAGCCAGAGTCCCTGGAGAAAACTATCATGGGGACTGCCTGCCAGTGGTGCCATTACTGGGGACCATAGCTCTCTTCTGGCCACTGTACTTCCCTTGTTCTTTCTGGCTCACAGACAGTTCTAGATACAGTCTTTACTCACAAGGGACCCACAAGGAGGCAGAGCTAGTTCCACTATCACCACTAAAACAGTCTAGATGAAGCTTTGTGGCTCGATGAAGGTGTTCAACTGGTTCACTGATGATGACAAATGCCCTAGAAATAAGTTTTATTACCTTATAATTGTTCAGCTTTAAAAAAGAATTCCTGACAGCCTGCTTACAGGGAAAGAATCCTCAGGTTTCCTGCTTTGGAATTTTACCAACACGCTACAGCAAAGGCAAAATGTCATTCACCAGTTTTACATATCCACTATGTTGTATCTAAAACAGGCAAGGGTTTAAGGCCCTACAACTGCTCCGAAGAGCAGACACAAAAGTCCATGACGCCCCAAATTCTCCAGCCTGTACAGTAGTAGATAAGAGTCTGAGTTTCCTTAAGCAGTCACAACAAAAGTGAATATAACAGCCAGTGTTAAAGATGGAAAAGCCTGCCCACCATACTTTGCTGCCAAAGGCCCTCGTAAGAGGATATCATAAGACAGTGAGTTCCAAGCCCAGAAGTACACTAAACACAGAAAACACATAACTAGACTCCAGGGGCTCAGGATAAGAGTATGAACATTTTCAGCCTAAGGAAGAGAATGGCAGTTCCTGGCAAAAGTCTAGAGGTGTTGGTTGAGCTATGTTTTAAAGAACAGCATCACATGGGAAGAAGGGTATGAGCTAAGAGGGAGGAAATGGGAGATACTGCTGGACATATGAATCACTGAGCTTGCAAGCATGGCTTCAACTCAGAATGCATTGTGAGCATCCAGGTCACTGCTGAAGGGGAACTGGAGGCAGGAGCATAGCTATGAGATTTACCCTTGGAGGACAGCATGTAGGACAACAGTAAGTTGCAATAACATTTAGCCGTGGCTTCCCTGGAGTTCTTGAGGGCTTCACTGGTGGGTTCAGAGCACATCCTATGCTTTTCCCCAGACTCTCTTGGAGTTATCCCCTAAGCTTTAGAATCTATCCACACCTACTTCTACACGGTTCCCCAGCTTTCCTACCTCAACTTCTGATAGCTCTCCGAGGGCCCAATCACTACAGCCATGCTTTCCTAGTCTCGGTTAGACCTGTCAAACTCAACTGCACCACAGGGCATTTGACATTCTCCAACCCCCAGCATGCTTCACTTCTCTCTCCATTGAGCTCCATACACAGCAATGGCTCTCAGAAAAGTGCTGCAGACAGTCTACGCAAACAGCTCTGCAACCTTCTTTTCCATCTGCTTTCATATTTTTATATCAGTATATTTAACACCTGTCTCCTCCACTAGAATATATGGAGATGTCAGGGTTAAAAGAGAGTTTGCTGTACTGTCTATGGCTGTATTCCAGGTGTCAAGTATGGATGGGCAGTGGGTCCACAGTTGGCTATTACATGAATGAACAACACTGAGGCCATAGTTAAACACAAATCTCAGAGGCCAAAGCACAGAGGGTGACTTTGAGCATACAGACATATGCCGACTGGATACTGAGTAAAAGAGTAAAACCCAAGTCAATAAAGAGCCTCTTCTTGTCTGGCAGGGAAAAGGCGAGGCCTCTCATCATGCCAGGGTTACAGATGGAATAAGAAGTCCAGCTTCAATTTAGCAGTTTGGCTCCTGTGTTGCCCCATCTGGGGATGTGTAGACAGCAAGCCTGTTTAGAGAACATGTGAAAATAGGAACCAGAGATGAGAGGGAGGGGCTGGGGAAACCAAGTGGCCATGCTTGTCAATCAGAGTGTAAGTGTCTTATCTCAAGGTATCTCCTGATTGAGAGGCCTTGACCCCCCCCCCCCCCCAAAAAAAAAAAAAAAACAGA
The DNA here is from genome assembly GCA_907169655.1 of Acomys percivali. Classification (NCBI taxonomy): domain Eukaryota; kingdom Metazoa; phylum Chordata; class Mammalia; order Rodentia; family Muridae; genus Acomys; species Acomys percivali. The sequence continues at coordinate 41,073,170 of OU015747.1, read as the reverse complement.
AGGAAGTGCTTCAGGACACTGGCCTTTGTGTTGTCTGAAGGTTACTCTCTAGGAAAGAATGTAAGGCAGGAAACATGTTTCTTCAAGAGTTTTAAAAGAAGAACGAAGAAGGTATTACCCTATGGAGTGGTGCCCAGAAACACACTGAAAACCTCAGCGGAAGGTCACACAGGAAAGAATACTGAAAAGTCCTCCAAGAAGCTGGAAAGAAAGCTTCTGCGATGAAAGAGTCCCAGGCCATAGGCATACAGAGCATTGCCCTGGCGAAGCTGAGCAAAGCAAGGTGCAGGCAGCAACAGCAAGGTGTCGGGGCTCGCTCTGGTATTCCTGGCAATGTGCCTAATAACAGTAGGGTGACAGCATATGGAGTGACTACTAATTCCTTGGAACTTCCCCAAACCCAGAGAGTGGCCCTGGCACAGAGTCCTATCTGAGAAATCATTTGTCACTTCCACCCCACTGGGGCAAAGGAAGAGCAGCGTGCTCCAGCTCGAGCTCTGGTAGGCATGAACCACACAGAAGATTTGGACTGGAGCCCACAGCCCTTATTCCGACATGTTCCTGGGCTGCTACATATGAGTGGCACTGGCACAGAGAGAAGGGGCAGGGACGTTGTAAATGAGGGAGGCTGAGAAGGGTGTGCTTCAAACATTTCTCCTCTGTGGCAAATAGAAGATGGGTGAGAAAGCAAAACACTGGAAGCAAGGAAGCCTCAGAAGCCCAAGGAAGAACTGGCAAGGGCCTGAGCTCGGGCCGCACAAACCTTTCCGTGGAGAAGACCACCAGGAAATGAGAACATCCCGGTGGAGGTCGCAATGGAAGGGAGGGGGCAGCTGAGCAGAAGGCTGAGGAGAGATCAGGAGGTCATGACCCCTGCCAGCTTCTGTCTCTCCCCACATTGTCTGGCTCACGACAACCACGCACATCCAATACACTACGCTACATTCACTATGTCACTTCACGACCTGGACAGCGTGGATTTCCAAGGTCCCTCCAAATCCAGGCTTGGATCCTCACCCGATTCAGCTCGTGCCTTGGGATCCATATCCTGGTGGTGGCCTAGGTTTCTCAGGAGACAGACCAACGTCAGCCATCTCAACTAGGGTCTCAGATCAGTCAAGATTTCACAGAGACAAATCCTGCCAAAGGGGAAATGTTCATAGCTAGATCTATAACGTCTCTATAACGGATCTATAACGTGGAGGAGAGCTAGCTCCTGCGTCAGGTAGAGGGCCCTTTAGGGTAAACTGCGAAAGGCACACCGCAAAGCTTTTAGATGAACCTTAACCAGGGTTTGTGAGAATTTCAAATGCCACGAGGCTATGAACTCCCAGTCGTGCTGTGAGGCTCTGGGTTGTAGCCTGCCAGCCTTGCTCTAAGTTCCAGGACTCTGGTTAAAGCCTGGGAGAGGGAACTGGCCAGACTGGTCTTCTTAGATTGTCCCACTGATGGTGACACAAGTCTAATGTCACTAAACACCATTTTGGCGACGTCCAAGCATTTCATAATCATTTCCATGCAAAAGTAGGTGGCACTGCAGTGTTATCCCATTTCAAAGGAGGGAGAGGAGATAACTAACATGGACAGAGTGCCCACTCTAAGCTTAGCGCGCGATAGGCGCCCAGACACACAGTCTCCTCGGGTTTTCATGGCAACCAATAAGGGAGGTCATTTACCCTTTTTTAGAGACTTGGATTAAGTAACTGTCAAAACACAAGATTGTTAGCAAGGGATTGAGCCAAAAATTCCAACTCTGGGTCTGTCTCAGCTCAGACACCAGGAGATGCTCACTGCCAAACAAAATGGTGTCTGATAAAAGTAATCCCTAACACCCGAGCCTAAATGGAGCTGATGCCTTCCCTTTCATTAAGCTGCTGGGATCAAGCACCACTAGCTGGGCTGGAGGAAATGTAGATGAAGTCAAACACATTGTGTCCAAATACGCACAACAGGCTCATCATGCAGCATGAGCGCCCGTGCGCGCGCACACACTCACATACACACATAGAATTAAATCACAAAGTTAAACTAAATTATGTAGCAACAGTGCCATAAACTATCTGTAGAAATCAAAGTGCCTTCAATGTCCCACCTTCTCCTCAACCCAGAGAGTCCAGGATTAGACTTAATCAGTCACATCTTCTCATTTCTAGTGTGACTCCCTCCTAACGGGCCACATGATAGCCTTATAACCAGCAGCACTCCTAACAACCCAACCCAAAAAAATCCATAGAGCAGAACCTCAGGGGCAGGGGGCATTCTTACTCTTTGGTCATGTCCTCACCTGTTTCAGCATCCTTTGGTTGCCTGAGGCTAGTGGCATTTATATCCCTGCACTCTCCAGAGAGTTCAGAGTACAGAGTTGGTACCAAATGTTAGAGAGTAAATGGTCCCTAACCACTGACTTCTGCTCCTGTTTCTGCCCCACAGAGAGACTACCATCAGGATTGGGGCTGAATGCTCATCAGCTAATGATTAGAGGGCCTGATTGTCACTCTGACTCCCGCAAGGACCCAGATCCAGGTAAGACAGGGTGCTCCTAGCCCTGGCAGCAGAGTTTATCTCTGTGCAAAGAGGAGAGTGAAGGGAACACTGCAACCCAGCCAGGGCCAAATGTGGATGGAATTCTGTTCCTTTAGAGATCTAGATCCTTGCTGCTGAGGGCAGAGGATGGGGGAGTGAAGGCAGGTAGCCCAGCTGAGGTTTCATGGGTAGTATTCTTTTTCTTCCTGTAATTTCCCTCCCTGCTATGGCTCTCAGGATTCTATGATATGCTCAGATTTACATAGATTGATGCAGTCTATGTGGACTAGCAGATTTTTTTGCCCATATGATAACAATATACATCTACTATGCAGCCTAATGAAACAGCATCTCTGCATCTACAATTAAAAACAAAAACAAAAACAGGGGGATTCCCACGTGGGATTCCATCTACAGTCTGACTCACAATTTCTTTCACAGTAATTTAACAGCCCTGAAAACCTTCTTGAGTTGATGTAGTATTTAGTATTTGATATTCACTAGACACCAGGACAAGCTGTAGCATTTCAAGTACCTAATGATACATACTGTGGAAATATTTTATTTTGCTAATTAACAACCTTGTATATGAGCAAATTAATTACCAAATAATACTTACCATTTTCTGTAACAGAAACAGATTGAAAGTCACTTCTTTATTATAAACAAAAGATTCATTCGGGACATTCATTTTTTGTTTTGTTTTGTTTTGTCTGCTTGCTTTCTTTAAAGGTCAACCAGGAATTACTTTCAAGGTGAAAAAAGGCTTTTCCTGCTGGCTGCTTACCAACCATTTTGCACACACATCTCAAGCACAAAGACACCCCTATCCTCCCACGTGCAAAGGGAGAGAGAGAGCTGGCCAGAGCCCCAACAAGTACAATTTTGTAACTTGCTTCTGAGTGCTACATAGTGCAGACTATATAGAAGTGTGTTTTTATTCAGATAATGCAACTCACTTGCCCTGGGAGGACTATGAGAAGGCAAATTTGTGAACTCCCAATTTTATATACCCTATTAACACCACTGTAACCCACTTTCATACGTTTCTTAGTTTCCACCAGTGACTTATGACACAGCTAAACTAAATAAAATAATTACAAAAGCCATTTCATCTTGTCTCATGGTCAAATTCACAAATGGGTTTGGAGTTAAACCTCAAAGGAGTCAAAGATGTCATCTCAATTTGTCATTCCCCCTACCACCACACTGACTCTTCACACAAGCAGGAGAGCATCAGAAAAAAAAAAAAAAAAACAGTAAGACATCATCCCAAACTGGGCAAGGTGGCCAGTTTGATGCTAGCACCCAAGAAGCAGAAGCAGGAGAATCTCTATGAATTCTAGGCCAAACTGGGCTATATAATGAATTCCAAGGCAGCTGGGACTACAGAGTGAGACTCTGCCACAAAATAATCATCATGATAATAATCACCGCCATCATCACCATCACATCATCATTGTCCCTTTATTTCCTTAAATTTGAATTTTCATGTTATCTCTGGTACAATAAATAGTCTGTCTACTTAGGTAAACACTTTAAACTGAAGGGTTGTTGGCCTCTTTCCACATAGTATCTGGAACAAAACAACCCTGGGGGTCCAACATAAGAACAAAAGCCGTTACTTCTGGTTACCAAGCAAGGACCACATCATGATTACATCTGCAAAGGCTTTAGGCCTCCACATCCATTTCCATGTATTTAATTATGCATAAATCACAGCCACATTATTAGTATATTGTGAACATTACGAAATAGATCTTTGGAAAGACTAAAGTAACAGTAAATATTTTCTTGACAGAACCCAGCTGGATCACAAGGTGCGGTGCGGGCAAGCTTGCCACACTACCACCTGAGAGTACACAGCTCTAACAAATGAACCAGTGAGAAACCAGTGCTTGGATCATATGGGGGAGTGATAAGGAACCTACAGCTTTCTTCCCTCCTTGCCAAGGACAGGAAATGAGTGTCCCAGAGCCAGTGGTACAGGAAGCAGTAACCCAAAAGGCCAATGCATCCCTTCTTAGCAGGGTCCAGAGAGTTGCTGAGTCTCTAGGCGGCCTGCGGCTGGAGATCTGCTCTGTAGCCATATTCAGCAGAGGCTGCCGGAAAGGAGAGGGGTGTGTGGTGCTGCAAGGAACTGCTTGTCATGGTTCTGTAAGTAACAGAAGGAATGAGATGCAGCCACCACCCAGGGACTCTGACTGGCCCAGTTGGCAGGAATGTGAGGCACGTATTCAAGTCTGGGTGGTGCCTAACCAGACAGGGTGGGGACACACTTGGGAAGAAGCCCCATGTTAGCCTCACCCCACTCCTGCGACTCACCTCCTCCAAGTAGATAAGACCTGCTCAGTTTAAGGCAAGAAACAATACATGCAGACTTCTTGGTCTCATCGTTGTAATTCTTTAGCGACAACCAGCGTCAGGAAAGTGAACCTACTTTATCAACCCTTTCTATGTCTGCTTATCTTTTCCATTAGAAAATTAGGGTTCGGTTATATCAACACTCCACGTAGAAGAATGTGTGATCAACAGACAGTGTCTGTCCTGTCTTTGAGGCTGAGGAACTCAGCAAGGACACGGACACACACACACAAACACACACAAACACACACACATACACACACACACATACACACACAGAGTAAAAAAAAAAAAAAAAAAAAAGTTCCTGGGCAGCTTCTCTTCCCTTCTGGCTAAACTTCTTCAAGTCAGCAAAATGAAAATATGAAGGTGCCTAAACTTTTCCAAAACACACGTTTCTGTCTGGAGCCTACTTACACGGCTAGCTTTTGACATGGATTTGTGAATGCACCCGTGCTGTTACGAAATGCTCTACAGAGCAAAACCCGCAGTAGAAGCATATTCAGAGCACCTGACAAAGCCCCCAGGGGTTTAGTTGAAACAAAATAAAATCTGAAAAATCTTTTTCAGAAGGGAGGGGATGCTTGAAAAGTTTCTTTACTCGGCTGAAAGACAGCAAAGCTTTGCGCCAGGACCAGCGCTGAGGTGCTGAGAAGCAGCAGGCCCACTCAAAAATGACTTCAAAATGAGGTCCCTTCCAAACTTGCAGATTCTTGGATTTAGCTCCAAACTCCCTCAATATGCTCATTCATTCCTATGTTTAATATGTGCTTACCGTGTGCCAAGCTCTTGCTTTCTGGAGTCTTGTGGGGGACATCAGGGTAAGAAAGCGTGGCCTGAATTCTGGCAGAGGGCAAAAATATCCGCTTTGCTTCAGACAGGATTAAGGAGACAACGCCTTTCTCAGGACAAGCAAGAGATGATGCAAACACAAATATCCCCGGAGAGATGGCACACAAACATCAACTGATTAGCCCACTGCCCGATTTTAATCTTCAGAATGAAGTTTTGTGACTATCTCTATAGGAAAACAGGAATGGTAGCAGGACAGAGAATAAAAATGGAGACTAAAGCTTTAAAACGAGTGCTCTGAAAGATTCAAAAAGCCCTTTCCCTCAATGCTGACTTGACAGCAATTTACTAGAGAACTACTTTCATTATCTAACTTCTAAAAAGCAAGAATATAAGATTTAGGAAACACTGCACGGGTGGGGAAGCAGCTCAGTCAGTAAAGTGCTTCCTGGTAAGGGATGCGGACCAGTATTAACCTCCACACCATCAAAAAAGGCCAGGCACGGAGGTATGCCTTGTAACCCCCCCCACCCTACTGACAGGCAGAGATGGGTAGATCGCAAGCTGGCTAGCCAGCTAGCCTAGCTCAAAAGTGGACAGCCCCTGAGGAATGCCATCCAAGGTTGAACTCTGCCTCCTATACACACACACACACACACACACACACACACACACACACAAACACACGCACGCACAAATGTCTACGTACACCCACATGGATATGCATGTGCACATAAACACACAGAGAGAAATATGTGTGCTTCCAACACAGTGCTGAGATCTTAGCAATTTGTTTTTGTCAAACTTACTGGTATAGACAAAATATGGGAGGTCATTAGCTAGGGAACGTGGACAGGCTCGTCTTCCTCTACAGTGAGCGCTGAGCTCCTGTGCATCCTGTCCAGTAAAAAAAAAAAAAATGGCCTACTCCTGTCAGGCCTCAGCATGGGAGCTTCAGCTCTGACCACTCTGTGCCAGCAGGGTTGGCACAACCACACTGGTTCACAAGCTCTGGTCCCTCTGTGTTGTAGCTGCAGACCTTCTTACAAAGGCAGGTTGGCCAGCAGATTGGTTTCTGGATGTCTAAAAAACATCCTTGTTGGTGCAGTGCCTGCTGGAGAACCACTAGGAAGCAGGTTCTAAGGAGGTGACGGACCATCTTTGTACACAGGCCTAACCTCAGCCTACATTCTCTAACACCTACATTTTGGTGTTTAACAGTCAGAAACAGCCATTTCCTAAAAGAAGACAGAGAAGGGCCTCTGCCATGGTGGGACAAGTAAAGGTGACTGCAATGTGAGTTCCATCCCTAGGACCCCGATAAGTGCAAAGAGAAACAACATCACAAAGGTGTCCTCTTATAATTCACCTGGACAACATGCACACAAGATAAAAACCAAATCCTAAAGGAAGAAGACATACAAATGGCAGTAGGTGTATAAAAGACACTCAAACATTTCCCAATCTCCTAATGTGTAACCAACCTAAAAGAAAAAATGCCTTTTACATTTAAAAAACAGGTTAGTGAGATAACAGGAGAATAATACTTCCTAGTAAACGATTCCAGAAATTCAAGTTCCTCTGCCATAGACAAACCAGTGCTGGAACCCAGCCACCCACTCACGTCCAAACTGCTCAGTGGCCGTGGATGACATGGCAGAGCCAAGGAGTCCCGCAGGGAGCAGATGGTCCGCAGCGCTGGAGATGTTTACCGCCTGACCCACTGCCAAAGTGCTTGCTGACTCCTGCCCTGCAGGGTAGAATCTGATCGCTGTGTAGAGCACTCAAGGCTTTCCAAGATGAGCACTGTGCATCTTCCTGCCACCCCATGAACCACCTCCTCAGCTCTTCCTGTGAAGAAGCTTCTGCTAGGCTCCTCCAGTGAGTGGCCTGACTGTGAGGTGGTGGGGACATCCCCAAACTGCTTAGGCCAAGAGTAAAATAGCCAGTCATACTATTTAAATAATTTTACAGAAGACAATAGCCGTGAAGGGAGAGTAGAAGTTTTTTTTGTTTTGTTTTGTTTTGTTTGTTTGTTTGTTTTTACAACCAAAGTATCATTTCAATGTTTAAGGTAAACCTAGGTGAGCTGCTGAAATGTATAAAGAAGCAAAAAACGTTTACTCAGGACACAGACAGGAAACTCAAAGAGACTGATGGCATGCGGACTGAATCTCGGGTTTTAGTAAAGTGACGTCAGGAGCCCACAGACATGTATGCTAGGACCGCCACACCCTTGTAAGTGCACGGTAAATTAACTCCTTTACATGAGGTCATGTTAGCACAGTGAGGGCCTCGAGCTCCCTGCTATTTCAGGTGTGCATCACCCACTCACGCTGCGCCTTCTCCCACAGGGCTTGGCTTCTTCCCCTTTTTGTGCCTTCAGTTTAGCCTGGCACAGTCTCCAGCTCAAAGGCAGCACATTTGATCCCAGCTGGTCCCAAGCTGGTCCAATGCAGCATCCTTTTCCTCAAATGTTTATTACCCTCACTCTGAAGAAACCAAAAGTCACATTCTCATGACGATAAGAATTAGAAACATTTAGCAGGGCTGGGCGGTGGTGGCGCATGTCTTTAATCCCAGCACCTGGGAGGCAGAGGCAGGCCGATCATTGTGAGTTCAAGGCCAGCCTGGTCTACAAAGCAAGTCTAGGACAGCCAAGGCTACACAGAGAAACAGTCTTGAAAAACCAATAAATAAATAAATAAAATTAAATAAAAATTTAGCCTAGTGAACCCTCTACCACAGGTAAAACAAAACAAAACTATTTTAATTTGACATTTCAAAAGAAAATTCACTCTGGTGCCCTATATTTGACTACTCCCCCTTGGTGGCAAGGCCTGGAGGCACTCAGAGAAAGGATAAGCAGGTATAACCATATGGTGGGGGAGGAGGTCTTCCTTCAGTCACAGACATAGGGAACAGGAATAGGATGAAAGCAGGAGAGAGGGAGGAACGGGAGGATACAAGGGATGGGATAACAATTGAGATGTAATCTGAATAAATTAATTAAATAAAAAAATTCAGATTACTAAGAACAAATTAATTGAGGAAAGAGACTAATTCAAGGATCACTTACTTCTTATCTAAATCCTAAAATACCAGCAAACATTTTCTCAGACACCAAAAATACTCAAATAGGCACACGCTGTCTGAGCCAGATCAAGGGACCCCAGGACCCTCAAAATGGCTGTCTCCGCCCCTTCCCTCCATACCAGCCCCTGTTCCTGGAGTCCCGAGATGTCAGCCCAAAACAGGTATGAGAACTCGCAAGGCTACTCCCAAACCACAGGACCCCTTTGCTCCATGTGTGCCTCCATTATGGATTGCCACAAGAGCAACAGCGGACACAATAACCCAAAATACGTGGCTGTTCCATTTTGTAATAAGTTAGATGGTAACCAACTGAAAAAACCACCCCAAAATACAAAGCTATCTATCTACTGTTGATCACGAGTGTACTGTGAAGCTGTCTGAGGGACTACAAGAAATGCTACTATCTAAAAGTCTCCCCTTATCGTAAAAGAAACTGGTACCTACAGCGACATTCCTGAGAAAACCTGGGAAGATGTCAGGGCATACAACACTTACTCCCTGCCACAGGCCTCCACTTTTAAGAGGAAAACTGCTCCTCCGTCTTCTGCTGCTCCTATCACAGGCCAGGGAAGCTCCTCTGCCGCACATTTATAGCAGCCAGGTCTAGCTGGCACTTAAAAAAAAAATCAAGATTCTAAATAGGAATGGTAAGCTTTGCCAGAGAAACTAATTTTACTTCCTTGAAAATAGTTAACTTGCCTAAACTGTTTGATAATCAAAAAACAATTCCTAAAATACTTAATCACTTCAGTGGTCTTGGAATTCCAACATCCCATAAAGTCTATTTTAGATGTTTATTTTTAAGTATCACTGAACTATCCCAACTCCTGCGTGCAGCAGTCCTTTTTCTCTGACGACGCCAACTCCACCTGTTTGTGACTGGGTCTTGTGCTAGACGGTTGTTTTTTCATTTTTCCTTTTATTTTTATTTTGGTTTTGGTCTTTGGTGACACAAGCTAGAGCCATGTGGCAAAAAATAAATTAAATAAATAAATTAAATAAATTAAATAAATAAATAAATAAAATAAAAAATAAAAATTTTTTAAAAAATTGTAAAAACACAGCCATTAAGGAATTACCTATATCAGATTGACCTGTAGGCTAGTTTGCGTAGCATTTTCCTGATTACTGATTAATATGGGAGGACACAGCCCACTGTGGGTGGTGCTGCCCCTAGGCAGGTGGTCCTGGAGTGTCTAAAAAAAGCAGGCTAAGCAAGCGATGGAGACCAAACCAGTGAGCAGCACTCCACCGTGGTCCCCCTTTCAGATCCAGCCTCCACATTCGTTCTTTGGTTTCCGTCAATGATAGACTATAAACCTGTAAACTAAAACAAACTCTTTACTCCCCAAAGTTGCTCTAAGCCATGATAGTTATCGTAGCAACAGAAATGCAAAGTAGGAAAGGCCTGTACTCCTTGTAGACATGCAGCCTTCTTTGGCTTCCTTTTCCTTATATCACAAGACACAGTGGCCTCCCTCTCAGTCTTTGTCTATTCCTTGGGCTGGGCATCCCTCTCCTCTCCTCTCCTCGAGGAAATCCACTGTCATTGTCCTTTGCTTTGAACTGCCCCCTCTAGTACAAGCGGATTTCCAATTTGCACCTGACCTTGTTTTAGCAACTTCACTACCAAATAAATGCACTCCTCAGCTTCCTCACTGTGCCTCAGACAGAGAACACGGCTTGCACACTCCCCATTCTTGCCACTCATCCCCCCTACCCCCATATCTAAGTTACCCCAGCCAGGCCTGATAACAGCATCACCTGCAAAGACCTCCCATGTGCTCTAGTTTGCCCGTGGTTACTGCTTCCTCGCCCTCAAATTCCTTTTTATCTCTTTCTTTGCTTTATTGTCACAATAGGCTCCAAACTGTTTTCCACTTCTTAGTCCCTTGCTTTCAAACAAAGGAACTAAGTTAAGACCATTAATTATCTTGAAAGGAAGAGCAGAAATAAGCCACAGAGAGGGGGTGTCTGGTGCTAAGCACAGTAGATAACTCTTACATCTGTGCTGACTTACTCTGGAAGGTTCAAGCTACAAAACTCCACTAAAATTGCTCACCCTGCATGCTACCCTGCACAAACTCAACACCATCTTTGTCTTGCACAGTGGAGGACTCGTTAAAGTAAACAAATCTCTGTAGGAATTCCAAGTTCAGGGACTCCCTGCCTCCAACTACAGAGTCTTTCTAGAAAACACTAATTTAAATCTTTGTGAGTCTGTCGTGTTTTGAAATGCAAGGCAGTATTTTGACACATTGTTAATAAAAAGAATTCTTCTGTGACACAAGTAATTTGATTTAATTGGAAGGTCCGCATGTTCATTATGAGGCTTTGTCTGAAAGAAGAAACACCCATGGTGATAACAACTTAAAATATAAACAATCTGGCTTGAACTCTTGGCTGCCTGAGAGCCTGCTTCATCAGAGACTGACCCATGTGAAGAGACACAGACAGGGCTGAGGAAGACGGGGGAGACGGGGTTGACAGGGCAGGTAAACACTTGGAACAGTTACAGAGTTGATTACTGCTTGCCAGACACTTGAGAGCAACAGGAGAAGCCAGCTCCCAAACCCAGGGGCCACTGGGGGGGGGGGGGGTGGAGAGGCAGCTTCAATAAGAGCCAGGCAGTTCCACTGGGGAGCCCTTTCAGTGAGTGAAGAGAAAACTCCTTGGGACATTTTGCGTATGTAAAACTGAAACAGCGAACACCTCACTGTCTAGCTTCCCCTGCCTTCTCTTTTACAACAATTTGCACATCTTGTAGCTGTTGTTGGGGTACCCTATTGCTTCCATTCTGCCAGGGCAGGGCACACAGGGTGACATGATATGCAGCGGTCTGGTCCTGCTCTCCAACTGGGTCACATACTATTTCAGGGTTTTTCCCTGTCCTGTCCAAGTGGCCAAATGGCTTTGTAGAGAGGGGTAGAGGATGAGGATAAGGCCCCACCATAGCAAGAGGTGCCTGAAAGGATAGAGAAAAGACTTTATGTAGAAAACACAGAGAGAAAAGGACATCCAAGTGTATCCACCACACGACACAGACTGTCCCAAGAGCCACTATGAGATGGGCACAAGCATCTACGAGAGTCACTGGAAAACTTCTCAAATTTTCAGATGCCCAGGACACCAGACAGCCTGCAGACACTGACCCCATGGTTAGTGACAAGTGTTTGGGAAAAACCTCCGTATCCCATCCAGCCAACCTCTCCTCCAATGAGGGCAAAATGCAATGATCACTAGGTCCTTCAGAAGGCCAGCAATTGTGTCTTCTGCCTCCTGGTGGAAACCCCAAAACCTCTTCTCAAAGCCTGACTAAACGCTGCAGCCCCATTCTTCACCTCGCTCACCCCTTGATAACAGTCAGCCCCCACTCTTTTCTCTACATATTCGTCTTTGGTTTCTCCAAATAAAAGGTACACTTTGGAGACTCCACTAGGAAGACCCGGAAGATCACAATGAAGACCAGCTCCAAGGCCACTTGGACCCTCTTTGTTAAAGTGAGAGAGGAACTGTAAGGAATCTCTTTCAGTCGGTCTCAGACATGGCTTGATGGCCCATGCTCATCTTAGGACCTTATGAGCCAGTGTAAGATGGTCTCTGACCCCTTAAGTCATTGTTTTGAAAAAACACAAAGAACAGGACTCCTTAACCTGTTATAGCTTCTAGAAAACTCCGGGTCCTGAAGCCTATGGGAAAGGGGAGGATGGCTCAGATTTCTGAGAAAGTAAGTACTATGTGTGGTAGCGGCTGGGTCAGGGTGGCCCTGCCTAACAATGCCATATACTCAGCCACAGACAGAGTGGCCTTGCCCTCAGGGCATGTTGATTCTTGACTTTTTCACCAACCTTGCCAGCAGGGACACTTATTTTGTCATCTAAACCTTCAGAAAACTCCAAAGAATACCACCAGGAAGCCAGGGACTACCCAGGCCGAGGAGGCCCCTGCAGTGAACCCCAGGCCGAGGATAAGGGGGCTGTGGAGGAACCTGAAAACGGACACAAGAAGAGGCAAAGTGTTTAGCTGGTAGGGAAGGGAGTAGGTAAGTGAGAAGGAAGATACATCCAGAGGAGGGAGGGGAATTTTCAGGTTACTTTTAGCAAGAGGGAGGGGAAGGCTGGACACAGTGTCAGCCAAGCCTTAAGGGCACTTGGGCCCAGTGCCTGAAGAAGAAGCTGGCCTGAACCACAGAGGGGAGGAGTCATCAGAGACTTACACATAAAGGAGTAGGGCTTGGCCAGTAAGCGTTGTGAGCTACAACAGAGGACACCAAAGGGAAGGAAGGCCCTAAACCTCTAATGAGCACGCGTGGAGGGAAGCTGAGGCAGATATTGCTCATGCCCTTTTGGTCTTGGCCTGTCACCAGTCTCTTCAAAGGCAGTAGCTAGGGAATAGGCCTCCAGGCATAGCATCCCTCACAATGCAGGATGAGATGCTACCACCAAGGCCCAGGGATATAGGCCTGTCTGTTTCTATAATGGCTACAGATATTCTGGAGTCCAAGTCAATGTCATGTTGAGTCCAAAAGTGCCAGCTGTGCTCTTACAAAGGTAGGGGGTCAGTCAGCCAAGAACAGACCCTACGCCTGGACTTTTCCACAGTTTGAATGATGCAATGCTATTTAACTTGGCAGCCCTGAGACTTAACTGGAGCCCAGGTTGTCTGATATATGTAGGCAAGCCAGCAGAAACCTACACATGGCCACCTCCTATCCAGCCACTCCTATCCCACTGCTCCATGGGGCACAAGGCCCCACCATCTGTACATTTTCTATAGAGAACATCAAGAGCAAGAATTTTGTGAGAGGCTTTGCCCTAGGGTTGCTGATAAAAAGGGGTCAATAACTGATAAAGACCTGACTCTGGTCTCTAATTATCCAGACATTTTTATACTTAAAACATTCATGGGAATATATGTATAAGTTGCATGGTAATGTAAGGTACTAAGATCAACAATATTGTCAGTTTTTTAATCACAAAAATTATTATTATTGTTGTTGTTGTTGTTGTTGTTGAAGCAGGGTTTCTCTGAATGTCCTGGAACTCACTCTGTAGATCAGGCTGGCCTCAAACTCAAAGAGATCTACCTGCCTCTGCCTCCCAAGTGCTGGGATTAAAGGTGTGTGCCTCCCAGCCAGAATATTTATTTTGATATAAGATCTGTATTGGACCAAAGATCCAATGTCCTAAAGCACATTTCCAAAAGTCTGTGGGACTTTCATGCATCAGTACAGTCACTGTCTGGAAGAAGAAGTCGGCCTTTCTGTAAAGGACCCTCCAGCTTTCCAGCTCTGCTCCTTCTTTGCTGAGCACTGGTTTAGGAGGGTAAAGGGAAGGTGGGCCTGACTGAGGAGCTAGATACATACAGGAGACTGAGAAAACCATGTCATTATATGGAAAGGACTAGGAGCCAGGCCTGTCACTGCCAGGGAATGAGTTATAAATATGGAGTATGGGAAGGCTGGGACGGGCAGCATTGGGCTGACAGACATAAGTGTGAGCTTTTCAATAGGTATATCTTGCTCCTAGATAAAAGGGAGTATGTGTGTACATGTCATGCACACGTGAATGGATACATGTGACAATTAGGAGCAGGAGAATGTGAACAGCAGCAGTATCAATAGGGAGAGCGCTTTAAGATCTGTCTGTCATCTGTCTTAATTGTGTCCTAGTTAGCTATTTCTGATGTGTAACATAAAATATTTAAGAGGAATTCAAGAAGCTTCATTTCAAGCAATTTAATTATTTTCCAAAGAAGAAGTTTTAGCCATATTTAATATCTTAACTGTATGGTGAGCACAAATTTTGTTTTTGCTCATTTTTCTCGAGGTAAAAATTATTGCTATACATATATGTGTGTATATATATATGCGTGTGTGTGTATGTATATATATATGTGTGTGTGTGTATATATATATATACGTGTGTGTGTGTGTGTGTGTGTGTGTGTGTGTATATATATTATTCCCACGAGTTGCTTTTCCTTAATCTACAATGAGATTCCATAGCCATGGCTAATTTCCCTCAGTGGTCTACAGTGTCTAACCACTGGTAATCAACACAGTGCAGTGGAAGCGAGGCTGACAGGACAGAACATCCTTTCCTCTCTGCAGTTCTGAAGGCCAAATGCAGGTGGATGAACATGACCTAAGTGAACGCAGATTCCCACCACTAAACAAGAATCTATTTTCAACTGACACCCACTTGCAAAGGAAAACTCAAGTCTTCTCCAATAGAGTCTCTCTGAGTACATGAACCACACTTCAGGGTGGGCCCCATGCCAGCACAAAGCGAACTCAATGGTATTCTGTAGACCTTCCGTCTCATAGGGCTTGGTTGGGGCACTTTTTGGTCTATTGCTTGTATATTTTGGTTTCTGATTTTTAAATTTCATTTCATTTATTTATTTATTATTTGTGTGTGTTGTTGTTTTGTTTTTAAAGGAGAGAGAGAGAGAGAGAGAGAGAGAGAGAGAGAGAGAGAGAGAGAG
>OU015747.1:41038654-41052428 GCA_907169655.1 Acomys percivali | reverse complement strand
TGTGTGTGTGTGTGTGTGTGTGTGTCTGTGTGTAGAGGGTGCAAATGTTGGCATATGTGCATGTGTGTGGAGGTCAGAATTTGATATCTGCTGTCTTCCTCTATCTCTCTCCACTTTCTACTTTTCTGACAGGACCTCTCACTGAAAATGAAACTTACTGATTAAGCTAGACTAGCTAACCAGTTAGCGCCTAGGGTCCTCCTAACTTATACTCTGCCTTCCTTACCAGCACGGGCATCACAGGCGCACACGATTATGTCCAGCTATCTGCGTGGGTACTAGAGACTCAAACTCAAGTCCTCACACTTGTGCAGCAAGTGCATTACCAACCGATCCATCACCTTAGCCTCCAGGCCCTGGGAAAAGTCTTAATCCTCCATGTCATAGTATCCTTCGGGAAGAGGGAAGGTGAGACCTACCAGATAGACAGGTGATAAAAACGAGACAGGCAGTGTCAGTTTCTGCTGGGGCTTTAGCAACCTTTAATCAGAGTTAGTCTCTGGCCCACTCTGGCCCATTCAGGAGCATGGACTCCCTGCAGGCACCCGGTCCCTGATGAGCACTCCAAGCAGGCCCTGTTCACCAGCCCTTCATTGCTTTCTCACTCCATATGAAAGCGGCCACGTTGGTCCTTACCCCAAACTCATGGCTGAAATTACAGACCTGCTTGGACAACCACCATAACCCAGGGAACTGGCAGCTCTGGCTGCAGGCCAGCCTGTATCACTCTGGCTATGAGTCTTGATGAAATAAGGCTGAACTGGACCTGTCCTGTCCTCTGAACAATGCCTAGCATATGATGGACTATCGTGTTTGCTTGATAAGGTGTTTGCAAGTTCATAATCAACATGAACCCACGAAGCCATTTCCTTCCCCAATACACACTCAGCTCCATCAGTGAAAGGTACCCTAAGTCTCCTCTCAACCTACAATCTTTATTTTATTTATTTATTTATTTATTTTTTGAGACAGGGTCTCTCTGTGTAGCCTTGGCCACTCTGGACTCCCTTTGTAGATCAGGCTGGCCTCGAACTCACAGCGATCCGCCTGCCTCTGCCTCCCGAGTGCTGGGATTAAAGGCGTGCGCCACCACGCCCGGCTCATCAACCTACAATCTTCTTCCTGGGGGGAGGGGCAACTCAAGCCCTCCTTATCTTCCCTCTAGGCCACTGCCACAGCCCAAGCCATGTCTTCCAGCACTCCTCCACTGCAACCAGGCCTAGTTTTCTAAAACAGGATCCAGTAATCCCTCATGTTCTTCCAACAGCCAGCACACTCCTGATAGGCTATACAGCTGTGTGGCCTCTAATGAGAGACCCTGCCGAGATATTCTGTCTCCTGGCCTTCCTTCATGCAATGCCAACCTTCTTGCCATAAATAAATTAGCCTTATCTGATGCCTCTGTTTCTTCTTCCTGCTCTGCCCCTATGCCTTTTCTACCAGAAGTTTCACCACTCCAGCCACTGAGCCCAGCACAGGCAGCATTATGACCTTGCCTCTGTAATGCTCAATGGAGTCCTGCACCCAGCTGTATGTCTCCACAACCACTTAGGCTATACCACCAGCCACTTAGCACACTCCACACGCAGTAGTTGTACCTACAGTGTCTGCAAATTCTGAGGGAACACTTGCAGCAAGCCACAAAATGGATGAGGGTGTAGTGCCCTGAACAAACAACTGCAAGTAATTACCTTTTAGTGCCAGGATTTCTACGAGGAACCAGACTATGTCCTACTTTCAGTAGTGGGAATAATAGAAATCACTGTTTTCCTCACGCTCAGCTTGTCAGAAATACTAAGACGAAATTGATGCTCAGTCACAACACATGGCTTTGGGCTCATAGTTAAGGGCCCTCTTTGCTCATTTTGTTTGTTTGGCTTGCTTTACTATTTCTATTTGTATTACCATATCTCGTATTGGCCTTAGCCATTAAGGCCTTGGGAAAACAGATGGGATACAGAAAATATACTAGTATATAAGCAAGATGATGGTGTTGGAAGACACCCCTTCAGAAAGTGCTGGGAAATAGGATGTTAACTTGGGCAGCTTCACCCCATGGTGGCTGAACTTCTACCTAAAGTGGAGAAGCAATTACTGTTCAAGGTCTGCACTTACATCGAGCAAACACACACACACACACACACACACACACACACACACACACACACACACCAATCTTAGAGACACAACAGAGTGCCAGGTCACAATGACATTATGCACATCACGTGCTACCAGAAGACAAAGGACCACTTCTTTTCCTTGGGAATCTGGCTGTTGATCTCTGGGACAATTTGGTTGCAAGGGGTTAAGCAGGCTGGAATACCTCCACCCTGATCCTCATCACTAAGGTCTTCCCAACAGAGATCATATGAAACATGAACCATCACAGTTCAAGGCGCCAGTGGAGAGACTATCTGGGCAGGAGCTCTCATAGACACCACACAGCTGTCAACATCACTGGAAGACTTGTACTCAGTCTTCCTTTAAAGGTTGTGTGAAGCAAACAGTTTAACTGTCCCCCTCACCCATAAAGGTAAGCATAAGTAAAAGAGAAAGGGCGCTGATGAGTGTGTATGACTGCCTTTCTGAAATTAAATGGGAGCCTCTCCTCAGTATTCTTGAACCACCCCCTGGAGTGGGGGAGCTCCCTTACCACCCCAGACTACTTCCCAGTAACACTCTTCACAAGATCAGTCTTCTCTTTTCAGGAGGACTGAATTACTAAAATAACAACACTAGCCATTAATATGTGAATGGCACTTCACTATAAATACCCCGGCTGGCTTTCTGCTGTTGGGCACACACCCCTCCCCCCCGTGTGCACATTAACCCTCTAAGGAAGCCCCAGCACCTCTCACAAGCGATTGAGCACCTGTCCCTCTGGTCACTTCTCACCCCATACCAACAGCATACATCCTGCATGACGACAGCCAACTATGTCTTCTCCTTCTTAAGGGCCAAGACACCAACTCCTAGTAGTGAATCCAGCCACAGCAGAGGCCAGGTTAGCAACAGTAAGGTGTGCATGAGTCACCAGCTAGATGGCCAGCACAAGGAATACTAGAAACTGGAAAGAAGAAACCTTGGCTCAAGGACTTGAGCCACTTGAGAATTAGAGCCACAAAGTAAGACTGATACTTCACTCTCGGCATGCCTAGGAGGAGAGGGCTAAGCCTCACCCACTTGCCATACAGCCAGTGCTTGCAAACAAGGCATCCTTATAAAGAAGGCTATCCCTCTCTGAATAAAGCTACTACATACACATCGCATCCAAAATCAAAATACTTACATGTAAAGTTCAATAAATTTCATAGACCTTAAAAAGGTGAAAACTGTTCAGCAACTATAATTCCTGTCATAGCTAGGAGAATGTACAGCAGTCTAGCAGGGTCACCGAACACGTGACCCTGCCCTTCCTTTTCTAAGTATTCAGCCAAGACAAAGGGAATATGTGTCACACAGACCTTGTGTATGTGAATGGTCACAGTGGCTTTACCTTTAATAGGAAACCTGGAAATCATCCAAGTATCTGCCAACGAGAGAATGGTTAGACAAACTATTGCATGTCAGTGCATGGACCAGTGCTTGTTGATAATGAATGAGAACGCCAGAAATACCATGAGAGTGAATATCAAAGCCATTATGTTTAGCAGAAGGACGTAACACAAGCAGAGTGTGGCTATACACAGTAGCACATACATACACCCACCTATAGATTGATAGCAACACCAGGAATGGAAGAGGAGGGACAGCAGAGGTGCAGACCAGAATTTCTGGCTGCAAGAGAAACACTTCACATGGTGACTGTAGCAATGGAAAACACATCAAGTTTTATGACACGGCCTTTCATAAAAATAAACTGGACATATCTGCCCTACCCTTTAAACAGAACTGATTGAGTCTTTAACCATGAGTGTTCTTAAGCCTTTTGTCCTCACATGCCACAGTCCTGGTCATAATTACTTGTTTAGAGATTTGTTCTTCTGGCTTAGTCAGGGCAGAAGCACCCAAAGTGCAACAAATAGGTCAATTGCTTTAAAAATAATCATAATCCAATTACTAAATAATTTTTAAGTAGCAGAAAATTAGTTTAAATGGTTCATTTCTTTGTTAAGCCTTTACAATATACAAAGAAACATGACAAAAACTAAAACAGAGACAATCAGACAGACATGATTGGAGCTTAAATTTGATCTTAAGATGTAAGATGAATGATTAAATAATGGCAATCCAAACAAATTTAGGGATTTGGGATTGGCTTAGGGCTTCTATCGCTGTGATAAATCACCATCACCAAAACAACCGGGAGTAACAAAGGTTTATTTCATCTTTCAGCCTGTATTTAATTATCCATGGAAGTGAGGGGTAGGAACTTGAGGCAAGAACTGATGCAGAAGCCATGGCAGTTACACTGTTTTCTGGCTCTTCATGGCTGCTCATTCCTCTTACACACCCAGAGCCACCCACCCAGGTATTGCACCATTGCTGGGCTTTCTGAGGTCAATCATCAGTCAAGAAAATGCCCTGTATGTTGCCTATAAGCAATCTCATAGAAACATTTCTCAATTGAGGTTCCGCTTCAAAGATATATCTAGCTAGCATCAAGTTGACCAAAAAACCAGCCAGCGCAGAGATGGATGTGGCTCTGGTCATGTATGAGGCCTTGGGTTCAGTCCCTAATACTGCTGTCCAAAAGGCTTCATTTCCTATGTCTGTTTTGTTGTTTGTGAGTATTTTTGTGAATTCTGTTTTGCTTTGCTTTGCTTTTTTGCCTCCCTTTGGCTTTTTCTTTTCTTTCTTTTTTTCACTTAGGAAGACTTTATTTACAGCAAAACAATTAAACGGGAAAACAACTAACTAACTTACCCTAGAAGTATCTTTACACAATAGTTTTTGCTTGGTGCTGGCCACACAAAACAAAGCTGCTGCTTACTCACAAGAGATCTGAGCCCATTATGAGAGCTTGCCTGCAATTTGGGCTCAGCTATCTTCTCTCTATGCAACATGGGTGGACGCGTGAAATGCACCGGACATTACACTTCATGCAAAGGATATAAACTGAGTTCTCCATGCATCACAGTTACTTTAGGCTAAACAGAACTCCACATCTGATCCCCTCGAGAATGGGCACCGTGCCCGGTTAATAGACACTGAAGGAACGAATGGACAAACCGTTGAATGAATCAATGAATAGGTGATCCTTAGCCAACTGACTGACTTAGGAATGCTCTGAAACTCTTGAAGAATCATGTCATGTTGGCTCTATCCAAGCCCCCAGGGAGGAAGGGAGGTCTAGTTATTCCAAAGCTGCTTGGTGATTCGAAGCATCCTCCTGGCTACCAGCAACACAGAATGGAGCCCAGACTGCCCCAGAAACTCACTGTGTAAACCACTCTGGCCTTGAACTCGTGGCTCTTCTGCCTCAGCCTAGTGCTAAAATCGCAGACGTGAACCATTATGCCTGGCTCACTTCACTGTCTTTACTCAGTACACTGGCCATTCTCCATCTGGAGAGAAGTGAATGGAGTGCCTTCCTGAAGACTCAGGAGCTTCAGCAAACGCAAGTGAAATGTATCAAGTATCCTTAAGCTGACCCCAGGAGTAACAATGATGACTGTAATAACAACATTGACAGGATAGGCATGCTTGAAGTGGACTTGTTTGCGTAGAATACAGTAGACTTCAATGTTCCTGTCCAAGCAAATCATCCCAGTAATATAAGTCATTTTTGTCATTTCATATCTCCTACCCCTGCCCCTGAAGACTCCTTTCCAAGACTCTCCTCACCCGTCAGAGTTCCTGTAGTCAGGGAAACCTCTAAACAGGGAAACCTATAAACCCTAATAGAGGTACAAATGGTATGGGCAAGAAAGCTAAAGGAAGACACTGCTGGAAAGCATGTACCATTCTTCTGCTCTTTCCTAGGGCCATAAGCTTATATAGCACACCTCTCAAAGACCAGCCAGCACAGCCTTCCATGGTTTGTACACACACACACACACACACACACACACACACACACACACACCACACACTTCACAGGACTCAGCACTCTTAACACACTGAGAGAAATGCAGTAATGTAGCTGAGCAATGTCCCACGTAGTCAGGCCCTACTGCCTGGCTCCCTAGACGGGATAAAGTTGTCTGCCAGGGAAGCATTACGTTCTCCAAAAACCCATTGCCCAGACCCAACAGTGCCGAGGCACATATGAACTCCCAGGGACTGTGACTTGAATATAGAAGGCCTGAATGAGTTCAAGCCAGACAAAAAGCCCAGCACGGTAAAAAGGGAAGTAGGCACAGATTCTACCCCTAACCAAAAGTTCTTTGTAATCGATACATACGTGGTGGCGGGGGGCGGGGGGGGGGGAATCAGTTTTCTCCAGTGGAGTAACCCTTGGATACATCTAAGGCAGCCCCCTGCTGAGGAATAGTTTGCCAACACAATATGTACTTTGTGGGTTTTGTGTGATTTTTTTTGAGGGGTTCCTATATTTTGTCTTGGAGGACGATTGTTTGTTATGATTATAGGTGCTTTTGTTTTTGTTTTTGTCTTTGCTTTTGTTTGGAGAGACAGAAAGAGAAAGAACATGACACTGAGTAGTGTAGAGAAATGGAGAGAATACGGGGGGAAGTGGGGGGGGAGTGATCAAAATATATTGTATAAAACATTTTAAGCCAAAAAAGAATTTTTAATTAAGATATTTTGCTCCAATTTTGCTGTGGAACCAAAAAGAATAATAGTAAGAGACTGAAATAATCTGGACTTTCGCTGCCTGTCCCTATTTCTTCCACAAGTCATAAGCTTGAAACCCCTTGCAGGATTAACAAATCCCAGCACACCACATTGGCTCCAGGGGTACATACATGTGGCTTCCCCAAGCACTAAAACAAAGGATGGGTCCTGGACCCTGGAACCAGTGGAAGCTGGTGAAGCTGCTCACAGGGCAAGTGGTAGTAAGAGTAGAACTGCTACCCAGGGACGGAGCACAGAATTGTTACCCTGGTTACCCTAAGCTAGCTGCTTAATCTCTCTGGATTCACCATGTTCAGCTCCAAAATGTGGAGTTTAATGGTCCTGCATACAGAGCTACTGAGATGGCTGAATAACAAATTCCAGGTAAAGCACTCACGATTCAGGCAGCCTGTTCTAGGTCTAGAAGGCCAAAGGTGTAAGCATCCTGTTCACGGAAGCAACTTCCCTAATGGTATGTCTGGTTGTATCCACAAAGTCCTCAACTTTTCAGAGGGGGTGGGGTGGGGATCCACTCTCACACCCATGCTTATCTACCTGTGGATAGATGAGCCCACAGATCAAATTTGAGCAGCTCTGTACATCTCTGACTGGAAAGTCACAGCTTCCTTTCTTTATTCACATTTGGGGGCTCATGCTCAGTTTATGTTTCAGACACTCCCACTTCTCCCAGAGCAGGCTGCACAGTGTACTAGAACACACAGTGTACACTCAACAGTCACTAGTCTACGTCCCCTACCCTGTCACCATCACCTGTGTGTACAGTGATATCAGGTAAGCAGGGTGAGTACCCTGTCTGGGAAATGAAAGAATAAACTGGGATAAACTCCGAGGCAACCACACGAAGGACCAGGCACTGCCTACAGTAAGCCCAGCCTTCCTTCTGGGTCACCCAGCTCACCACGGACCTGAGTGAGCTTTCACTTCTCCTCTGTGATCTCCATACCCACACCTTAGACTCTGGACTCCCCGCAGGGGCTCCCAGCATGTTATCCATGAATATCTGAGGAGGACATGAGATTAGATTGACATAATGAATAGGTGAAAGTATCAAGTTACCTGTCCTTGGGCGTGATAGTTAACCCTCTGTGTTCTGCGGTCCTCACTTTTAATACAGGAGTAGAACTGACCCCACGAGGTATTTGTGAGGAGTAAAGGTGAGGTCATTTTCAAGGACATTAGATTAGACTGCAAGTACCTTGCCAATTTCCACATTCTTGGCTGATATCACTGGGGCCTCCTGTGCACCACACTTCTGCTATACACAGAAGCAAGTGTCCTTGACCCCATGGTCAGTCACAAAGTTCAACATTCTTAAAGAGATACAGACACCTGCAGACAGTCACATCTAAATGAATCTTTATCCTGTGATAAGAATACAACACACTCATTCCCAACACTCCAGCAAATAAGGAAATGAATGAACTTGTCAAACCCCGTACTTCCGCACAGTTCCTGTTCGTGATCTGGCCCCAACCCTAACACCTTCGTTCTTCAAGTTTTAACACTTCCAGATATGCTCCCTCCACCATGACTGTGGAACAGCTGAAACACCTTGACACCCACCACTCATCAAATGGGGAGAGCCTCAGGATGCCCAACCTATTCTTGATGAGACAGCAGGACCGAGCCGTTGTCACCATAACTGACCCAGCTAATCTCCACCCTTCCTTCCCTGTTCTCTCTCTGGAATCATGAGACAGTCTGAGAGCAACCTTTGTCCATTAGTATCATATTGTACTCAAAACTGCTGGCCCGATTCCTGCCCAGTTGATCAAGATAGAGCCATGTTCTGCACAGCCTGCCTACTGACCATCCACAGTGCATTCTCGACCCTGGCATCTAAGTCACCTGCTCCCTTCACGTCCTCTGAAGAAATCTACTGATTCTTGCACTCATGGTGGTGACAACAGCCCATGCTTTCATCTGTCTTGTGGCTTCTATTCATGCCGGTTGGTACCCCTCTACAACCCACCTAGCTACACTTTATGTAATTTTCAACCTGAACTCCAACTTTCACAGGCTCTATCACCCCTCCTACCTTCACAGAGGCATCGCTTCTAAGCAGCAATAGCCGGACCTTGACTTAAAAGAGCCTTCATGAAGGAACTCCCAACTGTCTACCTGCCTAACAATGGCAAAGACCTGCCCTGACTCTCAGCATAATAAGCTTGAAGGGAACGAATGTGTAAAGCAAACCTTTCCTACTGCCTAGACCTAATAAGAAAGTCCACTCTGAGACATCTATCATAGTCCACTTTCTATTGTTGCAACCAAAGGCCACAGATTAGGAAACTGGAAGAGAAGGTTCCCTTTAGCCTATGGTTCTGGAGACAAGGAAGTCTAGAGCAGGGCACCCGCATTTGCTCAGCATCTGATGCAGCTGTGTCCTGCGTTACTGTGTAGTAAAGTAGACTGTGGGGGCTAACTGGACTCACGCCGAAGCCACTAATGCCAGCACGGGGGGCACCCTCACTCTCATAAATTCTAGTTACCCCCCCCAAATATCTCTCCACTAAGATATAAATTTGGGATGTAAGTTTTCAACATATAAAGACTTGGGGACACTCTGAAGCCATTGCCACATTCTGCTGCTATGAAAACTGATAAAGCTATTTTTCCCAATAGACAACCACAGGTGTGTTGATAATCGTGGTGTCAAGCTAAATACAAGACCCTAATGTGCCTCATTTCAGCCCGATGATTAACTTCTACTGTCTGTTTCCATATATATATGTATGTGTATATATATATATGTATGTATGTATATATATACATATATATATATACATATATATATATTTTAAAGGGCACCAGAAACAGCACCAAGCACAATTATTAGAACCTGACACAGACACCCGCCAGGCAGCAGGGGTGCCATGTTTCAGCACGTATGAAATCACTAGTTCAGTGTTCCTGGTGTAATGAAGACTGTGATAACACGCACCACTCACAGGCCTGCAGTTTCAAAATAAGCTATGGCTTCCATCACGGCCATGTAACCTATACTTTATAAAATAGGATGGTTAAAGAACAATGCAGGCTAATGCTTTCCTACGCCTCCTTACAGAGCTAATGCAACGCAGTGTAATTTCAGATTAATGGCCTTATATTCACTTCCTGAGGGCAGACAGGTGGATAAATGATTCTTACCCCTTATAAAGTCCGAGGATATAAAACCTAATGGAATAAGGTAGGAAGAGTTCACTATCTAAAAACCATCCGTCAAGTCACTGGGGCGAGTCAAGGTGGCACCACCACTGTGAGGGGGAGGACACCCTGCCCCATCTGGACAGAGGAGCCTTAGAAAAGAAGGAAGGGGCAATGTCTTAGTGACTCTTAGATGTTACACAGGACAAGAAAAGCTATACCATTCATAGTTTAGCTCAACTACTGATCAGCTCCTAAGAGGACATATGCAAATGTCCTCTGGAGTGACCTGTACACATGTGCAGGTTTTCCCTGATGCTCTGACACTAACATCTAGCTAAACCATCCTGATTCTCTTGCTGCCTCTTTTCTGAACATTACTCCTGTGTGCCACAAACACTAAGCTCAGAGATGTGCTTTCACACCCACTTTAATTGAATATACAATGTCAGTAGCATACAATTTGTAAAGGGCAGCCATCGCTGCATCCCAGAAGTGATCTGGCCTCATCTTGGTGGAACAAGACAGCAGCTAGGAGGACAGAAGCAGAGGAAACAGGAAACAGATGCATCTGTTAGAAGCAGAGCACTGAGGACCCAGCCAGAGTGACCAAACTGACACAAGGTGTGGCCCACAATCAAAAATGAGCTCTCTAGAGCTTCCCCATCACCCTGAAGTCTTTCCTGTCCTGTACCCCCCCCCCCCCAGTACTTCTTCAGGAGTCAGCCCACCTGGCCATGCCCAATGCTGTGTTCATAACATGCTCAAGAGCAACTTATGAATACAAGATGTAATCTTTATGGCATTCCTAATGTTGCCTTCCTATGGTAAAGGAGCAAATGGTTCTGAACACCATACTAAGTTCTGTTTCTTCTACCAGAAGCACTGGCTATGTCTCTGCTGTGTGGATACAGCAAGAAACTGTGCATGTCTCCTTCCAGACACGCTCTGTGAGGATTCATGCACCACATGAGTACCTAGTGTCTGTTCCTTTGTTTAGTCTGATAGTTTCCCAGTAGAAAATTGTAACGGGGATAAAAAAGGGAGCACCATATGGCAGGCACTCCACAGTGTCCTTTTACTCCTTGTCAAATTATCTCATGAATTCTACAACCCAGGGCCAGTGAGATGGCTCAGGTCAGTGCACTTACCACATAAACCTGAAAGCCCACTTTTGATTCCCCAGTCTCACAGCAGAAGGAAAATGCCAAGTCCTAAAAGTTTCTTCTTACGTCCACATGCACTCTGTAGCTGTCGCACACAGATACAGAGACACACGTAATAATAATTATGATGATGATGATTGTTATTATTGTTGTTGTAGTAATAGTAGTAGTAAACAAAATTTTAAATCTTTTAAAAATTTTTTCTATAATCCAAGTAACCCCAGAATATCAAGAGGGGACGGAGAACAAGAAGACCAGCCAACCAGTTTGAGTGACACATGTCTCAGTGGCAGAGACTAGTTTGGAAGGTCTTACTTCTCCACTCCACAAGATCTGCAGCTGGAATGAGAGCAGACATGCAAACCACAGTCACAGTTCTGCAGCAAAATCCCCCACCCTCCCCAACGCAGAAGCACCCCAGAGCAAGCACCACTAATTAAAAAAAAAAGGACTGGTTAAAGAAATCATTCAAAAATTCATCTAACATTCTGACATATTTAAAATAAATGCATGTTTTCAAGCAAGCAAGTATTTTTCTTTACAGAAATACTGTCTTCTCTAAATAAAAAGTTATGCAAATTAGTGCATGGCCCTCGGGGCACAGAGTAATAGCATGAAGGCCAACTGAGTTTAAAGGCAAACCACTCATCACTTCCCACTGAACTCTCAAACATTCATCGCTGACGCAAGAAGCCTACATAGTGTTTAATTCAGAAATGAAAAGTCAGCGCCAAGAAAACATCTAAAGCATATAATTTTCCTCTAAGGTTGCTGTTCAGATGCCTTGTCTAAGGGGCAGTGCTTCCCATAGTTAAAATAGAGTTGGCATTCTCTTCCTCCTTCACTTGAGTCATCTATAGCCATTGGTTAAAACAGAAACTAGGATACTGCTCAGGTTCACCTATCCAGCATCATCACTAGAAACCATTCAACTCGAAAAAATACAGGGGATGAGGGATGTTCCATGGACTTCCAGAGAGCTAAGAACGTAATATGCAGAAGACATTCAACACAGAAATGACTCACAGGAGCTGCTAAAATGCACTAGCCAAGAAGAAGGCGCGGTTTTCCTCTTTTGTGTCTCTTAGTGTGCAATAGAAAGCTTGGATATGGAGAGTCCCCCCAAAGCCCAGTATTTTAATGGTTTGGTCTTCAACATGGTGCTACTGAAGCATGGTATATCCTTATGGGGGGCGTGCCCATATGGAGAGAGTTGTGTCATTGGGGACGCTGCCCTTCCCATCCCTGCTTCCCAACCAACATGATCTGAGCAGCTTCTTCCACTGCACTCCCCAACCATGGTGTACTACTATTCTTCCAAAGCCAACTGGAACAAGAGACCATGAAATGAAGCCACTGAAAACCATAGCCAAAATAAACCTTTCTTTCTGATAAGTGAATTGTCTTCGGTATTTTGTCACATTAATAAGAAGCTGACTAATACAAATAAGAATCAGTGAACTATAGGAATACAGGCAACGCCAGGCACAATATCTCACACTACCCTTCCCCTGTCTAGCATGTCCCTGCAGGACACCAGCCCTTAGAAACCATTCAAGTGCCAAGCACACTCTTTCTCAAGAAACCCACTTACCAACAACAAAGGGACAGTTAAGGAATCACCCAGCTCTCACTGAGGTTACACACAAGAAAACACAACTAACAGATTCGTAAGTTTACGTTCTCCAAGCTTCTGCATTGAAGGAGGCAAAGGTGAGTCCTGTACCTTTATCAAGTGTTATCAGCACAGGACACAGAGAGCTGAGTCAACAGCTGTACAAAGGGAAGGCTTCGCATGTTTATTAATTCATTAGCCAGCATCAAGACAGAAGCAATTGCTAGACAGGAGGCAGAGTCTTGGTCCAAGTCCTATTCAGTCAGCTTTGCTATCACTGCATCCACCACTTTCTAAGTGAGGTCCCCTCCTGCCACATTCAGCTTGCCTCTTTCAAAGACTTAAGCCCCATCTAAGAGTCTCGGGAGTCCTGGAAAAGCAGCTGGACTGTTGCATTTAACAGGACACAGATATCAGGAGGAAGGTATCGTATCGATGCCTGTGCTAGATTGTTTCTTCAGCAAAAGGACGATGAGAAAGCATAGCTACCACGGAGACATCACACTGTCCTGCAGGAAACAGAAGAGGCTGCAGGAGAGGGAACTTCAGAACCCCAATTCCCTGTTACCAGTTAGTGGATGAGGAGTTGGGGGCTACATGCCAGGCTAGAGTCAAGGGACAATCTAAACTCCAAACAGGAGACAACCACTGTTGTCTTTCTGGCCGGAAGGATGTCCTGGAAGAGTTGAGCCTCACAGAGCATCCAACGACTCACCAGGAGCTACCATACCAGCAGGGCAGTGCTGTATGAGTGCACCACCTAGCTGAGAGCTGACCAATACCTGGTTCCTCCCATATGAAAACTATAACCCTGAAACATAAAAAATTAGCTAAACTGAAAAATAATGAGGAAATCTCTCAAGTTGAAGTATTGCTTTCAACTTAATTTAGTCTAGTTTACAAACTAGATTTAATTATCTTTCTTTCCCTCTCTTGGTGGTGGTGGTGGTGGTGGTGGTGGTGGTGGTGTGTGTGTGTGTGTGTGTGTGTGTGTGTGTGTGTGTGTGTACATGTATGTGAGGGTACTCTCATCCATGTAAGTGCCAATGTGTCTGTGTACATATGTCTCATCCATGTGAGTGCCAGT
>OU015747.1:41007399-41029858 GCA_907169655.1 Acomys percivali | reverse complement strand
ACACACACACACACACACACACACACACACACACACACACACACACAGGGGCTTTCACACTAGCACCGCTCCGCGGAAAGTGCTCCCAGGCCAGGCCCGCCACGGTTACCGGAGCAACGACCCGAGCGCCCTATGAACCCAGCACCTCGCGAAGAAGCATGCCTGCCCTCTGTGCAGCTTACCCGGTCGGGGGCTTGGCCGCCAAGGCGCTGGGCGCGTCCATGGAGCCGGCTGGCTGCGCGCGGGGCTTTGCCGGCGGAGTGAGGCGCTGGCTGCGGCGCTGCCGTCCTCATTCACTTTTTCCGCGCTGACCCATCGTCCTCCCACGCCGGGCTAGCGAGGACAGCGGCCGTGCCGAGAGGACGGAAGCGAACGACCGGAGGCGTCCGGGCAGGCGGGGGCGTGGGGAGGGACCGACGCGGCTGGCCGGGGCGCGGGAGCAAGGTGCGCCGCGCCCCCGCCGAGCTGGCTCAGCCGCGCCCACCACGGCACCGCCCAGCGCCCGCGCGCCGCTCCCCAGCGCCCGCCTCCACGCGCGCCCCCGTCGCCGGAGCGCACCTGGGCGGGGCGGGCACCCCGCGGTGGGCACCAGGTCGCTTGCCCAGCGGGTGGGAGGAACTAAGTAGGGAAACACCTGGCCACCTGTGGCTGTGCAGGGCGTGGTGGGCGGACTAGCGGGAGAGAACCGAATTGAAGAAAGAGAGAAGAGTAGACATAATTTCTGCTCTAGCCCTCCCCCTCCACCCCAGTTCCCGCCCGGAACCTAAAAATCTACTGTGAAGGGCAGCAAGAGTGGTCCAAATGAGGTTCTTGGTGTGCAGCTTGAGACGGGGTGCAGCTTAGGGTACCGGGCACTTCTTCCTGAGGAATAAGAAAGCAGTGAGGCTGGCGTGAGAATCTGCTATGCCAAGAGCTACTTTCGGTTGGATGTATGCTTCTGTTTGCCAGCCTGGTTGGCTGGACAGTAGTGGACACTACTGTGGTACCAGTCCTGCGATTCCCATGCTGACTGGTGGACAAAAAGACCAGTGGAGGAAGCAGGTGCTGAGGCCTCAGAGCAAGTCAACCTGAGGGCCCAGATCCGCAAAGCCTCACCTCTCTTCTTGCACTGCTAATTGGCCCCAGGGGAACAGGAAAAGGACCTGGTTGCTATGAAGTTCCGCCCTACAAAAACAGCAATTGTACCGGGTTCTTAGGATTGGAATAAAAACAAAACAAACAAACAAACCGGGGAGATCCAAGATTCTGAGGATGAACTCGTTATCCAGAAGCCTGCTTAGACCTTTCTTCCTCTGAACCCCAACGTTCTGTTTAAGAGGGGAGACCAGACTGTACAAAATACAAGTCCTGTGGTGGCTGCAAGGCCTTCTGCGCTCGAGCCGCAGTGCCCACTCAGAACAGGTGACCCACTTCACGCCTGCAGCACAGGCAGGCCTCCTTTTGAACACAAATACTCAGAGCATTTTCCTATCCTAGGGCCTCTGGGATCTACCTGTATCCTGCTGGCTCTGCTCAGACACCTGCTCCTCAGAGGGCCCTTCTCTGACACCCCGATTCTCAACTTCCACCTGCTTCCTGTCCAGAGTCTTAAATTTTGTTTGACACTCTTGCCACTTGTGTCTTGATGTTCCTCGTCAATGCTCATCACTGTGTGTGTGTGTGTGTGTGTGTGTGTGTGTGTGTGTGTGTATGCTTTAAATGTCTGTTTATAAACAAAGTGCTTACATGTATATACATTTTATATGTATATAAATTTGGGTGTATGATTTACATATACATGGGATATAAAAGTATGTGTATGTACATATCATATTGAATATTTTATCTTTATGTCTTTAGCATGGGTCTCATTACCAAGAATGTGACTCGGTGAAGAGTGGGCCTTGTCCGACAGTTTTCATTACTGTCAACATTTAGGGCAGTGAAGGAGGGTGGGTTAGAGCTCATTGCATGAAGAGAACGCTGACTGAATGGGTTTCTAGGCCTTTCCCCAGCTCTGGGTGTGAGTGTCAGAAGGCCTTTCTTGGAGTCTCTAAGGTCTCACTGTGCTCTGGATACCACTGTGGCAAAGGGTAACCTGGGAAAGGACAGAAGGCCGGGAACTAGGCACCTAGACCCCAGTGAATACCCCAAAAAGTAGGAGTGACTCAGCTGGTGGGCAAAGACAGCAGCTAGAAGTCTGGTGCATGGTAGCTAGTTGGTTCTCAAAGAAAGACTACCATGAAAAAAAAAAAAAAAGCTTTAGAGGAGGGCACTGGGCACCTCCAGGCTGAGCTTCTGATTTCTGTTTTAGGAAGAAGGCCCTGGCAGCATTGGGCCTGGACAACCTCCAAGTCTACAGAAGCCACTAAACACCACCATCTGAGAAACCCAAAAGGGAAATGGAAGTGGGTGGCACAAACTGGGAAGAGTTATCACATTGAAGTAAAAGGCAAGGTCTGGCTTAACAGCAGCAGGAAGGTCTAAACTCCCCAAACCTCTGCTAGGAATGGAAATAGTCCAGCCTTGGCAATTGTGACCCAGCTTCCCTCCTGGAATGGGTCCCAACACACCCATCTATGTGCGGTTGTTTCCAAAATAATGCATTCTACAGATATACACAGAGGTCGGTAACAGGTAGAACCAGACAGGGAAAATAGAAATAACAGGCAGAAGGCACAGCTCTTTCAGACAGAGGCTGTAAAACAAAGGGCTGAGGGCGATCGTGAGCAGTATTGCTTGCCAGTATCCTGTGCCAAGATGACTCGACCTTTGTGGTCACTGGATACTTTTCATGTACTCTTTGATTTTAGTGCAACAAATCACATACTGACATGTTAGGACACCGATTCCAGGAAGGGGGTGATTCCTCCCCGCATGCACTTTAAAATGCCTTTCAATAAACCAGCACTTCTTCCCCTATTGACCAGCACAAAATACTTTATAGAAATGCAAACATACAAGATCTTCTGGTAAATATTTTTAAATGCTGAGGGAGTGGGGATGGAGTACTTACCTGGCCACAGGGATCGATGACATCAGGCTTCCATCGAAGTGTCACCTCTCCAGCTCTCAACTTCCTGCATGTTACAGGAAGGCTGTACTTCTGTCCTCTTCATCAAAGAGTACAGCTAAGCAGCTGTGTGCATCTTAGGGCTTTGACTGGTGACCCTGACTATAGCACTGAGCCCTTGGCTCAGGACAAAGAGCTAGCACCAGAGTACAAGTCACTTGAGGAACATTAGTGTCTTAGCCTGTGGTAGGGAGACCCAAGACCTCAGAGACTCCACTAGTATACTCTCACCAGATACAGGGTGCCCAGGAAGGCCCAGAATCATATCAAGTGCGCATAGTAATGGGTAGAGGTAGTCTGGCTATGTCAGTGCTTCCTGAACCTGACAGATGCCCATTCTGATCCACTTGAGAGCTTTTGTTCCTAATGGGCTCTCAGGGATACAAAATTGCTCGCCCAGGATCTGAAGGTCACATACAGTAGCTTCTGAATTGATCTTGTACTGGCTTGCATTGTGGCCAGCAGCAGACTCCATCTCTCTAAGCATTCATTTCTTTCTGTGAAACGTGAGAGCAATTTGAACTGATTCAGGTTTTGTGGGGATCTTAATGTTACACGATTTTAGGCATCTTTTAAAATATAATAACATGTTGATGTAAATTGTTTTTCCAAGGTAATGATTTATTGTGCAGAATGAATTTGTGGCCCTTTAAAAAATAATAAAGTCCTAATCTATAATGCAGAGTATTTGGGGTTTCTGTTGTTGTTGTTTTGTTTATTTTTTACAAAGGACACTTCATTTTAATCAAAACAACAACCTACATTGCTATCCTAAACATATATGCACCAGACTCAAGGGCTCCCAATTCTATAAAAGGTCTACTGCTGGACTTAAAGACACAGACTAACATCAATCCATTAACAGTGGATGATTTCAATACCCCCACTTTCTCCAATAGACATAAAGAAGATGTGGACTTTGCCTTTCTGTTTCTGGGATACAAAAAACAAATATTCTCAAATCAATGCAGAGTGTTTGAAGATAGGTAAAATTAGACAAGGACATAGTGTTGAATCTCTAACCACATAGTAGATTCCTATATGAAGAGGAGAAATCCTAGCATTCTCTGAGCATGCAAAAGAAAGGCCATGTGAGGACACAGTGAGAGAGTGGCCATGTGCAACCCAGGGAGCAAGCTCTTACCAGAACCTAAGGCCTGTAGCACATCAAACATGTCTGCTTCGGCCTCTAAAGCTGTAAGAAAATGATTTGCCATTGGCCAAGCTACCCATTCCATGGCATTTTTGTTATGGCAGTCTGAACACACTAGCATAAATTTAGAAAACAGGCCACTAAAAATTGTAATTGTTCAAAGTTGACACACCCACTACAAACTAGCAGGTTGGTAATAACAATAAGTCAGACCCCAGGAGAAAGAATAAAGAGCAAGAGGTAGAGCCAGGCGGATCGCTGCGAGTTTGAAGCCAGCCTGGTCTACAGAGTGAGTCCAGGACAGCCAAGGCTACACAGAGAAACCCTGTCTCCAAAAAACCAAAAAAATAAAATAAAATAAAAAAATAAAGAGCAATATTGACCTCACATGCCAGTGTGCGGATTAAGTAAGATATCACATATCAGTTGCTTGAGGTGTTGCCTGGCACTAGTAACCAACCCATTCTTTAACTCTGGTTGTACAGATTAGATAGCTATTGTCTTTAGGTACATAGTTCGCTTCAAAAATGTGTGACCGGAGTTCTAGTTCCTTGAACCATTGCTAGAACATAAACAGAAGCCACACCCAGGCCATTTTCCTTTGGCAGGTGGGCGGAGTTGGGTAGTGGCCAGGAGGTTATTGGCAATAAACATTGCTTCAGAGCCTAGATGCCTACTCCTTACGTGAATGAAAGTAGAGAAGGAGCTTCAGGTCCAAAGTCTTTTTTCCCAGCCATCTTGCTTGGGTAGTTGAGGCCTTAGAAAACCATTTCCCTGCGGAAAGTGTGAGTTTTACAGCTGGAACTGCTTGGCACTTCAGGGCAGCTTTGGAGCCCATCTGGCATCTACAACATGAAGCCATTATGTTTAGGCCTAAGGTTTCTTGAGAAAAGCCCTGATGACCCCATGCCTCTCCACCTAAGTAGCCATTACATTCTCAACTCAGCTTCAACTCTTTAGGACCGCGTGGTTAATTTTGA
This sequence comes from Acomys percivali, assembly GCA_907169655.1. Classification (NCBI taxonomy): domain Eukaryota; kingdom Metazoa; phylum Chordata; class Mammalia; order Rodentia; family Muridae; genus Acomys; species Acomys percivali. The sequence goes on along the minus strand of OU015747.1, from coordinate 41,024,673 downwards.
CTGTCCACCTGATTGGATCGGGAAGTACCTAGGAGATGCGTACAATCCGTGTCTGGGTGTGTCTCTGTGGACATTTCCAGAGAAGATTAGTTAACTAGGGAAGGGAAGACCTACTTTGAGTTTCTGTTTCTCTAAATGAAATAAATGGTGGAAAAGGCGAAAGGCTGCTAAAGAACAGACATTCTTTAGCCCTCTTTTATAGTTTCCACATTGGGATTTACTGTGTTCCAACACACACAAACACACACACACACACACACACACACACACACACACACACCCCGGGCAAGAGATAGCCTCCTTTCCTTAAGTTATGTCATGCAAAACAAGGAATTCCCGAAATTTGTGGACAAATGGATTGAACTAGAAATGATCATAATGAGTGAGTTAATTCAGAAACAGAAATAGTCAAATGGTATATACTCACTTATATCTGCATACTAGCCCAAGGGGTATGTCCCATGAAAATCTTCACTTACCAGGAAACTGGGACAGAAGGGAAGACATCCTACTGGGACTCTAGATGAGAGAAGCATGGGAGAATAGCAAAGAATAAAATGATCCAGAGGGTCCTAGAAACCTACAAGAAAAACATTATGATAGGCAGATTTGGGCCCAGGGGTCCTGTTCAAACTATGGCTGCAGCCAAGGACAATACAGGCCTGAAACTTCAAACCCCTACCCAGATCTAGCCAATGGACAGGACATTCTTCACAGTTGAGTGGAGAGTGGGGTCTGACTTTCACACGTACTCTGGTGCCTCATATTTGACCACGTCCCCTGGATGGAAAGACCTGGTGGCACTCAGAGGAAGGATAGCAGGCTACCAAGAAGAGACTTGATACCCTATGAGCATATAAAGGGGGAGGAAGTCCCCTTCAGTCACAGGGGAGGGGAGTAAGGGGGAAATGGAAGGGAGGTAGGAATGGGAGGATACAAGGGATGGGATAACCATTGAGATGTAATAAGAATAAATTAATAAAATAAAATTTAAAAAATTTAAAAAGTTATGTCATGTACTCTGTCACAGCAATTCAAAGGCCAGCTAGCACAGCATGTCTCAGCCTGTTTTGTGTGCTTTATAACAATAGTTCAAGCTGGGTAATGTATAAAAAAAAGTTCATTTATCTCATAGCATTGGAGGCTAAAATTCCAGGATTATGTTGCCTAATTCGATGAGAATCTCCTGGCTACATCACAGCATGATGGATAGGATTACAGAGGAGAGATGGAGATGAAGATGAATAAAGGAGCGGACCAGACTTACTCTCTTATAATAATATTTTTTTGCTAGGATAAACCTGGTTCGAAAAGAACTACACGACTCTCTTCTAAGGGTGATATTTCATGAGCTAATCAACTCTTAAAGATCCCAGTATGTCAACACTAATACTTTATGGACAAAGTTTCCACTACATGAACCTTTGGGAGCAAGCTATACCTAAAACAGAGGAAAATCAAGTTATTTAAGTAGACATATTTTCACATGATATCATAAATGAGTGCTGATGGATTAAATGTTTGTATAGGTTGCTTTACTTTTCTTGAAAATATAGTTCACTTTCCACAAAAGTCAACCTTTTTAATGCATCCAGTTTCCATCAGTGAGGCAGCTCAGGGGGTAATATGTTTGTCAGCCAAAATGAGAACCTGGCCTTGATCTCCAGAATCTAAGCAAAACAAAAAAAAAAAAAACAAAACAAAACAAAACAAAAAACAAAAAACCCAGCACAGTCAGGCATGCTTACAATCCCAGCACTAGAGAATAGAACCAAGCAAATCTCTGAGGCTTGCCAGCCGACCAAAGTAGTGTAATTGGTAAATTCCAAGCCAAGCGAGAGGCCTTGTCTCAAGAAACACAGTAAACAGTGAAGGACATCTATGGAATGACAGAGAAAGTTGGCCTCTGGCCTCCAGGCGCGCGCGCGCGCGCGCGCGCACACACACACACACACACACACACACACACATACACACACAGAGAGAGAGAGAGAGAGAGAGAGAGAGAGAGAGAGAGAGAGAGAGAAGAAATAATACAGTTTAGTAGGGATTTGTATGTACAACAGTCATCACCATCTAATCTCAGAAAATTATAATCACCCCTAAGTCCTGTATTGATTGACATTCCTTCCTGGTCACCATTAATCTACCTTTTGAATTCACCTGTTCTGGACAGTTCATATAAAGGGAGCTATACAACGTATAGTTTTCAATAACTGGATTCTTTTACCTACTTAGGATAGTATCATCAAGCTTTATCCACACTGTGGCATGTGTGTCCTTACCTCATCTTTTAATACTCAAGAAAATCTCTATCACATCGACAAACCTCATTGAGTTTAATTGTTGAGTTAAACATTGAGGAGCTTTCCACTTTGTGACATTATGAATGCTCCTGCCGCCCTACACAGTCCAAACATTCTGTGTGGATGTAGATTTTGGAGTCTCTTTGTGTGTATATATATACCTGAGTTGCTGTCAGACCAATAGGTAATTCCATGTTTATTACCTGGAGTATTCCATTGAGGAAAGACAAAGCATTGAGGAAGTGCAAAGAGGTTGCACTAGTTCACAAATCTACCAGCAATGGATGAAGATTCTCATTCTTCACACCCTGGACATTGTTTGCTGATAGTTTTTGATTGGGGACATCTTAATATGCACAAAGTGGTATCTTCTATCATTTTAAACTTTCCTGGTGACAAATAATGTTGAGCATCATCATGTGCTTATGGCCTGCTTATATATCTCTTTTAAGGTATACTACTCAAATTCTTTCTTATTCATTTTAAAATTAAGTCATACTTATAAGAGTTCATTGCAGATTCTTCATTCAAGTCCCTTATGATCCATGCGTACCTTGGCTTTTGTTTTCCCATCCACAGGCTTTTCACTTTACATTCTTGTTGTCCTTTGAAGCATATTTTTTGATGAGGTTTAATTAATATGTGTTTCTTTCATTGCTTGTACTTTGGCTACCATATGTAAGATACCTTTGTCTAAATGAAGCTTCATCATATACAGGATTCTTTTCCCAAAGCTGTAACTTGATACCAGAACTCTGCACATGGAAACTAGAAAAGTTGGGCTATCTACCTTTAGAGTTTCTGCTCTCTTGTTCTTCACCCTGCTTTTGCTTGAGGATGCTTAAAGTAATTAGTTGCAGCTTTATCTAGTGCCCCTTGACTGCATTTGAATAGCCCTCACATGGAGGCGTGGACTCTACAAGATAGCATTAGCAATTGAGGAAGGCATACTGGGAGTTGTTCTAATTTACAGGAATCACAAAATCAGGGGCAGAGATATGGGGGTTGGGCTAAGCTACTTCAAACCTCCAAAGCTGAGTCCTGAGCAGAAGAGGAACCAGGAGAGACTGATTGGACAATGTCAGAGTTAGGTAGGACCTGATTACTCCTGGCTGTTCCTGACTGAAGCTTCTGGGAGGAGTTCCCATCTTACTCTATTTCAAACTCATAGACTTTGAGTTGAATCTCTCTCCACTTTGCCCCGTTTGTTTCCTTTGAAACGATTGTCTCTTCCTCTCCTTGAGGAACTAATTATAATAATGTCATGTTCGCAGTGGACAATACACCCAGATGTGTTGAAGCACAACAAAAGTTAACATTTAAAAGCAGTGGCTATAGGGGCTGGCAGTGGACAGTGTGGGGCCCAGCATGCAGATGATATTCAGCATCCAATTCTGCAAACAGGAAAACAAAACCAAAGTACAGTAATGAGATGTCATGTGCTGTGATAAATCTGTTAACGAACTGTAATCACTTAGTTTCTAAAGCAACCCCAAAGTGCTTGAATACAACTCAGTGATAGGGTGCTCATCTGAGTTCTATCTTTAGCACTTCTCTGCAAATAAAATCAACAGAAAATATAGGGACCAATGTTGTCACCTTTTTACAATTTGGGGGAAAAAAAATCAAGCACTTGGGAGCCTTGAGGAGTTGCCTGTGTTTGTAGGAAGCAAGGGCTTGTTCCCTGGGATCTTACCCTGCGCACTAGGCTCTTCACTATCCCAAAAGCACAGTTGCTGTCATGCATGCCTGCTGCCCAGCTCTTCTGACGATGACTCAATCCACAAGTAGCACGGATACTTAGGGGTTGTCGGAAAGTGTGTGCTGTGCTCACTGCCAAACAGCAAATGGAGAGAGTGTGTAGGTGTGGCTCTCCTGCCACGTTGTCATGAAGTTTTATTTAAGCCACCAGCTGTCATAGCTTTTCTAGTGATGAAATCATTCTGGGAGCTCTGCTTCTGGTTTAGGGAAGCATCCCCTGGTTGCTCTGCCTTGACGTGCAGTCGGCATGAACTTATATAACATAGCACCTCCACCCTCAGCCCACATGAGGATTATGCAACTGCGTGTAGGATTCCTTGCAGGGTTTTCCGGAAATATGAGCCTGCACAGAGAAGGCATCCAGGCACTTCTCACTAAAGAGGACTTTGTGACCTGGGCCTGTGTGTGTTCTGTCTCTATAGAGTATTTTGCCTCGGACAACTTGCCTGGTTAAAAGTCAATGGAAAGCAAATCTCAGTGTTCAATAAAAGTATGTCCTTCATGATGACTTGGTTCTGCTCCACTTCAGTGCTATTCTGAAAACCAAAGCTTGGTTTATCAGTGGTCCCTCTTATACACTTCCTTCATTGCCACAGATGATGTCCTAACTTGACTGAGAATGAAGGGATTGGTGAATGGAACTATGTTTCTAAAACTTATCTATTGTTTTGGATATTGGTGGTGTTTTGTCCCAAACCATGAGATCCTAACCTAAATGAAGAATGTCCTCTTTCTAGTAAGCCCCAAACTCTACATATGCATGAAGAAGAAAGAGAAGGGAGTCACTTCTAAATTCCTGCATTCCCGAGTATTTAATATTTAACAGGTGTCCCAGGGCAGCACCAATACATCGGCTTCAGGCTGTACCAGGCATGCCAGATGAAATGAGGAGTTGGGTTGTCAAGAACTATTTAACAGGAGAGTCTGGGAACCCTTCTGATGCTCAGGATTGAGAGTGGAGAAGAGCAGAGGAAGTTTAAAGAGAGTGGGTACTCTTAGCATCAAGAGTGGGAGATGTGAAACTTCACACTCTGTCTCTCACATTTGATTTGCCCCATTCTTCCCTAGTTCCAGTGGGTGTGGGGCAAGTCACCATCTGAGCTACCCTATCATACAGTGCAGCTGTGGAAGGAAGCCTCAGCAGAGCGCTTCTGCAGAGGCAGCAGCAGCAGGCAGGGTGCTTGTAGACTGAACACAGGATCTTAGGAAGCTACCATGTGTGGTGGGAGCGCTGACCTGTGAAGTATGAAAAGAAAATCTTGGGGAAAGTGCCTTGGAGCTCTTCAAAGATCAGAGGATGTAGACAAGGTCATCGGTGCCCTTTGTTATGCTACTTGGGCATTATTTGCATCATTGCCTAGGGCAGTGGAAAGGACCTCAGCTGCATAACAACCATTTTCTCCAGGTATATTTTCAAAGACCTTCAAGACTCTGCAGAGTCATAATGACAGAAATAGTGATGGAGGGCCCCAGCCTCCTATAGAACAAGAGTCCAGGGAAGAGAACCCTCTAGCATGTGTGCATGCCTTCACTGCAAAAGTTCACTGTGGAGTGGGCAAACCTTCCAAACAACAGACAAAACTGAAAGTGTTTTTAACTGCAGAAGCAGCTTGTGCTAGCTAAGTCAGAAAATGCCATGACTGAAATATCTGGAGGGGTTGGCATGTCTCAGCAGCTGAGGGTTTCCCCTGGTGTGCAACTCATCCTTGCCTGGTGAAATCACACTTTCCATCTTAGCTAGGTCTTCTGGGATTTGAAAAACTGAAACAGCAGACTTAAAAATCTCAGCTCAGGAAATGTCACAGCCTATTATCCTCAACATCTAATCCAATGTTTTCTTTTGTTTCACTCATTAAATGAGAGGGAGCATTCTCCGAGAGGGTGTGCCAATATAAGCATGCTAACCTTCAGAAATAGTTGCTTCCCACACTTCCAGATTAAAAAGTAACCCAAGAGAACAGATCTCAAATGCCGGCAGCTCTGTGGTATTTACTCCTCTGAAGGTGGTGTTCCTTTTACTTTTCCAACAAATCACTTGAACACCACATGCCTCTTTGGCAAAAGTCAGATTTCTCCATGTGAGGGTCCAGACCCTGTTGAATGCGCCAAGAACCCTGTGGGAAAGCTGGGGTGCAGGGCGGGGGTTGTAGATAAGATTTTACTTAGCATCAGTCTCAGCGGAGCTAGACATCATTAATGAAATGACGTGCCACCATCAGCCTGTCAGGGATGGGTGCTGCAGATCCCATGAAGCTGGGTCTTCATAAGTGGGCTGATGCCAGCTGGCCACAGGACTTCCCTGGCAGACATGTGGGTAAAGATGCTTGCGTTTGTGCTTCCTAGGTTACAGTTAAGGTTCAAGATAAGTTTTCAGAGCCAGTATTGGTTCTTGAATCCTGGAATGGAAAAACCCAAGGTCACTTCTCTTTCCATCCTCATCTCTCTTCCAATCAGGGGGTCATGAGGATTGCAGCTACTACTACGCAAAGCACAGTAGTCCCTACTGGGTTGTTAAAAGTCAAAGGTACTTAATGTCCTATATCTGCTCAACTAGTGATATTAGTATGATAAATCTGAGAAGAATGGGACAGCTGATGCTTGGTGCCTCTGTGCTGCTTCTTGGATCTTGTGGCAGTTGTATCTCCTTAAAGAACATCAGGTAACAAAGATGGCATGCTCGCCTGAGGGATGATGACTTGACTCTCTTGGCACTAGTATAAAAGTAGCATCATGATCTTACCATTTTCACCTAGGGAGTGGTGAAGCAGGGAGATGTCAGGGTGGTGGCAGGCCCTGGAATCAGATGCTCAGGGTCTTACATCTACAGTGTAGGTGCTATAAAGAAAGACAGGCTACTAGTAGCAGAAGCTAAAATGGAGAGACAATAATAGCAAGAATTTACTGACTTACATGTCAGTCAGCTTTTCATCATTGTGATAAAATACCTGAGAAGATCAGCTCATGAAGGGGAAAGGTTTATTTGGCTTCCGGTTTCAGTCCTTGGCTGTGAGGACCTCTTGTCTTGGGTGTGTGGCAATGTAATGCATCACAAGAGTGAATGGCAGAGAGGCTACTCACACCATGACAGCTGGAAAGCAGAGGCAGACGAAAAGAAGCCAGGGTCTCAATGACCCCATTAGGAACATGCCTTGAAGGACCTAACTTTTTTTCTACTAAGCCTGAGTTCCTAACCGTTCCACCACTGTGCTCAAATACCATGAGTTTTGGACCAAAACTTCAATACATGGCCCTTGTGGAGCTTTTTAAACACTTCATTTATTTTTGAATTCTTTGTAAAAAAAAAAAAAGTTTACCAATGTCTTCATTTATTTATTTTCTCATTTTACTTTATGTATATGGGTGTTTGGCCTGCATGTATGTCTGGGTAACAAGTGCCTGAAGAGTCCACAGAGACCAGAGAGGGCATCAGACCCCCTAGGACTGGAGTTACAGTCAGTTGTGAACAACCATGGGGGTGTTGGGAATCAAAACTGGGTCCTCTGGAACAGCAGTCCGTGCTCTTAACCACTGAGCCATCAATCACTCCAGCCTCTGGGGAGCATTTTAGATCCAAATAGTCACAGCTTCTTTGTACTTCTATCTCATGTTAACAATTCCCAGTAACACACGTGTGTAAGAACCTCATATGTTCCCTGTCATTAGTCATCATTGTGCAGTTTCCAGACTGCCCAGAGTATTATCTCCCTAACACTTAGTACAAAATAAAATGCAGGGCCCATTCCCAACATTTGAACAGAGCCTTTAAGGTGCAGAATGTAACTTTTTTTTCTTTCCTCTTTCTTTCTTTTTTCTTTTTCTTCTTTGTAAGATTTCTCTCAACCTGTCATGGCAACTCTTACTTGTTCATCGTCATTCCCTGTAAAGAGCACTCTGAAACTTTAAATCCTGAACACAAATTTTCTTTGAATCTTTCTACTGTGTAATACCAATTTTCAATGAAAATAAAAACAGGACCTAGAGTGAAAGCTCAGCAGTGAAGAGCACTGATTGCTCTTGTGGAAGACTTAGGTTCAGTTCCTAGTACCTACAAAGTGGCTGTCCACCATCTGTTACTCCAGCTCCAGGGGATCTCATATCTCTTCTGTCCTCTGCAGACTCCTGCATGCACATATATCCATGCAGGCATGTGTACACAAACATATATAACATAAATAAAAAATTTTAATGACTATTTAATTTATATGTGGAATAATCAAAATGACATGGATTGTATTTTGCAGCTTTCATGTGCTATGTCTTTCGCTCATATTAGAACTTGCTAAAACTTCAGACTACTAACTGAACTGCTTGTATTTAATGCTGCCATTGATTAAAAGACTAAATGGAAAGGAAGCTATGACTTGTTTTAATTTTTCACTTTCCTTCTTTGTCAATATCTTTAGCTTTGAGTGGCATATATACTTCAACAAATATAATGAGCACAAGTTTCAGAACAGAGGAAAGCTCATAAACTTCTACACCACTCAACGTGGGTTGGATATTCTCAGCTAATCCAGTTACTGTTCTGGGCAAAGAAATACCTGTGTATATGTGTATGTATGTGTATATCTGTCTGAGTATTTGTGAATGTATATATATATATATATATATATATATGTGTGTGTGTGTGTGTGTGTGTGTGTGTGTGTGTGTGTGTGTGTGTGTGTGCATATATGTATATAGAGCTCATGCCATGACCATCTACCATTTGCAAGCAGGGACCAAGACAAGTCAGAACCACAGTTTCAGTGCAAGCACCAACATGTGGAAATCAGGGAGGCAATGGTGCAAATCCTTGCTTTATTCAAAGGCCCTCCAAACCAGAAGCAGAGGAAGATGAATTCTTCAAAAAATGGGAAGAGATTCATGATTTCTCCTTCTATTTCTATCCTAAGATTTAATGGTACCCACGTGCATTTTAAGGACAACACTCTTCTTCACTCTGTCACCTTATTTGCATATTTAAACTCTTCCCCAGAGTCTCTCTCACACTCTCCACAAACACATCATTTGGGTGAAGGGATGGCTCAGCAGTTAAGAGTGCTTACTGTTCCCATTACACCATAGTTCATAAGTTCCCTCTTTCCCTCCAGGCTGGGCAACTACCATTCTACTTTTCATGAATTTGATGACTGAGTGAAAATGCAGTCATATAGTACTGGCCTTTTTGTGACTGGGTCATTCCACACAGCCTAATGTCTTCCATCCATGTGTGTTGCAGCGTGTTTCAAACTGACCAACTTTAAGCTGAATAATAATACACCATGTCACCTAGATTACTGAAGTCACTTTGCCATTGTGCATAATATTGTCAACCTGGCTATATTTCTCCACTTAAGATCTTACTTTTAGGGGCCCAGGAGATGGCTCAGTAAGTAAAGACACCTCCCATCAAGCCTGATTACCTGAATTCAATCCCAGGGCCCCACATGGTAGAAGGTGAGAACCCACTATTGCAAATTATCCTTAGACTTCTACACAGACACTATGGTACCTGAACTCAACATAATGAATAAATGTTTGTAAAAGACAATTTCAATTATTATTAACAGTATGGGGGCAAAGAGGAGCACTAACTACTCTTTCATGGGACCACAGTCCAGATTCCTGCCCACAGTTTACAATACAGTCATCTATCTGTTTCTCCAGCCCCAGGGAATCTAATGGTGTTTTCTGGCCTTCATGGGCACTAGCATACCTGTGTGCATGTATGTAATATATATATATATATATATATATATATATATATATATATATATATATCAACAAAAGATATCATCATTTGCCAGCCATCAAGACAAACTTAACTTAGTGAAATGGTCACATAAAATGAATGATCAAAAGCCCACCTCTTTTCAACTAGGAGCTCACCCACATAACTTTAAGCTATACTAAACCTCCAAATAAAGACAATTGAAATGTAATAGTTACAGGTAACACAGCCCAACTCTGCTGCGTGCAACTAAAACTTACTATTCACGTCCCGGAATCAGTGGTAAAGACCCAGGTAATATTTATTCTTCTCTTGGTAGCTCAGAGCTTTAGTGCTATGGTAAGAAATTGACAACACTTAAATGTTGTTTTATGTAAACAGTACAATCTTCCCCTCATGTTTCTGAAATAAGACGGGAACAAAAACAAAGATGCTTGCTAGCTATATGTACATATACACATAAACACATTCTTTTTTTAAAAAAAATGCCTTTTTTTAATTAATTTATTCTTGTTACATCTCTATGGTTATCCCATTCCTTGTATCCTCCCATTCTCACTCCCTCCCATTTTCCCCTTATTCCCCTCCCCTAACCATGTGAGAATAGCAATGTAGAAGGATCCAGAGGGTCCTAGAAACCTACAGGTAGAACATTATGATAGACAGATTTGGGCCAAGGGGTCCCGCTCAAACTAAGGCACTAGCCAAGGACAATACAGGTGGTAAAATTTAAACCCCTACCCAGATCTAGCCCATGGACAGGACAGTCTCCACACGTGAGTGGAGAGAGGGATATGACTTTCTCATGTACTCTGGTGCCTCACATTTGACTATGTCCCCTGGCGGGGGAGACCTAGTGGCACTCAGAGGAAGGACAGCAGGTCACCGAGAAGAGACTTGATACCCTATGAGCATATACAGGGGGAGATAATCTCTCTCAGGAACAGTCATAAACACATTCTTAATTAAATAAGGCTATTAGAATCCTCATTTCTAAGACTAGCCACACGCTCATACCTGGCATATATACTCTCCTGTGGTTAATTCTGTGTTCTTCCAGAAAGCACCTTGCTTTTTTTTTTCTGGTGGAGTAGCTCAGAGTTGCATTCCTGAAGGGCTGTCAGATGTTCTGCCTGGATTGAGTAGTTGTACTTTTCCACTGACCTTAATCACAGGGCATGGTAATTCTGAGAATGGCCCTGAGAAACGTCCTGTGCTTCAGAAACATTTCTTCCCCACCTCCATTGTGAAATAGTAGAACAATTTCCCCCTTGGCAGTCTAGATCAATCATTCTAGCCAACACAGTAACTCCCTTCTCAGCCTATTGACTCAAAGACAGAAGAAGCCCAAAGTGGCCAGGTGGCAGCGTCCACTTTTAGTTCAATGGAATCATTGTTTTGTTACCTGGTGTAATAATTCTTTGATCTTGAGCTAAGAACCTTAGGCCAACAGAGCATAAGGCTGTGGGAACAGGAAACAAACTTTCTTCTAGCAGGTTAAAAGGGGTGATGGTGTGTGGTGCCACTCCTAGCTCCACCTCTTCATTTTTTAGACCCATGCGTTTCAGCTATGAGAAAAACAATACCATATAATAGAATCTGATTCAGAGCATAACTGAATAGTGTTCAGCTTGCAAGACATGCCACCTAACAGGTGCTATGGTCCTTGAGAATTATAGCCACTATTCTGTCAGATTAGCTGCTTTAGAGCACATTAAATTCCACAAGCCTGACACTAGTGTTGTGGCATGAACTTTTTGATTAGAGTCAATGTTATAAAGCATACAAAGGCTTTTTAACTCTAAGGTTGGTGGGTTTTGAAAGGGCAATATAAGTAGAAAAGTCAAATCCAGTGTTTACTTAAATGCCTAGTAAGAATGAAATAGTATTTCTCCCATGAAAGAAGAGATAGAATATATGCAAATAGAGTCAGATAACTGTCTGACCACTCCAGAGGTTAACATCATACCAGTGATGAATGTCGATCTTGACAGCTGCCAGACTGGACACTCAGATGTGGCTGAAGTCAGATCAGCCTTGATCAGATGCTCATATTACTAAGCAGGTGACTAGCATTTATTCCTGCCACCATAAGGCACCTTGGTCACTGCTTACTAGATGATGATGGAGGGGACTGTGGAAAGAGGTTGACTACAGAATGGGTCACCTCATGCACCTGATTACTAAAAATCTTCATTTGCTGTGCATTGACAAGGGTGCACCAATACTTTCTTGTCCCCCATTCATGAAAAATAAGTCTAACTACAGACGTCTTTGCCACCGATTTTTGATCATTTTCCTGTTAGTTCTATACTATTCAGCCAAAGCATTGAATTGAATATAAGCCCTTGAATATATCCAGATGTTTTTTCATTTTTCTTCTAGGCATATATACCACTCAGTTATCTTCATTTGTAGACATCTTCCCTCCACCACTGGGCTTCATAGAGGGACCAGAGAGGGGCTGTAGTGCTGTAGACATTCTACTTTAAGTGAAAACTGCATATCATAGGGAGTCATTTGTAAACAGGCTTTAATTCTCTTTTCCTCTGCCAAAGTCAAATCTGTATCCCTTCTGTGGGGAATCCCAAACAAGGTGTAGAATGACCGTCAAAGGCAGTGTATTGAAAGAAGGCCATGGTCATTTGTTTTCCTTTTCCATGGCTTAATCACACCTTCAGAGCCCAATTGTTTACATAGCACCTGAGTTGATGACGGAATATTGCTGTGTATACCAAGGATCATTGCTTGATGACTCAAATAATACCCAGTTTACTAAGGACAGTTAATAGTGCCTAGGAACTTGTTGGGCTATGATCACCTGGCCAAATGTTCTCTGTCTCAAAAAGAATTAGGTATCTACAGGAGATGGGAGGGTATTGTCCCAAAATCACAAGTGTGAGTTCAACAATAAAGGACTTCCAAATGTTCCAAATCCCTTCCGTGTCTCCAATGACTGTTCAAGGCCATCGGACCTGTCATATCACATGGCCCAAACAGCTGATCAACTCACAGCAGCAAAGACTTTCTGAGATACCTCTGTATGTTCTGGAACCCATTCAAAACTAGCAGTATTTGTGTTTACCTGTCATGTGGAACAGAGTTACATGGCCATATGTGAGACGTGATCCCTGCACTGTTATATGAGACCCAGGAAGTAATATGCCCTTTTTTCAGTTGCAGGAAAAGATAGATCCAGAGATCCCCCTTCACATTAGAATGGATGTCTCACGCTGCCACAGGAACCCTGAGCACTACTTCACTGAGGTAGCAGGCTCCTGCATTCTAATAAAATACATTCAATCATGGAACATGTATGTACATTATCAAAACATCTAGAGTAGATTCTTTTTCTTGATTATTAGATGGAAACACCATGGTACCATAAAAGGAATGTGTCATGCCACATCTTGTAAAGGAGAAAGGGAGATAAAGTTCCCTTCTAACTAAATGCCATAGAGTTGAAGAGTTAAGAGAGAGAAAGAATATTGTTTACCATGTCACTCAAACCGAAGTTCTTCTGGAAGTCTTTTATAATGTATATACAAAGAGCTTTTGCCAAATCAGTAACTGCATAACAGGGATGAGCTAGTTTGTTCAAGAAATGAGAGTGTGCCTTGTATAACAGTTACAATGATACAAAATAAAAATTCAGAGGTAATCCTAAATACACATGGACAACTGGTTCTCAATAAAGGGTCAATTCAACGTAGAAATAGCACACCTTGCAACAAGTAATACCATAATAAGAAAATACATTTTAAAAGATCATTATGGATTTTGATTATTGAAATAACATTTAAGTAAAAAGAGCACACATAACTTTTATGAAAAAAATCATACAAAAAAAGGGTATGCTCCTGGAGTAGGATAATATTTATTAGATATGACAATAAAAGTACAAATGAGACACATTAAGCAGAGATGAGTTGCAAGTTGTCTCTGACCCCCATCACCAGCCAACTCAAGAAGGCCTGTGGGGTAGCCAAGAAACATTCAGTGTAGAACCCTCTCTGCCTGATCCACTTGGGGTACACACAACAGAGGACTGCAGGGCTCTGGGAACATTTAGGTCTCTACCCGAGGCACAGCTTACCAGAGGTCAGCTGTGGGATCTTCCCTGAGCTCCATTGTCAGGCCCAAGGCTCTGCCTGACTGCCTGAGGAGTTCTGCATTTGGAACATTTGGCCAACACCAAGGACAGCCTGATGACTAAAGACCTGCATAAGAACACAGTCAACAAGAGCCAGAGCAACATGACACCACCAGAGCCCAGATATCTTTTGACAGCAAGCCCTAGATATCTTAACACAGTCAAATCACAAGAAAAGACCTTAAATCCAACCTTATAAAGATGATAGAGGCCTTTAAAAAGGATAACTAAAGGAATCAAGGAGATACAAATTAGAAAAGAAGTCAGAGTATTGCTATTTGCAGATCTCTCTCCCTCCCTCCCTCCCTCCCTCTCTCCCTCCCTCCCTCCCTCCCTCCCTCTCTCTCTCTCTCCCTCCCTCTCTCTCTCTCTCTCTCTCTCTCTCTCTCTCCCTCTCTCTCTCTCACACACACACACACACACACATTATACGTAAGTGACACCCAAAATTCTACCAGAGAACTCCTACAGCTGGTAAACACATTTAGCAAAGTGGCAGAATACAAAATTAACTCAAAAAATCAGTAGCCTTCCTTTATACAAAGGATAAATAGACTGAGAAAAGAAATTAGGGGAACAATACCCTTCATGATAGGCATAAATTGTATAAAATAACTTGTTGTAACTCTAACCAAGCAAGTGAAAGATTTGTATGACAAGAACTTCAAGTCTCTGAAGAAAGATATCAGAAGATGGAAAGATCTCCCATGCACAGGGATCAGTAGGGTTAGGATAGAAAAATTGGCCATATTACTAAAAGCAATCTACAGATTCAATGCCGTCCCCATCAAAATTCCAACACAATTCTTTATAGACTTTGAAAGAACATTTCTTAACTTCATAAGAAAAAACAAAACCACAGGATAGCTAAAATAATCCTGTACAATAAAAGAACTTCAGGAGGTATCAGCTTCCCTGATTTCAAGCTGTACTATAGAGCAATAGCAATAAAAACCACATGATACTGGCATAAAACCAGACAGGTTGATCAATGAATCAAATTGAAGACCCAGAAATAAACCCACACACCTACAGACACTTGATTTTTGATAAATCTGCCAAAAGCATACAATGGAAAAAAAGAAAGTATCTTCTAGAAATAGTGCTGGCCTAACTGGATGTATACATGCAGAAGAATGGAAATAGATCCATATTTATCACCCTGTGCAAAACTTAAGTCTGAGTGGATCAAAGACTTCAACATAAAACTAGATACATTAAATCTATTAGAAGAGAAAATGTGGAAAAGCCTTGAATTCATTGGCAGGGAAGACAACTTTCTAAACAGAGCACCAACAGCTCTGGCATTATGATCAACAATTAATAAATGGGACCTCATGAACCTGAAAAGTTTCTGCAAAGCAGAGGACACCATCAATAGGACAAAATGGCAGCCTACAGAATAGAAAAATATTTACATAAACCCTACATCTGATTAGGGCCAATATCCAAAATATAAAAGAACTCAAGAAATTAGACACCAATAAACAAAATAAACAAATTTTTAAAATGTGGTACAGAGCTGAACAGAGAATTCTCAGCAGAGAAATCTCTAACAGCTGAGAAGCTCTTAAAGAAATATTCTATGTCCTTAGTCATCAGGGAAATACAAACAAAAAAAAATGGCTCTTCATCTTACATCCATCAGAATGGCTATGATCAAAACCTCAAGTGACAGCACATACTGGCAAGGATGCAGAGCCAAGCGTATACCCCTCCATTTCTGGTGGGAGTGCAAATTTATACAACCACTGTGGAAATCAATCTGGAGGGTTCTCAGAAAATTGGGGATATATCTGCATCAAGACCCAGATATACTGCTCCTGGCCATATGCTCAAAAGATGTCCCAGTATTACCACAAAGACAGTTGTTCCACTATGTTCATAGCAACTTTATTCATGATAGCCAGAAACTGTAAACAACCTAAATGTCCCTCAACTAAAGAATAGATAAAGAAAATGTGATACCTTTACATAATTGAAGCTACTCAGCTATTAAAAACAAAGACATCATGCGATTTGTAGGCAAATGGATGAAACTAGAAAAGCTCATACTGAGTGAGCTCATACTCAGACCCAGAAAGGCACACATGATATGTACTCATAAGTGGATATTAGCCATAAAGTACAGGCTAACCATGTTACAATCCTCAGACCCAAAGAAGCCAAGGAGGGACCAAATGGAATATGCTGAATCTCACTCAGAACAAGAAATAAAATAGATCTCTGAAGTAGAGGGAGGCAGGGAACTGGTTAGGAGAGTGGGTAAGGAGCCTTACAGGGGCTGGAATCAGGTGTTTGGATAGCAGGGGTTTGGGGGAGAGCTGAGAGAGAGATGGAAAATCAGTAGGGGAGACATCTCTGGGACAGGGCAGGCTCTGGGTGATCTGGGGGGTGATCCTAGCTGAGAGTTCTAACAGTGCGGTTTAAGTTGTCTGAAGTGGCTACCTCCTGTAGCCAGGTGGGACCTCCAGTGGAGGGAAGGTAACACCATTCATAAAACTTTATACCCAAAATTTGTCTTGCCTGCAAGAAGTGTAGGGGTAAAGATAGAGCAAAAGTGGAGGGAACAGCAAACCAATCCCTGGCTCAACTTGAGGCCTACCCTTTAGGAGAGATCCTGGTCCTGATATTATTAATGATATTCTACTATGCTTACAGACAGGAGCCTAGCATAACTGTCTTCTGAGAGGCTTCATCCAACAGCTGATAGAAACAGATGCAGAGGCCCACAGCCAAACAATAGGCTGAGCTCTTAGAGTAAGGATTGAGAGAGTAGGATGGGTCAAGGACACCACAAGAAGACTTACTGAGCCAACTAACCTGTGCCCATGGAGGCTCACAGAGACTGAATCACCAACCAAAGAGCATGTATGGACTGGACCTAGAAGCCCTACACATATGTAGCAGATGTGTACATGGCCAGCCTTGGACCCCTAACAATGGAAGTAGGAGTTGTCTCTGGCTCTGTTACCTACTGCTGGATCCCTTCTACCTACCTGGGCTGCCTTGTCAGACCCTAGTAGGAGAGGATGAGCTTAGTCTTGTGTGACTTGAGGTTCCTGGATGTGTTGATACCCCTTGGAGGCCTCCACTTCTCTGGGAAAAAGGAGAAGGGAAATGGGCATGAGGGTTGGACTGGGAGGAGAGGAAGGAGAGGGTGGGGATCAAGTTGTAAAGAGATTAAATTGATATCAATAAAAGAAAAAAATTGGATTCTACAACTTAAAATTCTGCTCTTGGAAGATGGAAAAAAAAAAGCTCCAGAATATCAGAAAACATTGACAATGTGCAACACACACACACACACACACACACACACACACACACACACACACACA
>OU015747.1:40992704-41007389 GCA_907169655.1 Acomys percivali | reverse complement strand
ACACACACACACACACACACACACACACACACACACACACACACACAAATAAGCCAAAGGCAACACAACTGAACTGAAGCATGGGCAGAAGATTTGAAGATATATTTCATAAATGGAGATTCATAGGTTTATAACAAAGAATGAAATACACTCAAAACATGTTAGCCATACAAGACTGAACAAAACACTACTATATAGAGATGAAAACGGCAGAGATTGTTTTCACTGACAGTACAGGGAGTCTTTTCCTTCTGATAGGAAGGGAGAAATGATGCTGTGATGACTAATTTTGACTGCCAACTTAACACAACCCCTGGGAAGAAGGAACTTCAGTTGAGGACTTGTCTCCATCAGTCAGCCTATGGCAAGTTTCTGCGGCCTTTTACTAGTCATTCAATAATGTTGGAGGGCCAGACGACTGTGGCCAGTGCCACGCCTAGGCTAGGTAGACCTGAGCTGTGTAACAAAGGTAGCTGAACTTGATCCTGGATCAAACCACTAAGCAGCATTTCTCTGTGCTCTCTGCTTCTGTTCCTGTCACCAGATCCCTGACTTGTCTCTGCCCTGGCTTCCTTTGATGATGGAATGTAACTTTAAGCGAAATAAGCTCTTCTTTTCCCTGGATTGATTTTGATCTGTGTTGTATCTCAAAAATAGAAAGTAAACTAGAGTAGATTCTACCTGGAAGACAGTTGAGATGTGACACGCACCTACCATGTAATCCAGCCATTCTGCATCTAGGGATTTGCCCAACACAGGTGGAACAGATCTATATTATATATAGACCATCAATCTAGAGTTTTATTTGTCATACTCTCAAAATGGAAAGAATCCAACAAGTAAATGAAAAAAACCCATAATAGTTAATATTATGTTACTTCTATGGACTAAACCTAACATACTTTCTAGCCAAATTTATAACACACTGCTAACTTTAGTTTCTGAGAAGACAAATTGCTGGAGATAACAGTCTTCCATGTTAAAAATAATGGCTCTTCTCAGTATTAGCCCAACCATATCACCCTTAAATGTAAGACCCTGATGAACCTCATCAACTTGTGTGGAGTGGTGTGGTGTGATGTGGTGTGGTGGCCTGCGTGCGTGCGGGCGTGTGTGTGATTTACTTCTGACTCCCCATCGTGTTTCCTGGAAGTCCTTGATCTGTGATAAAGGAAGAACTGATACCTTTGATAAATATTAAGTTTAATCTACATCTAAGGAAAAAAAATCTGTTTATTGATGAAGGTCAAAGGAGGTTCTTAACCAAGCCCAGACATGCCTCCTCTATGGTCCTGCATGAGCTCAGAGTTTCCATCCCTTATCTCAGTTGGCACCAAGCACATGGTTTCTTTGATATTTCACGTATACGTTGCTCAGCATTTATCATGATATGCTTTCCATGCTATGTGCTGAGGACAGATACACCTGGGATTAGGTTCAAGTAAATTTTTCAGTGGCTCTAGGTGCAGCATCCCCACACATAAAGTGAACAGTTTCTCTGAATTACATATGAAAGCAACAACAAACAAAGTGAGAAATAAATTAACACTATATAGGAATTAACACTCTTTAGCAATCTGGTGAGTGAATGGGACACCTACTGGTTTACATGACATGCTTAGAATTTTGTATGAATTTAAAGGAGAAATGAGAAGCAGCTCTATGTAAAATGATCTTAAATAGGGGTTCTCAAACTGCCTAGTGCCGAGACTCTTTAACATGCTCCTGTTGTAGTAACCTCCAACCATAAAATTATTTTGTTGCTACTTCATAACTGTAATTTTGCTACTATTATGAACCATAATGTAAATATCTGATATGCAGGATATCTTTCATGTGATCCCCAAAAGAGTTACAACCCACAGATAGAGAACTGCCTATCTTAAACCAAACCAAAACAAAACAAAAAACCAACCAACCAACCAACCAAACCAAACAAAACAAACAAACAACTTAGTGCTACCCCACTTTACTGATCTGTCTTGTTAGGGCTCCATCTTTAAGCTGCCCCAGCATTCTATACCTCATGGTTCTGCCCTCTGCTAAGGCACATATGTATTTGATTACACATTGGAAATATTGTATCAAATGTATGTAATGTATCATTTGACATACATGGACACGATGTATTGAAATTATGCCCTACAAATTTGTAGAAATGTTTGTTGTCTTGATCAACCTAAATATAAAATAAAATGAAATAATTAGAAAACAATATCATAATTTTAAAAACAGGAGAACTTATGATTCCATATATTATTGTTAGACATGTGGAAATTTAATTATGTTTCCTTAGAATAGAACCTGGAATGAAGCATACTTACCTACTAAAACTGATATAATCTGAGAAAGGAAATGAAGTGAACAGAGCTGGGGTGATGGTTGAGTCAATGCAGTTGCTCCATCCTTACCTGTTGTGCACGTGCCAAGATTTCACTGATTATAGTTATACCATCTAATTTGCATGGTAATTAAGACAAGGGGAGGGAATAGTATTTTAAGTCTTTTAATGAAACAAACTGTAAGTAATAAACCTCTTTCTCTTGAGACCTACGACTTGCACTAAATTACATTACGTTAAATTCTTAGTTGACTTCATGGTGAACTGTGGGAGCCGTTCTTCTTCACATCCATTCTCTCTCATTTTTCCCACCTGCAGGAGTGTGGCTCTGTGCTTTGTTCAAGAAATTGAATGTAGCTGGAGTAAAACACACAGTGCCGTAAGTGAACTCATTTAAACTCGTGGCCTCTCACCTTAAGGAAGCCCAGGAATTGTTACATTTCCCCAGTGGTGTCCGTGGCCCACCTTTCATGCCACCATTTGACATCCTTTGGAATTTCATGAGGCCTCTTATCTTCTGCTTCACATCCCTGATTGCTTTGATGGTTAGTTATATATGTTGACATGACTAAGGCGTGCTTAGGTATAATGAGTATGTACACAGTCAATACAGTCTAATGCTTTCTAAAATATTATTTTATTTTCATTGTATGTACCTTGGTGTTTTGTATCCATGTACATATATGTTCCTTGTGCATAGCTGGTGTCCTTGGAGACCAGAAGTTGGCTTTGGTCCTCTGGAACTGGAGTTAACAGACTATTGTGAGCTGTCTTGTATGTGCTAAGAACCAAACCCAGTTCTCTGTAAGGGCAAATGCTCTCAACCACAGTGGCCTATCTCAATCCCCCCTTATCAATATATTTTTTCTTTTTTTATATTTTATTAATTTATTCATATTACATCTCAATGGTTATCCCATCCCTTGTATCCTCCAGTTCCTCTCTCCCTCCTATTTTCCCCTTACTCCTCTCCCCTATGACTGTGACTGAGGGGGACCTCCTCCCCCTCTATATGCTCATAGGGTATCAAGTCTCTTCTTGGTAGCCTGCTATCCTTCCTCTGAGTGCCACCAGGTCTCCCTATCCAGGGGATGTGGTCAAATATGGGGCACCAGAGTTCATGTGAAAGTCACACCCCACTCTCCACTCAACTGTGGAGAACGTCCTGTCCATTGGCTAGATCTGGGTAGGCAAAATAGAAGGATCCATAGGGTCCTAGAAACCTACATGAAGAAGATTATGATGGGCAGATCTGGGCCCAGGAGTCCTGCTCAAACTATGGGACCAGCCAAGGACAATACGTGCAGTAAACTTCAAATCCCTATCAATATATTTTTGACCCAATGAGTTGAGTACACAGATCTGGAACCTGAGGATGCAGACACCTAAATGGACTAAGTGGGCATGTGTCTCTGCCTTGTCCTGTTCTAGTTCTTTGGAGATTCTGACTAATAGAGTTAGCAACCTTGCTGATTACGTCACGAGGAGGCATGAGATGCTCCTAGCTTAGGATGGGGCTATGTATCCAAACTTCATACTATAAAGAGAAATTTATTTATTTATGCATTTATTATATCTGATGCCTTGCATCCTTGCTAGACAACAGTACACTACAGAGTTTTGGTTAATAATCCTCATGCTGAAGAAGTTGACTGGAGCTGTAAATCACTGCCTTACTCTGCACCTGGAGGGGATACAGATAAGCACATCACATGGCTGAAAAAGATCAGCATTCAGTCCTCAAGGATCCATCTGTGTTGAATGTATACGGCTTTCATGACATCATGGAGTCAAACCATCATAAGGCAATGACTATCTGTAATCAAAAAATGTTTGAATTCTCCTACTAACCTCTTATTAATTTGCCGATGTGCCTTTAAGCCTGCATTTCACCTTGCTAATGGGCTCAAGGTCCTAGCTCCTACAGCTAACCTCTCTCCAACCTAGGGCTTTCCTCCCCCATCCTTCACAACTCCCATAATGACCCTTTCCTGGATCACTCCTGTCACTAAGCCTACATTCTAGCACAGGGTTCATTCCACCTATTATCTATCTATCTATCTATCTATCTATCTATCTATCTATCTATCTATCTATCTATCTATCTATCTTACTTTGAAAATTAATTCATTCTCCCATATATTACATTCCAACCGCAGCTTTCCCTCCCACCTCTCCTCCTATTCCCTCTCTCCATCTATTTCTCCTCCAGTTCCCTTCAGAAGAAGGCAGGCCTCCCTGGGATATCAACTAAATATGCCATATCAAGTTGCAATACGATTAGGCCCCTTCCCTCATATTAAGGCTGGATGAGGCAACCCAGTATAGAAGGAAGTGTCCCCAAAGCAGGCAAAAGTGTCAGAGACCACTCCCAACTCCCTCTGTTAGGAGTTCCACAGAAACGGCAAGCTATACAACCACAACATATATGTAGAGGGCCTATGTTAAACCCATGCATGCTTCCTGACTATTGGTTCAGTCTCAGTGAGCCCCAATAAACCCAGGTTTGTTGATTCTATGGGGTTTTTTTTGTGGTGTCCTTGACCCCTTGGCTCCTATAATCCTTTATCCCCCTCTTTATCAGGATTCCCTGAGCTCCCCCTAATGTTTGGACGTGGTTCTCTGCATCTGTTTCCATCAGTTGCTGCACGAAGCCTCTCTTGATGACAGTTGGGGTAGGCATCAAGCTATGAGTATAGCAGGGTATCATTAGGCATCATTTCATTGACTTTTGGGGGTAGGCATGTTTTGTTCTACCCTAGGTCTCTGGACCACTCAGCCTCAGGTTTCTGGTCCTCCAGGCAGTATCAGGGGTAAGCTCTCTCTCATGGAATCAATCTCAAGCTGGACTAGTCATTGGTTGGCAACTTCTAAAATTTCTGTATCATTTTTACCTTAGTGCATCATGGGGGCAGGACAAATTGTAGGTTGAAGATGTTGAGTCTGCATTGGTGTTCCAATCCTTTCACATAGTATGTACTCACTTTTAAGTGGATATTAACTGGAAAGTAAAGGACAACCATGCTACAGACCAGAGAGGCTAAATAGAAGGAAGGCTCAAGGGGGCGGGGATGCATGGGTCTCCCTGGAAAGAGGAAATAGAAGAGCTACTGTAGGTGGACTCGGGGTGGGTGGGGACAGGAACAGGAGGGATCATGTAGGGCAATGATGGAGGGAGAGAGTCCTAGGAGAGACAACCAGAATTGGCAATTTGGAGACAAAGTAGAAACCTAGTGCAATGGAAACTCTCAGGAATCTATTAGGGTGACCGTAGCTAAGACTCCTAGTAATGGGGGATACAGAGCCTGAACTGGCCATCTCATATAACCAGGCAAAGTACATTTTAAATACTCACATCTGCTCATATCCCCCAATTTTCACTGCTGTCTTTTGAAATCAGTCCAAGAACCCTCTCCATCTTTGCTGCTGTCAGATCCCACACATCTCCTCTCCAGGCCTGCTCTAACTCTGTTTCCCTGCTACCAGGTCTGCATGTGGGCAAAGCTAATGAGGTCCTTTTCCTCTCAGGCTACCCTTTTAAAATCGTACCTGTTCACAATCATATAAGGCTTCAAGGCTTCAAGAAGGCTTCAAGAACAATAGGAAACATAAACATTGCTTTAAAAACATGCAGAATTTGAAAAGAGCTGAATTGAAATTTATGATTTCATCAACATTAAAAATAAAATTCCAAGGGTCTGAAGAAATGGCTCAGAGGTTAAGAGCACTGGCTGCTCTTCCGGAGGACCCAGGTTTAATACCCAGCACCTACTTGCCAGCTTACAATTGTCTGCTACTCCAGTTCCAGGGGATCCAACACCCTCACACAGACATACATGTAGGCAAAACACCAACACACATAAAGTAAAAATAAATTGACCAAAAAAATAGCATTTCAAAAATTTTCTAAATACTTTTAGACTTACTAGCAAGTCTCATGACAGTAGAGAAAGTTCACGAGTGCCCTCAGATGATGTCTTATATAACAACGGCATCATTATCTAAGCCAGGAATCTGACATTGGTGTCAGGCTATTTGTTAAACTGCAACTTTTTTTTAAAAGGTGCTAGTCTCTCTACTATTTTTTTTCTATCCCTAAATCTACTCCAGGATTCCAGGCAGCATTTAGCTGTCACATCACGAGAGTCCTCTACAAGCTGAGACAGCTCCTCAGTTCAACGTTGTCTGGTGTTTTCTGACTAATCCAAGTATTTCCATGAAAAAAAGAAAAAAAAAAAACTCAGCATATTATTTGAGCAATTCTAATCTGAAAATCTGAAATCTAAATCTTTTTTTTAAATAATTCATTCATATTACATCTCAATTGTTATCCCATCCCTTGTATCCTCCCATTTCTCCCTCCCTCCCATTCTCCCTTTACTCCCCTCCCCTATGACTGTGACTGAGGGGGACTTCCTCCCCCTGTATATGCTCATAGGGTATCAAGTCTCTTCTTGGTAGCCTGCTATCCTCCCTGTGGGTGCCACCAGGTCTCCCCATGAAGGGGACGTGGTCAAATATGGGGCACCAGAGTTCATGTGAAAGTCAGTCCCCACTCTCCACTCAACTGTGGAGAATGTCCTGTTTAAGTAACAACATGACCTTGGAAGTTGCAAACTCCAAACCTTGAGTTTTTAAAAATGATTTTATTTTATGTATGTGATTGCTCTATCTGTATGTACACCTGCACACCAGAAGAGGGCATTGGATGGTGTAGATGGTTGTGAGTCACCATCTAGTTTCTGGGAATTGAACTTAGGTCCTCTGGAAGAGCAACCAGTGCGCTTAACCTCTGAGCCATCTCTCTAGCTCCTGAATTTTCGTTTAACACACTAAATTATTTAAAATATTGTCTTGACTTACATTTGAATTGTGTAAACATAATTTAATATATGAAACAAAAATAAATTCTGCATTTAAACATTCCTAAGCACCACATTATGTGTATGATAATAATACTCTCAAATTTTAAAAAAATCTTCTAAAACACTTCTGGTTACAAACATTTTATGTAAGAAAATGGTGTAAATTTATATAGGCTTGTTTTTAATATGGCTGACAATATACTAAGTGTTTTCAAAAATATATTAGCCAACTTAAAGTCCTCAATTGATAATTTTCCTCATTTTATAAATGAAAACACTATCAAGTTAAGCTACTGTCCAGTTACTACAATCATGATTATTAATGATAAGTGTTGGGGCATAAGTCCCTGCTTTGTCCTTGTTACCTGTGTATAACTTTCCAATGACTCTGTCTGGTAAAATGGATGTCTGGGAATCCAAGAATTCAGCTTTGAATGAAAGAATGAAGTTTTTCTTTTATATTTTTTTTTCCCACATGTGTGTGGTAGTGGTGCTATTTTGCTCTCCAGTACAGAGTCTCACTATGCCACCCTGGCTGGCCTGAGCTGGCTCTAAACTAGCTAGCTTGGTACCCCCAAATGAGCCTTGTGAGTGTTGGGAGGACAGCTGTGTACCAATACTGTCAGTCTATAACATTGAACACCCTTGAAAGAGGGGCCAAGATACTTTTAAAGCCCTGGAAGTGAAGGCCTTCAAAATATCACTTGACAGATCTTATTCATCTGTAGGATTTGATGATAAAACAGAATTAAACTCCATGCTTCTTTTTCCTCCCTTTTTCTCTTTCAGGATTTCACACTCCACTCAAGACACATCCCAGAGAATCTCCAGGAATTAATCAGGTGAAGGCTGAAAACCAGCTATCAGCAAAGCAACAAATACTTTAAACAGATGAGATAAAAAAGAGGTCATGTCCAGGGCAGTGCCTTTAATAGAGAAGACACTGGGAAAAGGCTTCTCCTTTCTGTGCTGTGTGCTCAGCAGAGAAGAGGCAGTACAGCATTTCAAAAACACTTCTGCAGCTGTGGTGCTTGACGGACCAAGACCCTCTGTGAACCACACTCCCAGGAGCTGCTGAGGAATTGTCTTAGGACTATGATGGTTGACCTCTGCTGAGTAACAGCTGTTACAAGAACATGCTATGCTCAGGGAAGGATCGAGTGTATAGCCTGGTACTCTGGACAGCAGCTTAAAAAAATAAAATGACACTTCAACCCTACTACAAATTAATCCCTCTTGAACATTGCAAATAGATTCACTGAAAGAGGAAAAATGACTTAAATAAGAGAATTCAACCAACTAACTCCTGATGTGCAAGTCCTGATGTAAAAAAATACAAGTAATATGAAAAACAAAGACTACAGAATTCAACAACAACAACAATCACCCAAATTCCAACATAAAGTCTGTCTTCGCAAATGACTTTGATGAAATTATGGGCAAATGATTTTAAAAAATGATTATAACATTTTCAAAGAAGTCAACGAGGATAGGAATGAACTCATGAATAAATTCTAAGAACAGACAAGTAGCTAAATGAGGTAAGAAAGTCAACATAGAACACATAAAAGGTATTCAATAAAGAGATGGAAGTACTGAAGAAAAAACAAGTAGAAATGATGGAATTGAGAAAATTAGTAAGTAAAACACAAAACTGAGTGGAAAGCCTCAACAATAGAATGGGGTCATGGGCCATGTCCCCTGGAGGGGGAGACCTGGTGGCACTCAGAGGAAGGATAGCAGGCTACCAAGAAGAGACTTGATACCCTATGAGCATATACAGGAGGAGGAGGTCCCCCTCAGGAACAGTCATAGGGGAGGGGAATAAGGGGAAAATGGGAGGGGGGGAAGAATGGGAGGATACAAGGGATGGGATAACCATTGAGATGTAACAAGAATAAATTAATAAAAAAAATTGGACTTTCCAAAAAAAAAAAATAAAGAATGGGATCACGGGGAAGATGGAATATCAGAGCTTCAAGAGAAAGTAGATGAATTGAAGGACTCATTCAAGGATAACAGATGTGTCTATGACATATAAAGGGTCGTGGGATAGAAGGACAATTCTCATCAAAGGTGTATAAGATAATTTCACTAAAACCATTACAATAATTTTCTAAAGTCTAGGAAAAGGCTGGTGCAGATATAAGAAGCATACAGAACACCAAATGGAACGAGAAAAAAAATGCCTCATGGCATATTGTAGTTGAAATTAAAAAC
Organism: Acomys percivali; assembly: GCA_907169655.1. NCBI lineage: Eukaryota > Metazoa > Chordata > Mammalia > Rodentia > Muridae > Acomys > Acomys percivali. Next base: position 40,997,963 of record OU015747.1, on the reverse strand, counting down.
ACAGAACAAAGAAAATGCACATGGGAAACATGATTTCCTATATTTGTGGCTGGTGCTGAACCACAACGGGACAAATAGGACTCTGGAAGGGATAGTTGTAGTTCATATTGGCCTTGGTAAAAATAGTTCTCACTATTCAGTGCAGTCAGTGTGGTGCAGCTACTAAGAAACAAAAGCAAGGATGTAGGCAGGCAACACACCCGAAAAGCAAGAGACTCTCATGAGTTTACAGTGGGAGAAATCCCTTCATAGCTTCCTGGTAGTTAAGGATTTATGAAGAGACTGGGCGGGGCAGGGCAGGTGGGCAATGTGTGAGAACTTAATAGTGGAAATGGGAACTCAAGGAGAGCTGTGAGCAAGGTGGTCTACTGCAGAAGGCCGTGACTTAATTAATGTCATGGAAAATAAGCAACAAAACAAAAACAGTGAAAAAGGTGAAATTTTAAGGACATGTATATTGTTTGTCAATATGGCTTAAAAATAATCCAGAAAGAAAGAGAAAATTCCAAGAAAGAAAAATGTTAAAAGCTAACAGTAGGAATTGTGGCTTGTGAGCATATCAAAAGTCTTTCAGTTGGGGATGGAGGAGCCACAAATGTTCTGCATTGCTCTGAGTTGGTATTTATTTATTTATTTATTTTGGTTTTTCGAGACTGAGTTTCTCTGTGCACTGTGCCCCCTGTGAAAGTTTAGCAAACAAGAAAATGCATAAAGACATACATGCTCCTAAGAAAGGTTACATAGAGTGGAATTCCCTTTGGTACTTGTCCATTGAAATACAATTTGCACATCTTAAAATTCACCTGTGTGTGTGTGTGTGTGTGTGTGTGTGTGTGTGTGTGTGTGTGCGCGCGCGCACACACGCACGCGCTCGTACACGTGTGCAGGGTGGTGTGCACTATCCAAGTTGATAAGCCCAAATTGCTTAGCAGAAAAACTATGACCTTGTATCTTCTGGAGAAGGAATGATTTGGAACAATAGATTCCTAACAGAGGCAGTGAAAGCTCCCCTTCAGTAAAGAACTCTCTCTAGGGTATCATTTGGTTCTGTTAAGTCAGTTCTCCATGTTGTGTTAAGATGTGTAACTTAGAGACAGCCCTCAATAGGAAAACAAGCAGTCATTAGCCATTTGGGCTAGTGTACACTGTAAATATTTCCTCAGTTCTGCAAAACAACCAAATAAAACAGCTGCGGCCTCTCCTGCTCACCACTGAGCAGCAGTGCTCCATGCTGGAGTCTTTCTTCGGCGTTCATGATGAAACCAGATGACATAAACTAGGGTAGTGCAAAATACTAGCTCTCTGGCCAGCGGGGTGAGAAGTGAGCTGCTGACACTCTCTAGTAGCCAGAGGGATGATGGATACCTTCTGATCACCTTCCTTACCCACAGCAATAGGCTCATAGCCCCGGTGACATGAGCTGCCATCTGACTACACAGTGGCTACTTCTCTTCCATCTTGAAAAGAAGACTCTAGGTTTGGGAACTCTATGTTTCTCGTACATCCAATAAAAGAAAACAAACTGTGGGCAGCAACCCTGAGTACTGAGGAGTACTTCATAGGTGGAGCCAACTGATTCACAGAGCCTCTTGTTTCCAGGCAGCTGCCCTGGCATCTGAGCAGCACTGATCATCTGCTGGCTTCAGTGACCTACATGTTGATTTCCATCTTCTTTGAAGTGACATGGGCCATTTGGGGTGTCTTTCAGAAGAACTGGACTTATTTGAAGGGAGTTATGCTCCAACCAAGTGGTTAAACAGTCCTACAATGTGTAATCATCTAATATAACCAGAGAGCATGGTTCTCTTTCATCTACCTGAGGGTGCAGGCTAGACCTAAGCCTTTATCTATGGTAGTTAGTCCTACAAAAAAGGCATTGATGCACATGAGGCTGTTAAACGAGACTTCCAGAACTTGTGTTTCTCTCATTACATTTGCAAACACCAGGCATTACTTTCCTCTCCAATCATTGCTTTGTGCACCTAGTGATTTGGAAGGATTCTGATATCCTCCAATAAAATGATGACAAATTCCCTGTTCAGCATAAATGCCACAAGTCATCAGAGATGAACCTAAGAACTCACTTATTCCCTTAAGTGGATTAAAGTAGGTAACTATTGGCAAAGAGGGTCAGAAGGCATTGCTGTAGGGTTTAAGCTGCTCTCTGAAAGGGAAGTCGGAAAACTGTTAGTTCTGAGTTTTGGAACCTAGTATAGACCTGTCAGTCACAGCCATTGATGGTATTTTGAAGTCATGAGTGCAAGTCAACCATGCTTATTTGGACATTTCTAATTCTTTTCAACTTACCAGTTGTTCTTTGTTATGCCTTTAGTATCTAATCTGTCCAATCAAATGCTAACAAACAACTTCAGACTGGAAATGGTTGTGATAAGTTGTCAAGACTCCAGTGATATATTTACATAAGAGAGCTTGCATATGCCACTAGATGAAATGTGATGTTAATATTAAAACATGAATACTGCCCAAGCATCTTAGCAACTTAACTATGCTGGTTTTTGCACATAAAGTTCTTTTACAGGTTTTGATGGAATGATATTCATTATCCTTTTTCACATTTCAGACACTGTCAAATTGGTGGGCTCACAAATGCTTAGAGTGACCTAAGCATTAAGAATGCTTATTTCACCAGACATGGTAGTGCATGCCTTTAATCCCTATATTCTGGCAGCAGAGGCAGATGGGTCTCCAAGTACAAGGCTGGCCTGGTCTACAGAATGAGTTTCAGGACAGCTGGTCTACACAGAAAAATCCTGTCTTAAAAAATGCTTATTTCTGTTGGGATTTGTTGTTATTTTAAGCCTATAAAAATTTGTGTGATTCCATATACACTGAATATGTGAATTTTTATAAAATTAACTTAAACTAGAACTTGAAAATATTAGATTCAGGCCCATTTCAAATGTGGAATATTAAGGAAATCTCCTTGTAGCCATGGTCTGTTAGCCATGTCAATATAAAAGAATGCTTTATTATAAATGTACAAATTCCTCATTTCTTTCTAGTGCTGGGACTTGAACTCAGGGCTATTTACATGCTAGGCAAATGCTCTACAACGTTTACTACATCTTCACATTCTAAATTTGGCTTTTATTTTACGCCTGCATTTGTTAACGGGCACATTACCAATTCTCTTCCCCTGGATTGAAGGAAATTGGAGCAGATAAGAGGATATGAGATCTCCAGCTTCTCTGGTCCAAGGTGTAGTAATTGAACTCCGTTCCACTCTCTCATGTACACACAGGAACTTTTCCAAAGAAAAGAGGAATTGATTTGCTTGGACCAATAGTAGTCATCAATTGACCAATAGATTTGCACTGATGAAATGTAAAAGAGAAAAGTCTTCACAGCTCCCCACTTCCTTCAGCTGTGACTGCTGGCCGCAGGTGCAGCTTGCTGCTATCAGACTATCAGCCATCAGCCTGTACATTGAAACATTCGGTCCATTGCTCTCCAAGCCAGCAATTCCTGAGAGGAGCTTCCCAGAACTGTGAGTGCAGGAGCACCTAGCATGCCTGGGTCTGATGTTCCCAGGACATACAATACAGCTGCTTGGGTTTCATGTTAGTGTGGTGATAGCCCCTTCCAAATAGGGAAGAGGATAGGCTGGCTGTGTGCTGTGAAGGCAGGCATTAGGTTTCAGTCTAGGAGGAAGAGCATAGGGGATCCCTGGTGTCAGGTTGGCCCTGGCATCTTTCCCTACCGGAAACTTCAGATACACAGAGTGATGCCGAAATTCCCGGTTTCATTAGCCTATGTTTCTCCAGTGAAGAATGTTCTTCTGTCTGAGATACAGGGTGGGGCATATTCCAAGCTCTGTTTTAAGTCTTTCTGTGTTTGTCTGGATTGCCATCCTTCTTGACTGTATTAATCAAAGCAGAGTGTTACAGGAACCAATTGGACTAATATAATAGATTTGAAGTTAGAATCTCCATGGCTTGACCCACAGCTTGTAATTATCAGTGATGGAAAGCTAGGGCATATTATCTAAAACTCCTGAAGCGATTTTTAATCTATAAAAGAAGAATAATACTATTAGTGATAATTAAAATCTTATATCATTGTTGTGTATTGATAAAACCCTTGCTCTTGCTCCATCCATAATTGCTGAACTTTGTTTCAGCAGGCAGTTTGCTAGCCTCTGACCATTGCTCACAGAGTGAAACATACTTAGGCTACTAGTCCTCAGGCAAAGCTGATCTAAGGAACCACTGTTTGACGAATGAATTATGTCATATATAGTTTAGCGGATAGCTAAGAAAGCCTCAACAGAAGACCGACAGAATCCTGCAGGAAGAGATGGACCACGTCTTCAGTTGTGCCTGTATACATCCTTGCTTTGCTTTGTGGGGATACACAAACTTTAGGCTTATTTCTCCTTGAAATCATACAATTTAGGTTGAAAGAACTCTCAAGAAGCCATCTTTTCTAATCTTCTCTATATGCTTAAGGTATATAGATTCTACCATACAGTTGAATTGCTTTGCTAAAGATGCAGAGCTCTTTTGTGTAAGAATAAAGACACAATTGTGAGCAGTGTGCATGGTATTGTTGTATGAGACAGTCCTAAGAACTTAGACATTATACCCTGAGAGTCCAGCAGGCAATATCAATGCATAATTGATGGGCCTCAGAGCTTTCAGAAACTACAACAAAGGATGGACAGACCTGAGGTGTAAAACCTTGGATCTTGTATAATTAGTTTCTGTGCAGACTTTCCCACTGAAGCATGAAGCCCACAGAATGTAATTCCTATCACTTTTTAAGATTGCTATGTCTCATCACAATTTACCAAGTGTGAGTCTTATTCCTATATTGTCCTCTTGTGTATTTGGTGAATAGTTTAACTTTAAATAAATTGATATCACACTCATATACACATGAAAATTCCTCCCTTGAAGGCCAGGGACCATTAATATCCTGAATTTCGATGATTTGGCAAAGCTGAAGATTCATAATATGTCAGAGTCCTTCACAGGCACCATCCTATAACTTTGTAAGAACCATGGCACTGAATTCTAACGTAGTCTTCTTTGTATTCCAAGGAAGAGCCAAGGGTTGCATGAAACTCTCTCCTTTCTTTCATTCTTGTAGACAGCATTAATTCATTCTGCTGTCTGTTTTCCTGAGCCTCGGTGGCCCACTCAGGCAGATGCTGCCAGGCTGTGAAGTTCACATGAAAAATGAATCATAAACACACACACACACACACACACACACACACACACACACACACACACA
>OU015747.1:40944334-40990032 GCA_907169655.1 Acomys percivali | reverse complement strand
TCTCTCTCTCTCTCTCTCTCTCTCTCTCTCTCTCTCTCTCTCTCTCTCTCTCTCTCTCTCTCTCTCGTGTGTGTGTGTGTGTGTGTGTGTGTGTGTGTGTGTGTGTGTGTTTGTAAAAAAGAAATGGAAGTTTTTGATTGTGGAGTTGATTATAAAGAAGCATTTTTACACACCTCACTTCTCTGGTAATTGATTTTGACTAAGCTTTCCATTTCTAATGGGGACAGTTCTAATGAAATATATTTTTCTTAAGAAGTTCAAGCTTTATCTACTTATAAAAAGTATCTGTAGAACAACTGCTAAGTGCATGACTTTTACATTTTTCCTTTTATTTTATTTTAAATGTTTGTGTATGTGTAGTGTGTGATCACAGGGGTTCACCTGTGGAAGCAAGAGGCCAACCTAAGACATCGTTCCTTTGGAAAAATCGACATTACTTTTTTAGCTAGGGTCTCTCCTTGATGTGGAGCTTACTTTAGGTGAGCTGAATGCCCCTGAGACAAGCTTTTCTTTTTTTCATGGCTTCTGGGGATCAAATTTAGGTCCCCAACTTGGATAGCAAGTACTAGACTGAGTTGCCTATTCAACCTTCCTTCGTTTGTTTGAACATGAAACACATATGTGTGACGGGGCCAAGGGACTTCAGCTTAAATTCTCAATGCCATCCATCTATCTTTGGCATTGAGTATTTCATGCTCTGCTCACAGAGGTATGGTGGTACAGGAAGCAGGCTTTTCCACCTTCCCACACTAATACTGCACTTAGCCTTTGTTGGTGTTTGAGTCATCACTGGATCTTGAAACATGGGGATCCAAGGCCTCAGCCTTTCCCCCCCCATTTCCATTTTATATACAAACTATGAAAGAATGCAGCTTTTGCTTTTTACATTTTATATTTTGGATGATAACTGTTAAATGACCTGAAGTAAATCCTGAAATGAATCAGAAGCATTTGTCTAATTCTTCAAGACTGCATATGTTAGCCGGGCAGTGGTGGCACACGCCTTTAATCCCAGCACTTGGGAGGCAGAGGCAGGCGGATCACTATGAGTTTGAAGCCAGCCTGGTCTACAAAGGGAGTCCAGGACAGCCAAGGCTACACAGAGAAAGTCTGTCTCAAAAAACCAAAAAAAAAAAAAAAAAAAAAAAAAAGACTGCATATGTTTCAACAGCAGAAACACCAGTACTAGGGATGTAGCTCAATGACACAGTATGTCCTACCACACATGGATTCTTGAAGGGCATACAATGTAACATAAGTACAGTGACCTTTCCTCACCCATGGTTTTACTTTCTGTGGTTTCTGCAAGCTACAGTCCCCTCCAGTCTGAAAATATTATTTGGAACATTATATAAATAATAAATTCATAGGTTTAAATTATTCTCTTCTGGCATATCACTATACCATTTGTTTTATTATTGTTGTCATAAATCTCTCACTGTGCCAAATTTATAAATTAAGCATTTTAATAGATACGTATGCACAATGAGCTCTTTATACTTGCAAGTTCTGTATCCACAGATTCAGCCAATCATGGATAAAAAATATTTGACAAAAATCTCATCCATACTAAACATATACAGACTTATCCTCCCAGTATTCTATAAGAATGAAATTAACAGCTACTTACACCTTGTCTTTAGTGTTGTAAGCAATCTCCAGATGATTTAGAGTATATAGCATGATATAGGTGGCTTATATGCCAATATTATGCAGTTTTTGAAAGGGATTTAAACATCTTCTTCTGACTTCGGTAATCACAGGGCACCCTGGCTAGTGGAGCTAGTGGTCCTCAGAAACCAAGGGAAACAAGAGCTTGTGGAGATCTTAGGAAATCTGAGGTCTCAGACGTTCATTGTAAACAAAGAAAGGAGGCCATACTCCATGTATAGAGTATCCCTGCCTGTGGGATGCTGGAAGTTTCCACCTGGCAAAAGAGCATCTTGGGAAAAGCTGCATCAAGCTGTAGGATTTGCATTGGGATGGGCATGGAGGGATTTGTGGGAAGCAGGAATAAAGCCAAGGACCAGATCAAGGTCAACTGTCCAGAATACAAGGGAAATGTCTGTCTCTGAGTTTCAGGGAAAAGCAAACCAATGTAAATTATTTGTTTTCACACACTCTCTGGGACCTTTGAAGTGTTCAAGAACATAAGGTTTAGTTTGCCAGTTAGAGTCTTTGATTTTTGTATATTTTATTACTCTCTGAGCTCAGGTCTTGTGTGTTAGAAGGAATGCACAGTGCTCTCTTGCTTGGATTTCATCTTGTACATGCAGATGACATCCCCCTCAGGTCACTAAAACAAGGGTTGGAGGTGTCTATCTGGGCGTAAGACTGCCCTGCCCTTTCCATCCACTGAAAAAATAAACACAGGTGCTGGTGTCTGGAGGCCTCTGCTTGCATGGTAATCATTACAGAGACACATGAGCAGGGCCCAGCCTGCAGCCACCTAAGGCTGCAGGACTATGTTTTAGGAACACAGGGGCCTGACTACACACCATCCCCATCTCAGAAAAGCACTCATGGCCCAGGGTCCTGCATAAGTCAGATTCTTCTCTTTGTTCACGAACGTATCATGAGTCATAATGTGATTGTGAGATTTCCTCATTTATTTTTCATTTTCTCATTTGTGTTTAACTTGTAATGTTATATAGTAGGTGTGCTTGTTCATTCCTTCCATGTGTCCTCTGAGATGATAAGTCTGGGGAAATTTGTTTCCTCTTATCTGATCTATATGTCCTTCGTAACAAACTAGAACAGGGTGCGGGGGTACCAAAAAGTATCAGGGACCTTCACCACACTGTAGCCCTACTCGGTTTTTTCTCAGAGATAGAAAGATCATGCTTGACCAAGTTCTCATAGGATTTACAGACAGGCACTTAACTGTTGTAAAAACAATAGGATATAGCTACTTACCTATCATTTGAGCAAACACAGTACGTAAATGGTGGCTCAGACTCAAATAAAGAACAACTTTTCCACTCATTCTAAACACATCAGATTTCTAATCTCCCTTCTTGCTTGGCCTTGTGTGAATGTTCCTAATGGCAAATGCTGATGCCATTAGGCCATTAGGTTCTGCCTGCCATGTATACCCTTCTCAGCAGGGGCCCTGATGTTTCAGCCTTATAGTCTCTATTCTTTTATTGTCTTATTTGACTGGTAAGCAGGAGAAAGTTAATTTGTTTCCTTTCAGTGATTAACAATGGCAACTACTTCACCATTGCAGTGTCTACTGGCATCAATCTGTATTTAAATTATTTTATTCTACATACAAGTAATGCATACTTTATGTCAGGAATGGTAAATTTGTCTGGGCCTCCTTTCTAAAATTCACCTGTGTTTTATGCAAATACCTATTCTTAAAGCCCACCTGGAGTTCTCTGGGACATGTTTCAAGGTTGGACTCTCTGCTGGAAGCCTGCCTTGTAGGCAGTGCCACACCTAACCCTCTTGCAAGTGGCTCAAGGCATTCCTTGGTGTGACTTTTGACTTACCTCTGCCTATATACATGCCCCCACTTCGTGCTCTCACTCTCTTTTAAAGATAAACATCCCAAAGTAGTCCCAGCACTGGGGAAGGTGACACAGAAACTTGAGAATCTGGGACCAGGCTGCCTACCCATGGGACACAGTAGAGACCTTCCCTCCTTCCATTCTATGGCTTTATATCTCTCTATCCTACTCTGACTATTCTTCTTTTCTAACGATTTGTTTCTTTTAGTTACCTTATTAGAGAGATCTGTTAACAGAAGTTTTAAAATTTGCATGTCCTCTCAACTGTGGAGAATGTCCTGTCCATTGGCTAGATCTGGGTAGGAGTTTGAAGTTTATGGCCTGTATTGTCCTTGGCTGGTGCTATAGTTTGAGCAGGATCCCTGGGCCCAAATCTACCTATCATAATGTTCTTCTTGTAGGTTTCTAGGACCCTCTGTATCCTTCTACTTTGCTATTCTCCCATGCTTCTCTCATCTAGAGTCCCAATAGGATGTCCTCCCCTCTGTCCCAGTTTCCTGGTAAGTGAAGATTTTCATGGGACATGCCCCTTGGGCTAGTATGCAGATATAAGTGAGTATATACCATTTGACTCTTTCTGCTTCTGGGTCAACTCAGTCCTTATGATCATTTCTAGCTCAATCCATTTGTCCACAAATTTTGAGAATTCCTTGTTTTTAATGGTATTGCTATGGTTTAAATGCCAGTGTCCCTCTAAAATTCATATGTGGAAACATACTACCCAGTGGGATAGGTTTTGGAGGCGAGCTCTCCTGAATGCAGTTAATGCTTTTACAAGAGGACCCTAGCATGTGTAGATATAGCCATCTGTGAACCAGGAAATGAATCCTTGTTCAGTGCTGGTTCTGGTGACATCTAGATCCCCAATTCCCCAGACACTAGAGTTGTAACAAATGCCTATTGTTCATACACTATCTGATCTACACCATTTTTAAAATAGCAGCCCAAACATTCCAGGAAAGGCATGCTTGAGGAGTTAGTGCACAAGCACTGTGGATCACTCTCAATATCTCCCATATCCCTGGGATTAAAGTCAAGGAATGATGCAAAGGCATTAACCACCACTTAGCTGGACATCCCTTTATCTAGCATAGCAATGGCCTTCTGACGAAGACTGTCTACTAGATGATTACAACCTCCAGTGTGTATTTACCATCTGAGACAGGCCCTGTCTGGCTTCTAACACTTGTTCTACCCCCTTAGTGTGCAAGTGTTTACAAAGTTAAACATTCCTGCAAACCAATTATGTTAGCAGAAGTGGCAAATACAGGAGATGCTTTCCAGGCATGCCTGTTCTATGTCTGTCTGTCTTGGTATTCTGAAAAACAACTCTACAGTCTTCTTAGGCAAATACACAACATGCCCTTGGACTTTATCTCAACCAGACATATGTATGTCCTTTTCTCACAAGACCACAGAACATTCTTAAGTTGTTTGCATTTACTTTTCTCCTTCCCACGAATGTCTTGGCATCCAGTCTCCTTAAAGAGGAAAGAATACTTGTTTGGTCCTATAAGAGTCCTGGAGATTTTGGCAGCTAATCAATAAACTCATATTGTTTTACGGTTTGGATATGAAGCGTTCCCCCTGATGTCTTATGTTTGCAAGGCCTGTTCCCTGATACAAGCAGTGTTCAGAGTGATGAGTTCATGAGGGCTCTTACTTGCTGAATGAATTAATCCCTTGATGGATTCCTAATGTGGCATTATGGGTGCCTAATTGGAGGAAGCAAGTCACTGAAAGTGTGCCCTGGAAAGGTGTACCTTATCCCATTCCTTACCCTCTTTTTCTCTGGCTTGGCCTCCTGTTATGATGGTCTCACTATGGATGCAGAAATATGGAACCAGTTGGCCATTGAATAAAAGTTCTGAAACTTAGTGTGGTGGATTGAATAGGTATGGCCCCTGTAGAGTTATGGGTTTGAATGCTTGGCCCATTGGGTGTGGCACCATCAGGAGGTGTGGCCTAGTCGGAGGAAATGTGTCACTGGGAGGGTGGACTTTGAGGTCTCATATATATGCTCATGCTATGCCCAATGTGCCACACAGTCTCCCTCTGCTGCCTGTGGATCAAGATGTAGCACCTTCAGCTCCTCCAGCACCATGTCTGCCTGTACTCTGCCTACTTCCCACCATGAAGATAATGGAATAAACCTCTGAAACTGTAAGCCAACTCCAAGTTAAATGGTTTCCTTTATAAAAGTTTGTTGTGGTCATTGTGTCTCTTCACAGCAATAAAACCCTAACTAAGCCATGGGGAAGCCTTCCTGTCTTGAGTCAAACAAATGCCCCTTCTCTTAAGTAGCTTTACTTTGGTGTTTATCACAGTGACAAAAGTCTAAGTAACAACATATCACCTGTGTCTTTTGCAATAGACAATGATTCTGCAATTTCCTGGTACTTATGTTTCCTAAGTGAGGACCTTCCCTTCCAAACCTATTTCTGGGTTCTGCATCAAAATTTTTTTTTAAAAAAGCAATTAAACAATCTTTTTGGGAAATAGTAATTCTTTACCAACACAACATAACATTTTATTGACAGACTGGTTGGACATTAGCTACTGTGACACACCCTGAAATTCTGTTCACTAAGCCAGGGCTGGTAGGAAGTAATTTTGAGTCTTATCCTTGTAAGAGAAACCTTACAATCTGTTGGAGTCCTGCTCTAGATGTCCTTCCATCTACTGGAATACACTCTGCTATAGCAATTGCAGTGTACCTGGGGCCTTTGGACAAGTGAAGCTGGAAAAGTCATGTTATGTGACAGCAGCTATGAGTCGGGTTGGAGGGCTCAGATATGTGGTGTTTGGACAGCGATTACTTCCTTATAGTATATATCATTTTAGTATGACGTCTCCTTATCTATTTGAGGACTGGGCTGTTCTTCCCTTGGACTCAGTACCTGAGCTGTAAATCTCTCATTGTGTACTTTTTAAAACCTTAGTGGCAATTCTCATTTTACACATAGCAGTCTGGTTTCAGACAGGAGATGAAGGTTTTTTTTTTTTTTAAATCAAATGAGATGGTGGAGTGTGATAGTGTTATTGTGTGTGCGTGCATTTTAGTCAGGTCTTTTTTCCCAGCAGAAGTGTGCGGAGATTGGGTAAACATGCCTACAGTGCTGCAAATGCACACCAAAAAAGTCATGTTGTCCCGAGGAAGCAATGCAGACTTATGTTAACACAATTTCCAACTTACAATACTTAATTTTATCCATATATACATATTAGTTGGTGATGGAGGCTTCAGAATATCTGTTCATCTGCCTATTAGGCACCAAATGTGCTCAAAATATTAAATGGGGCATGTCCACTGGGCACTTTCAAAGCCTCTAACATAATTTTTATTGTGTTTATTATTTGATGAGAACACCCCTGCTCAGCCCTGAGACACAGCAAGAACTTTTCTAACTAGTTGTAACAATTTATTCATTGCAGATGGTTGGGGACTACAATTTGGTTGCTGGGAATTGAACTCAGGACCTCTGGAAGAACAGCCAGTGCTCTTGACTTCAGAACCCTTTCTCCAGCCCAACAACTTATTCATAATTCTGGTACCTTTAATAGTCTCATTCTCCTCCTGATATTGACTACTGTCCTGTTCTGATGAATGAGCCGTGGGTGCTCCTCTAAAACATTTACTTTGGATATGAATTATGACGATTAAGTAGATGTAACAATATAATGCATTTATGGTGCTCTATGGTACCTGCTCAGTAATTAAGACTTCCTGACTGCCATTGTCCAGAGATCACTTCTATACCATCACCACTATAATATTACCTCCTGCACCAGTAGAGTGATTACTATTACACCATAATTACTATGATGACTAGCAACTCTACCACCATCATCATCACCACCACCACCATCACCATGACACTTTCACCAATGCCTTCTCTGTTGTGGTTTGCCTCCTAAAAATCATGTATGGGAGGCTTGACTTATAGGTGTTTTGGTGCGGGGACTATAAAGTGGTTGGTCATAGCAAGAGATCCTTAGGTTGATTAGGGTTATGCTATCAGAAGGGATACTGTGACCCTAGACTGTCTTTGGTTTCTTGTTTTGCATCTCCCCCTTATGTTCATTGTCTCATGATGATGTGACATAGCCAAGAAGGGCCTTAGCAGATCTGTGCAGTTACCAGTTACTTGTTCTTGATCATCCAAAGCTACAAGCCAAACACATTTCTTTTCTTTATAAGGTTATCCGGACTGAGGCAGTGTACTACTATAATCCCAATAAGCACTTCCACTGCTACCACAACCACCTCTTCCTCACTGTAAGTATTGTCCGTCACTACCATCACCACCACAGCCAGCTCTTTCCTTTATAAACATTCATATGTGGTTTTTGCTTTCTTGTGCCTCATCTGATCCTACTGGGTCCCTGCGGTCTAGATGGGCCTCAGTGGCTTGCCCTGTCCACAGGTGTGTAGGGTCCGGTGGGGTGGAGGTTGGGGATTGGGATAAGGAGGTCCTCTCTGAAGCTCCAGGGTGGTCCCTTGGAAAGCAGAGACTGCAGTGGCTGAGGTGGAAAAACTGGAGGATGGAGGAAACCTACTGTGAACACCCACTGCGTGAGCAGAGCCTCTTGCCTATGTCATGGTAGGAACAGGGGGATGGGGCTGTGTAAACAACAGTGTGGCCCAGCAGACCCACCACATCTCCTCTGTTTAAGGCCCCCTGAGAGGAGCCGCTTTTATTCCTCATCTCAGACTCTTCCCTTCCCTGGGGTTCATCTCAGTAGGTGGACGCAGTGTGAAAATCCAATCCTTCTTGTGTCAGCTTTAGTACTTGCTCATTCTGAGGCCTCTTCCCTTTTTCAGATTTCTTTCTGTCTGATTCTGCTTCTTCCCCCTTTGACCCTTCTTCACAGATGTGCCCAGCTGTGTTTACCACCACCCAGCTGTGTTTACCTCCACTCTGTCGCCTGATCCACAGACCCTAGACTTACAAGTCAATTGGGAATAAATATAAAAGACCAACATCAGTTAAGGCCCAAACAGAACTCTTTGGATTGATATTTCTTTCTGCTAACAATGGTGAAGTAGAAACCCCATTGAAGTTTATCAGGAGTGAATATGTGGTGAATATGTTGTGTCCTATTGGCCTCAAATATTTTCTGAACTCAAGTAAGCAAAAATATAATTATATTCCTAATTTTTCTTTTTATATTGAAGAATCAAGAAACAGCTGTTCTGTCTCTACTGGCAATCTTTCATTTCCACAGATGTCGCAGGATACAACCAGCCATGTTAGAACAGAAATATTCAATACCACTCGTGTTTGTTGGCATGTGCTCACTTTTTGCTGTTGGAGACTATCCTAGTTTGATGACTGATACTCAAAGGAGGATTTCTGTTGTTGTGATAAGTATAAATATCATGACCAAAAACTAACTTGAGAGTGTGTTTGTTTCAGCTTAGTAGTTAGAGTCATTCATTGAGGGAAGGTGGGGTGTGAGCTGAAAGCAGAAACCTGGAGGCAGGAACTAAAGCAGAGACCGTGGGTGTAACTCTGCTTTCTGTCTTGCTCTCTATGCTTTATTCAGCTTCTCCTTATACAGCCCAGGTCCATCTGCCTAGAGCTGATACTGCCCCCACTGGGATGGGCCTTCCACATCAACCGAAAGTTTAGAAAATGCCCCACAGACACACCCACAAGCCTGGTTGATGGAAACTACTCCTTCACTGAAGTCTCCTCTTCTCAGTATGTCAGGTATGTATCAGGCTGACAAAAACTATGTCAAGGATTGACTGTGAGGCTTCAGATATGCTAAGCACATGCTTACCTAGACCTTGTTTTTGTCCATGTAATTTTACCCAGTGATTCGGAGTCACACAAAGCCCTGATTCAATGATTGAGTCACAGAAAATATAAGGTGAAAAATACTATTCAATACTACTGCAGATGCGTGGCTTCAGCAATGTGCAATTGCTCAGAGGATGGGAGAGATAACTCTGTTCATTTAATAAATCCATTTATGGGAAAGAGATATGGAGAGGGAGAGAAAAAAACCCCTTTCATATTAAAAAGAGACCATCGGGAACCATCATCATCAAGCTTTAACATGGAGCTTATTTGAAAAATAAACATAGAAATAAAGAGACATTCAGAGATACCCAAGCATCTTCTAGACATTGGATGGTATTAGGAATAATTGATAATTTAATTTTTGAATGACTGTGTGTGCTTTTAAAAAAGAATACTTGTCCTTTGAAAGAATATGGTAAAGCATGTTGAGATAAGAACCTGGTCGTGGGGAATTGGTTTGTCATAATCTGAATGGAATGAAGGGCAGGTAGAGAGGGTTTGAGGCCGCTCAGGTGGGTGACTGCTGTAAAGAAAACACTTTCCTTTCTTTAAGTTTCCCTGTTCTAGAATGTCCACATGAAATTTGAAATGAGAATGTTCACTGGTAAGAGAGACACCAAGATGGAGATGCTATTTTCCCAGAGTGAGGTCCGTGCTACTGCCCTTTTGCTATGCTTATCCTATGTCTTCTCCAAATGTGGGGAATTCAACTGCATAATTTATACTAATGGGGGATAATGTCTGTACATGAAATAAAATAGTCATAGTAAAATGAATGAGATACAGAGAACAAAAGGATAGGTGGGGATAACACCCACAGCCTAATGGAGCAGAGCCTGCAATTCAAAGACTGAAGACCAGCCAAATCAACTAGTGGAATGTTTGCACTATCCAAGTGATGAGTTGTTAGACACTGATGACTGATATTCACAGGAGGATTTACATGACCATACCTATAAATAATAAAATGTATGGGTTTATAAATTAGGAAATCGGTGATAGCTAGGCTTTAGGTGCAAGGCAGCCAGTATGAGAGAGCACTTGCCTTGTTCCTTCTCCATCCCATCCAAGGGCACCCAGCATCTCTACTGTTCTCCTGGAGTTTCTTGCAGGAAATTACTACTTCACTCTTTGTTGCCATACATCCCACTGTGGCAGCTGCCCCTTCCCAGAATGGTATACAAGCTGTATACAAGAATTTAAGTTCTCCCAACTTACTTCTCCCTGTTTCTAAACTTAGTATGTGCACCCACAAAATTGGCCAGTGAAAAATGACTGATGTTTTAATGGGACACACTGAAAATGTGACTAAACTGTGTGAGTAGAGAAATTCTTGCCTATGTCTTAGGATGAGCTCATCACCAGAAATGCACTTATGAATGCAGAGGTAATGAAACCGCTTTCAGGTCACAAAAATAGGAGTATTCTTTAGCTAAGAAGAAGTGCTCTTAGGCTTCAGTAGCCAGTCCCTGTGGTATCAAAGCCTGTCTGATGTATTAATGAGGCCACTTGGATTGGGTGAAGCCTACCCTGGGCTGAGTGATGAGCAACTACTAATGTCTGCTGTGGACACAGAACGTGCAGCTCCTGTTCTCATCTGCCCATCAGTTAATTCTACAGGTGCCTAGAAGTGCATTTTCAAGTGTGGACTCAGTAGGAAAGCCACAGTTGTTCTATGGCAGTGTAAAAATTGAAGAAGATTTATGTATATAACTGAGTGGCTAAAACATTTGTGTAGGCCCTGAAACCAATACCCAATAATACACACACACACACACACACACACACACACACACACACACACACACTCACGCATGCACACATGTTCAGAGGAATTAGCCTTAAAATCTCAGCTATACCATTTATTAACTATACATAGGGGAACAGGCTTTGGGAGTTGCCTTCTTCATGATCAGTTTTGAACCATGCTCAAAAATGTGAACCCTGGCCAAGGTCAGAGAAGTGAAGATGATGGACAGGCAGAGAAACAATGAGCAAAGGAACAAAGGCAACTTTGCAGCCAAAAGGGGACGTTGGGAGTTGGCAGCTGGAGGGACAGACACAGGGCTATTTAGTTTAGAAATGACCCTGAAGCTGGAGCAGAAACGTTGCCGAAGTTATGTGGGAAGCCATTTTTGTGGACAAATTTTGGCCACATTCGCTCAGATAGGCCTTGTCACAGTAAGTGGCTACTCTACGGTCATGCCCAGGATTTCTAAGAAGGGCAGCCTGAGATCCTGTGTGAGCAGCAAACACCATGGGAACCGGCATGGCTCTGGAGGTGGGGGTTGCTCGCTGAATGGTTTGCCCCTGGAGCTTGGTTTCCAGAACAGCCCTCTCCGATGGGGGCTGGGCAGAGGAGAAAGGTGAGCCTCAGAGTGGTTGTTCTGCAAGGCTGCATCCAATCCTCTGAGAGAAGCTAGCTGGGTTCCCTAGGCAGCTTCCAAAACTGCCAGAGCTTGAGCCAGTAAAAAGGCTGGCCGGAAAAACCCTTTGAAAACAAATCTGTGGCAACGACTCCCATCTAGTGGTAACTGAGGTAAAATGCAGCCCACAGTAATCGCCTAAGGAAGCCTAAATATAACAATCTCCGTTGCTCTCTCCTGAGCCCAAGGACAAATAACCTTCCATATCATCAGTCTGGCCCTGTAAGGAAAGCCCTGTGGCATCTTCACCTAAAGTGTGAACAACTTGAGGGCCTTACGGCTTCTGGGGCTCGCTGGCTGCTCGAAACAATCACTTCCTGGACCGAAGGAGAAGCAAAGAGTCTAATGTTTCCCTCGAAACTTGAAGCTATGCAAAGAGCATCTGGATAGATAGAGAAGGAAAAGACAAACGAACAAACAGATCTCGGACAGGCAGCTATTTAGGATAGAACAGTAAGTGCGGTCTCAGCCTTTTCTTTGCTTTGGGGAAACCAGTATCTCATGATTGTTTCACAAGAGGACATCTGGAATTAACATTCTGTTAATCCACTTTCTTTGGTGTCCCTAAAGGGAAAGTCTCTAAAGGCAGCCAGGGGACTTCTGCATTTCCCAGTCTAGCCCTGGGAAATTGTGCTTCTAACAATTCCGGGACATGGACGCAGAGGCCCGGGCTCACTGAGCAAGAGGCCTTCAGATTCTCTGCAGAGCATGCCTGTTGCTGAAGGCTTTATCTTTTTTTTTTTCTTTTCCTCTTTCTTCAAAGGAAGACATTCTGTGCTTTTCATTTTCCCCTGTTTGTTTCTTAGATGATTTATTTTCCAATTGCCAACAATTATCAATCCCTCTCCAAACACCCAACAGCAATTTGTGAGTCATTGAATTGTGGAGCCGGAAGGACATCTATTTAAGTCCCTACCTCACCACAAGAATGAATCATCTTTGAGACTTTTTGGACAATAGGCATCCTAATTGGTTAGCTGCCTTTGACTATTCTAACGTTATTTTGCAGAGTCATGAGTGCCTTAGATTATTCATTTGCCCACGGGCTTGCCCACGCACCTGCTTCTTCTTGTGATTAGCCGTTACTGTTCAATATCAGCATGGTGCAGCCTTCTTTGTCTGATCTAAATGGAGGGAATGCCTCTGTTCACTCTACCTTACAAGCCTTCGTTTCTGCTTTATTTTAGCATTTAGTTATGCCTAGTTACTCAATTTAGCTTTGAAGACCCATTTTAGTCATTCTTTAAACCAAAATCTATTAAGTAAAAATCACTACCCCACTCCATTCAGACTGCTGTAGGAAAACGCCTGAGACTTGGTAATTTACATAAAATGTGAATTAGTCTTCAAAGATGTATAGTTCTGTTTTTTTTAGGGTCCACTATCAAGGCACCAGCAGATTTGGAGTCCAGTCAGCATGTAATCTCTCTCCTTTCAAGATGGCACCATCATGCTGCATTTACATGGAGGGGATCAATGGTTTGTGCTCACATGGCAGAAAGGATGGTTGAATGTGATAGCTTCCTGAAGCCTCTTTCATAAGAGCATGAATCCAGTCCGTGAAAGAAGAGCCACAGACTCATCTCTTTCTCAAAGCTCCCATCTTCTAGTACCATTGTCTCAGTGATTAGATTTCAGCATATGTGTTTTGGAGAGACAAATATCAAAACCATTTGCATCTTCACCCAGATGGAATTTTGTTTAAAATCTAAAACAATCATTCCTAGCAATTTCTACACATTTTATTCTGTATTTTAAATAGCTGGCATTTCCTCTGATGTTTCTATGTAAAATGTCTCTTGGTTTTTTTTGTTTTTGTTTTTTTGTTCCCATCCAGATTTCTTCTCTAGGGAGGTAGCAGGGAATTTGATATTAGTGGTTGCTAATGCCTTTTCTGCAGGGTCACATGGATCTTTATTGCCCATGGAACACTCCTGTGCTATACCACGTTCCCTAACTATTCTGTACAGAGACAGTGGACATGTTCTGGTCATAGGGCTGATGCAGCTGTGTAATTCTCAAGATCTGTATTCCTTTGTGTTGGTAACCTTGGTGACTGTGTGAAACAAATAATTAGTGGTGTGCTGATAAATGATTTCTGGGATCTCCCAATATTATGTTAGTATGGGTTATCATCGGGTGTGGAGGCAGAAGAAGATGCTAAGATCTGGCTGTGGGAAGCCAGCATGAAGTGACTTTGGCGACAGAGGAACTAAATTAATATTAACTGGATACAGAGTTGTAGCATGGAGAAACCATGAGAGTTGTCATGAAAGTTGAAAAAATTAAATGAATATTTAAGGGAAAACCAGGAAATCTTGAGTGACTCTGATTTAATTTGAACAATTTATCATCTTGTTTTAGCCAGAGAAATCGTACTTGAAATAGAGATTAAGCTAGTAAAGGTAACACTTTTGTACATAAGAGATTCTGTGGAATGAAAATAGTGTTTCCACCATAATGGTACAGTCTTCCTCACTGCTTGTGTTTGTTTTCTATTGCTGTGTGACAAATTGCTATAATTTAGCAGCTTAAACAACATACATTTGTTATCTCATAGTGTCTGTGGGTCAGAAAAGGAGAATGGGTTAGCTATTTCCTGTGCGTAGGATGTCAGAAGGCTACAATTAAGTTATTGGCTAGGGCTGGCATGTCCTCTGAGACATCGGGCTCTCTTCCATGCTTGCATCGCTATTGGCAGAATTCATTTCTTAACAGCTTAATCAACAGAGACAAAATATAAGCGACTGATGTGAAGGTGACTATGTCCCAGGAGACTGATGGTTGGAGCAGGGAGTGGGCGGAGAACTGATGGCATGCCAACATAATTTACACTAAGATGTCCTCGAGTCTTTGATTCTGTAATGGAAAGATAAGATGATAGAAAAGCCTCCTGAAAGTCTGAAGATTTATGTCATTCCTCGGGTTAAAGGAGTGAGAT
This sequence comes from Acomys percivali, assembly GCA_907169655.1. Lineage (NCBI taxonomy): Eukaryota > Metazoa > Chordata > Mammalia > Rodentia > Muridae > Acomys > Acomys percivali. The sequence goes on along the minus strand of OU015747.1, from coordinate 40,975,337 downwards.
GTGAATTCTTATTATTTTCCATTCCTTTGAGCGTCTCATTGTACCATTTCTACAAGCAAAGTGACTTTCTCAATGGAGAGTCAAACATAGCTGACATTTCTCATCTCCTGGACGCTCTGTGAGAAGAGGAGAGACTGGAATCAAGTAGATTAACATCAGCGATAGCTGTGGGAAACACACAGCTGTGTCCTGTGGTTGGTTGAAGGGGTGGGAAGGGTCTGCTTCCACACTCTGAAGTCAGGCACCCAGTGGAAGAGATGGGGAAGAAACCAGCTAGTGCTGTGAGCTTTGGGCATTGCAGCAAACATGGGAATGTGCTGGGTACCTTCATTTACGGTCCATCTCTGGTCTCTGGTGTGCGTTCTCAACCTCTGTAGAGTGACAGGTCAAGCCTGCTCCTAGATTAGGTGTCCTTGCTTCCCATATCTGGTGTCTGATTCTGCATACACACTCACACACACTAGTGGCAGGATATGAGCCTAGAAGACAGGCAGGAAAGTGTGCTAGAGAGAACAAGTAAGAGATGCTAGAAATTACAGGTTCATGATAGAATTTGTGGGAGTGGTTGTCATAGCAACATCCCAGAATACCATGTGACCATGGAAATGAGTAGCCATGGTTGGCAAAACAAAAGAACAGGGAGAGGTTAGCAGTTGAAAGATGAGACTACCTAAAGTCCAGCTCTGCATGGAGAGAAATAATCAAGAGTTATGCTTGGTGTTGTTTCAGCTGAGAGAACATGCCCTAGAGCTAAACTGCCCATGGAACACTCTTGTGTAGCAGTTTCCTCCAGATTACAACACTTCATCCTGCAGGGAAGTTCATTAAGAACATAATCAACTCAGGAATAGTTTTAGGAAGTCCCCAAAACTGACCATATTCACTACCTCCTTCCCCCCACCCCCCAGTAAACAATAAAGACTGTTGAGATTCACTTTCAGACAAGCCAAGCTGCAAAGGAGACTCTTAGCTTGCCTGTCATTTTTGAACCTAGACTTCATTGCTCATCCAAATGTACCAAGCAAACAAAACATAAATATGTTGTAATGGTTAGCTTTAAATATTAGTTTGATACAACTTAGAATCATTTAAAAGGAGGTCTCAATGAAGGGTTGTCTACATTACATTGGCCTATGGTAATGTCTGTGGAGGTTTTGTTGTTGTTAACTGTTTTGAGAAGGCCCAGCCTCCTGTGGGTGGCATCATTCCTTAGGCATCAAGTGGCAGAAGTGATATAAAAGAGTGCAGAAATCAAGTCGAGCACAAGCAAACAAGTAAGCATACATACATACATACATACATACATACATACATACATACATACACACACACATACATCTCTGTTCTTGACTGTGGATGTGATCTAACTTCTTCAATTTCCTGCCTTGATGTCCTCACATGGAGAGTAAACTGAAATTGAAGCCAAATAAACCTGTTCTCTCTGAGGTTGCTTTGCTCTATTTTCCTTTATGACATATGTTCTAGTTTTGTTTCTGTTGCTATAGTAAAATCATAACCCCACAGAAAGCAACCTCAGAGAGAACAGGTTTATTTGGCTTCAATTTCAGTTTACTCTCCATGTGAGGACATCAAGGCAGGAAATTGAAGCCAAATAAACCTGTTCTCTCTGAGGTTGCTTTCTGTGGGGTTATGATTTTACTATAGCAACAGAAACAAAACTAGAACATATGTCATAAAGGAAAATAGAGCAAAGCAACTCATGTGTGGTCTTTGGATATTTAGTAAAACCTTAACATAAAATCGCATTTCTTTCTTATCCTTTCTGTTATGGGGTATTTTCTTTGTCTTGACATTTGGTAGGTTTCTATTTCTCCCGAGAGCTTCACTTATTTTTAAAATAAAAATTTGATTGGTGATAAAATACATGTAACAGGTGTTTCTGTTTGTGACAGTTAGCTTTTTGTGTCAACTCCAAAGTGTCAAGTAAGGCTCCCAATTTGGTCTATGTTTCTGGAGGGTGTTTTTAGAAGAGATTGACATTTTAACTAATCATGAGAGAAGTTTATGCCCCTTCTTCATGTGGGCAGGCCGCATTTACTCAGTTGAAGGGCAGGACAGAACACGAGGCTTCTCCTGCTCTCTGCTAATAGAGTTTTGCCTGGCTGATGGCATAGGGATGGGAACATTGGCTTTTCTCAGGTCTGAAGTTTGCAGCCTTTGGGTTGAAGTTGACACTCGCAGCTTTCCTACTTGCCAATTCTGGCCTTAGGGATTGGCCTCCATGATAACCTCCCCATTTACACATACACACAATTGGCTCTGTTTCTTTAGAGAATTTTAACAAGGACAGGATTGTATTCATTCTGAGGAGTACATTTCACTGACAGTAATAGCATTTACATAGTTATATGTCTTACCACCAGCACCAAACTTTTCACCTTGCAAAAATGAAACTCATATCTGTGATGGTTTGAATGGAAAAAATGTTTCCTACAGTCTTGGGCATTTGGACACTTGGTACCCAATTGATGACATGACTTGGTGAACATTAGGTGGTATAGACTTGGTGCAGGAAGTAGGTCACTATGGCACATTAAAAGTCTGGTGGCATTCCAGTTTTCTCTCTTTTGTTTTTGTGCTTGTGTTTACGATATAAGCATTCAGCTTTCTGTTCCTGCTCCCATGCCTGCAGTTCATTGCTATGCCTTCCTGACATGATGGACTTTCATCCCTTTGGAACCATAAGTCAAAATACTCTGTCTTTCATAAATTGCCTTTGGTAATGATGTCTTATCACAGACACAGAAAAGTAACTAATACGATATTCTTAAACCTTAACTCGCCTTCCTCCTATCTTTCAGGTGATGGACCTTATCATCTGACTTCTGTCTCTAGAACATTTGCCTCATCTAGATGCATGTTATAAATGAGATGATATAATTTGTGTTCTGTTATTGGCTTATTTTAATTATCCTTTTGTCCTTGAGATATCTCATGCTGAAGCATTATTGTCCGGATGCCAACATTTTCTTCCTTTGTAGGTTAAGCAACACTGTAAACTGTATAATTTATTTCTCCATTTGTCCTTTAATAAACACTCAGTACTTACATCTTTGGTTATTGTAAATAAATATGCTGTTGCTGTGTGTGTGTGTGTGTGTGTGTGTGTGTGTGTGTGTGTGTGTATTAAGGTCTCTGTAAGTCCTTGCTTTTAAATATTTTAGAAATACAGCCAGTAGTAATGTTACAGCATCCTATGGTTAGGGGCTATATCATTTTTATTACCTTTAGCTGTAAACAAAGGATATAAAGTTTCTATGTCCTTGCCTATGTATATTATTTTATTTCATTTTTAATGACAGCTGTGTTAATGGATGCAAAGTGGAAGAATATTTAGCTTACAAAATTTTACAGGGAGTTTATGACTAAGCATTTCTTTCTACTTATGCCCAAGATGTTTCATTTGTCTGATTAATTTTTCCACAGAATATGTGATAATTCTTTGGGCTAAGACTTTAAAGGGATTAAAATTCTTTTCCAGTGAGAAACGAGTCCAGTTCTCCAAGCAAGTGTCTCCTCTTCTCAGTGTGATCCTGCTGTGAAGTCACGCTCACATCTCTTTTGTGTATGAATCCCAAGAAGCTGGCCACTTGCCACTGGCTGAGTGACTACAGAACATGGACCACATGTGCAGTGGTGCAATAGTGAGGACCCTCTGGGGGTGCCGGGAGCTTCTTCATGTTCACACTGGCATCATCATCACCACAGCCTTGGAGGACTGCCAGTGCCACCTGCCAGGCTCCTGCTGTGACCACTCTTCTGCAGAAGCAGAACAGATGAGGATGTCATCCCTGTGCCTTGACTTGCCCTGAACACCAGAACACTGAGAAGTTTTTGGCCTCTTTGTTTATGATGTTAGGATGTAGCAAGATGTGATGGTTGGCTTAATTTGGAGTTTTCTTTTTTCCCTTCCCTGCTGAGCATGTCTGGGTGATGGACTTCTCTCTCCTCAGTTTTGTTTCTATTTTAAAAATTCTCAACACTTTCCCCCTCTATTGACAACCTCTGTCTTTCCTGCAAGGACATCCATATTTAATTATTGCATAGGCTACTATTACGTTATTTTTTTTTATTACTTTCCAACATTGCTTTGTACCCAAAACCTTTTACAAATACATTCTTTTTTTTCTGAAAACAGTCTATTTTTTTTCTTTCTCTGAGTTATGGAAAAGCCCAATGCATCTATAATCAATTAAAGCTTTAAATAAGAATTTCAGTACTGTAAGTATTATAACGGTAATAGCTATTAGGAAAATGTTGGGCACCTAAATAATGTTTAAGTTAATTCTGGACAATGTTCTTTCCTAGGATGATAAGCTAAAGTCACCAATTATTGACTCCAAGTCAGTCCAAGAAGATAGAATAAGAAGTGACCATTTTTGTCTCCATTAGGAGCGCTGCAAGGATTCTGAGGGCAGGAAAGTGCTGAAAGTGGAGTATGGCAGAGAGTGGGGAGAAGATGGGCCAGCAGCTGGTCATGCTGAATGGAGGGAGGAGCAGGCCATACTAGGATTACAGACTGCCTGAAAGACAGAGCTTCACAGCTGGGCGGTGGTGGTGGCAGCAGCGCACACTTTTCATCCCAGCACGGGCAGGCAGATCTCTGTGAGTTCAAGGCCAATCTGCTTTACAGAGTGAGTTCCAGAACAGCTAGAGCTATTACACAGAGAAAGCCTGTCTCAAAAAACAGAGAGAGAGAGAGAGAGAGAGAGAGAGAGAGAGAGAGAGAGAGAGAAAGAGAGAGAGATTCATCTCCTATTCTTTAAGATTCCCTGAGGGCAAACTATGGTGGCACTATTAAAGAGCAAGTAGAGTGGGCAGGCAATAAACTGCTCACATTGACAGCAACTCAAGCCACCTTAGAACATGACTAGGAGAGCACTTTCTGCGTGGGCATGTCATTGGTAGATAGACAGAGCACAGAGACTTTTGCCTTCTTAATGTATGTCTGTGGGTTATGAGTTTGCTCTAGTTGATAACCAAATTCCAAGCTCTTTTGTTGTGAGAATTTTGGGATTTTGGTTTCTTTAAAACATATGCATGTGCACTGCACACACACACACACACACACACACACACACACAGAGAGAGAGAGAGAGAGAGAGAGAGAGAGAGAGAGAGAGAGAGATTGACAGACAAATATTATAAAACTATTTTCGTTTTAATTCCAGGTGTGGGGATATGAGGCTGCTTCACTGTAGCTGACTATGATTTGCCTCATGCTCTAGCAGAAGTGTGGTTTTGCCAGATGCAGAAGTTTCTGCAAGTGTGTGACCATTGGAATTTTGGGAACTTTTAAGAGGGTGTATAAATGCTAGGGCCTAAGAGGCAGGTTGGGTGGTTGTTGGTCATTCAGGGGGGTTGGTTGCAGTTTGTTAGTAGTCATTTTCAAAGAAGAAACAAGAAGTCTCTCTCTCTCTCTCTCTCTCTCTCTCTCTCTCTGTCTCTCTCTGTCTCCCTCTCTCCTCTCTTCTCCTTCTTTCTCTCCTATCTAGTTATAAGCAGTGAAATCGGGGGAGGGGGATAAAGAGTGGGGCAAAGAAGAAAACTCACAGAGTAGCAAGAGCACACTCTTTACCATCATAACCTTGTCTTTTTTCTCTGAGCTTTTCAAACTCTGAGACAATGTTTCTTATTTCCCAAGCTGCTCTTTTGGTATGATTTTCTAACATTGTATTATTATCCATCATATAATATTACTTGGGGAGGGAGCCACTGAACCAGCCATTCGGGAGGGCTTTCCCTTCCCTCACTACACCAAGGTGAGTTTTTGAAGAGACTCAGGGTTCAGCTTACCTTGTGATCACAGGCAAGAGTCAGTCTCCTTGTCTCCACCTTCACCTTTACTGACTTGCCATGCCCTTCACAGTTGCCCCGCATACCCGATTGAACACACACTCCTCTGCATGCTGAACTTTAAAGATCACATGTCTTCAGTCTTAACCATTTAAAAGCATCTTAATAGGTAGATTCAGCATGCATGTTATTTAGCTTACTGACTTATTATTTATGTTTTGTGATGATTAATATTTCCATATTGGTGCCACCTGGTGGCAAAAAGAAATCATTGAGGGTATTTAAGCAAAGAACCTGGTCAGCTATGTGGTATGCAGTGCTTTGTTTGGCTGCAGTGAAGGGAAAGGCCTGGGGGTTGGGTAGGTGGTATGAAAAGGCCATCCAGGGGGCTCAGATGGTGGCTATGATGGCACTGAGACTGCCAGAAAGAGATCAAGGAAGTAGATTCAACGCATCCTGTCAAATGTCTTAGTAACAAAGAAAAGGAAAGAGCCAAACTTTTTGGAAATATGTTTCTGGGGAAGACTTCTAAGATTAACAGAATTGAAATTTCATAAGTTTTCATAATTAAGTATGAATGTATGTAATGAGATAACAAGCACCTAATTTGGACTCCCATTCTTCCTTGATGATTTTAAGGTCTTCAATTATGAAAAGGTCTAAAACTAAACAAGCACAGTTACTTTGATGTATGGCCAAATTACTTTCACTGAAGTTGTTTGAAGTCATGATCTGGTTTCAGCCCGTGCAAGAAGTTAACCCTCACTCTCCCTTAGGGATGGGAAGAAGGCATTGCTCCTCATCCTGACATTTATATTCAAGAGGGGATGAAGGACACTGCATCATATAAGGGTTGGTATCTTTCCACATGGGTATTGCCAGCAACAGGGATAACTGAAGAGTGCCAGTGTCCCTTGCCAATGCATATGGGTGGTTATACATGCCCCTGACTGACTAGTGAGGTGTTATGAGGCAGCAGTGCAAGCACTTGGAGAATTAGGCCACAGGATCACATACTTGGTGTCAACCTGGGCTTTATGAGACTCTGTGTTAAACATCAAGCAAGTGAATGTAACAGGAATTGTCTACTCATGTCTATAATCTATACAAAACTCTTATAAGATAAGCAAAAATGTTCAGCAGCCGAGAGAGGTGTTTCTTCAATAAGACTTTCACCTGCAGGATCTTTGGAATAACTTTAGAGATTAGTAACATTAACAAATACATTTATCATCTTACTAAAATAAAATTATTTTTATGTAATTTTCTTAGCATAATGTAGTAAGTTAGTGTTTATCTGTCTACGTCTTGTTAAACTATAAGGCTTTATATGTTTCCAGACAAACTCCTTAGAAAACCCCAGAAGGTCAAAAGTCATTTTTGTGTTTACTGCAGTCTTATCTGTGCTTTTGGATTTGAATGAGCATGAGTAGCAGAGAGAAGTATCGGATAGATGGGGAAGCATCACACAAGTATGGTTGTAGCTTCTACCAGAGAGCAAGCAAGGAAGCACCATTAAAACTGTGATGCACCTCTTGTCATCAGGACAAATTTTGGATCAAAGAGTGTGTGGGTGTGTTGGTGTCCTTATCCCTCCACTGGAAGTCCTGTCTGGTTACAGGAAGTGGCCACTAAAGGCTCCATATCTCCTGCAGCTAGAAGTCTCACTTAAGGTGATCCCCATAGACTTCCTGAGGTCTCCTCTACCCCAGATCTCTGTCACTTCCCAGAGATGCTCCCCACCTCTGATTTCTGTTTTCTCATCTCTCTCTTTCCTCCTAATCTCACCCCTGCTTCCCTCCCCATTCCCTCTCTTGCACAGTTTCCTCCCTCCATCTAACTCTAATGCCTATTTTATTTTTCTTTCTCAGTGAGGTTCAAGCATGGTGTGCAAGGACAAAGATGGAGCAAAGATTGAGGGAATGGGCAACCAAATACTGGCCCTACTTGAGACCCATCCCATAGCGAGAACCAATCTCTGACACTATTAATGTTACTCTGCTATGCTTGCAGACAGGAGTCTAGCATAACTTCTCTAAGAGGGCTTCACTCAGCAACTGATGGAAACAGACGCAGTGACCCACAGCCAAACAGTGCTTGGGAAGTCCTATGGAAGAGTTGAAAGAACAATTGAGGGAGCCAGGAGGATCAAGGACTCCACCAGAATCCTACAGAGTCAACTAACCTGAGCCTATGGGGGCTCAGAGAGACTGAACCATGAACTAAAGAATTGGTACATAGACTGGTCCTAGGCCTCCTGCTCATATGTACCAGATTCATAGCTTACTTTTCATGTGGATCCCCAGCAACTGGAGTGGGAACCCTTTCTGACTCTGATGCCTCCCTTTGGATTCCTTTCCCCTAACTGGGATGCCTTGCCTGGCCTCTGTGGGAGAGGATGCACCTAGTTCTGCAGGGACTTAATAATGTGCCAGGGTGGCTTGGTACTCATGGAGGATCTCTTCCTTCTCTGAGGAGGAGAGGGGACAATAGGGGGAGGGAAGTGACTGGGAGGAGAAGGGGGCCTGCAGGCAGGATGTAAAGTGTATAAATAAGTAAATTTAAAATAAAAAACTGTGATGCATTATCAAATGACCTCAGTGCTATTTGCTACACCTCCCTCTTTCCAATCAGAGCCTCCGTCCTGATTTCCCCCTTTCCCCTTTCAAGGCCTCCATTCCTCCATCTTTATGGTTTCTTTATACTTTCCTGGTTTCTGTGGTTACTCATATATTCACATCAGAAAATTTGCGCTAGGAACTGCAGATGAAAGACAGGATAATTCCTTATCTAAATTTGAAATCTTATACTTATGCCCTCAGATAAGTGTAGCAATTACTCCTCATCAAAGAAGCTCTTCTCTGCAGCCAACTGAGATCATTACAGGAAACCACAAGTGGATACAAGGCAAATATCAGAAGATTGTGGAGGCGCAGCCCCCATGGATACGTGTACATCACAGCTCCTGCATCTAAGGCTCAGGGGAACATAGAGGAGGGGACAGGAGACTGTAAGAGGCTGATTGGCAAAAAGAAATAGTCTGTGCTCATAATGGGTGCAAAAGCAAGACTGGAACAATGGGACTATCAATGGACAGCTTAAAGGAGGAGAAAAAAAATCATGGGTCCTTCCTCTAGACAAAGAACCACAGGCAACTAGTGCTTCTGGGAGAAGGAGAACTAGTCTATCTCAGGAATGAGCCCCATTATTGATTGTCCAATATGATATAGTCAGTCTTGAAAACACATACACACAAACTGCAAAAACACTCTACAGGTTGTATTTATATGTATTTGTGCATACACAGATGTATATGTGGTAAATATATGTAACAATAATAATTAAAGAAAAAGAGGTTATCAACTTGACAATGGGGAATATGGAAGAGGCTGGAGGGAGGAAGAGTGATATAATTCTATTTAATTAAAATGATTATGTGTGATTACATCACTTCTCTCTTTTCTTTCCTCTCTGTAGCTCTTCCAATGTCTCCATCACTCTTAACTTGATACCATTTTTATTTCATTATTGTTGCATATATGCACAAATATATAAAAATATAGCCTGCTGAGTCTATTTTTGTTGTTGTATGTGTATGGTTTCAGACCTGACTACTCCCTGTTGGAAAACCAACCAAAGAACGCACCACTGAGAGAGACTAACTCTTTCTCCCAGCAGTCATTCGTTGCCTGTAGTTTTGTCTAGGAGTGGAACCCTGTGAGACTTCTCCTTTTTCCCTTCCTCCTGAGCATATCTATTAATATTTTCATTGTCCAGATTTCCTGTCCGTGCAGGCCATTTCTAAGAGAGGTGATCACAAAGCTTCCTTCCTTCCGGCTGAACCCTTTGCTTAAAGACAGGCCCATCAGTCATCTTTCATGAGCAATGAGGACCTCATGGGCCACAATCAAAGCTGCACTGAGAGTCATCGTCCTTGATATTTTCCTCCAAAGAAAACCCGTGTGGGCACATTCACTAACTTCTCTGATCTGACTGAATTGGGTACCCTGGCCTATCTACACTTGAGTTATTATTTTCACTGTCCCTGAGAATGAAGCATCCAAGAAGAAGACATCATCTGAAGGCTCATTGGTCCTTTGTTTGCTGGGAGCTGAGATGCCCTTCTAGATTCTGAGTTTCCTCAAATAAAAAATTTCTAAAAAACAGATTCAAAGAAGCTCAAGCATAGAAAAAATTGAGGAAAAAACAAGAGGATAGGCAAGATGCAAATCCCAGCAGCTGCCTGGAGGAGAAGGGGTGAAAACAAACAACAAAGCACATTTTGGAAGGTAGGTGGAGAGTCAGAAACACATTGACAAAGCCAAGAGTGTCAGGAAAAGCATGCTTAGATTTTAGGTCAGTAACCAAAATAGAGGCAAAAAAGGAAAAGGAAAAACCTGTTTAGTGGAAAGCTACAGATCTGAGTTCAGGGGTGCCCCAATTCCAGGTTCCTGTGTCCAAGGACAAACAGCTGCACTGTGCAAATGTGGTTAGAAATAGGAATAGATAATTTATTATGAAAGGAAAAGTACCTCCCCTCAAATGGGAGTGGGCCAGTGAACCAAAGAATGAGCCTAAACCCCTGGGTCATGGAGCTTATAACCATTTATTGGAGGTCTTTTATAATACCTGCCTGTCCCATTTGTACTTGCAGGCTCTTCTTGAGATTGCACTAGCATGACATAAAGCCCAGGTGAGGAAAGGCTTCCCATCTTCTGCAACCTGGCTTCTTTTCATGTGATTCCTTTTAAAAAATATATTATTATTTTTATTTACCAGAAAGTCTGAAGTAAGATTGTGTCTCCTAAAAAGACAGGGAAGTCGCCCCCCTCCCATGATGCCTCAGCAATAGGACTGCCAAAAGAACCTGAACAATGACACCACCATAACTGTGATGACATGGAAGGAGGCAATGGCACCAGTTCCCAGCCCTAGACAAAGATCTGTGGGCTGGTCAGGCATTTAACAACTGGTGAGAGAACTTGTCCTCCCCAAGGATGAGTTCCCTATTGGTTATCCAATACCAAATGGTCTGCACTGAAATCCTATACATTCAAGAAACACTAAACATAATCAGCCCATTGTATTTATACATTTATGTGTTGATAAGTGTAGCAACAATAATTAAGGAAAAAGAATCTGTGAATTTGAGAGGAACTGAGATAGGGGTGTGATGGGAGGGGTTGGGGGAAGAGGGAATAATGGTAAATTTTAAAATTCCAAAAAAAAATTACACAAATTATATGTTAATTTCGACATTTCAGCCTTCAGTCTCCTTCTGTACTATGATTGTTCTTAATACATGTTATTATTTACTTAATACACAAGTACTTAATGTTTATTTACTCATAAAGGCCCTTTAATTTGGGTGTCTCACCTCAATAAGGAATGAAAGTCAAAGCCATTGTACTGGCATATGTTAAGGTGATCTTAACTCCTGATGCAGATGATGAATAGATTTGTAGATCAGTGACAGAGGACGTCATCCTGAGATGATCAGTTCATCAAGGCACACAGACATAGCTTGGGGTTAAAGGGAACATTTAAATGGAGAAATGGAGTATTTGTTAGTCTGTATATTTATTAGACAAAGTCTCATAGTTCCCAACTTCACTTCATTATATAGTGGAGGATGACTTTGAACCTCAATTCTTACCTATATCTTCCATTTGCTGAGATGATCAACATGCACTGCCAGGCCTGGGTTATTAAGTCACAGGGATCAAACCCAAGACTTCGTGCATGCTAGGCAAACACTCTACCAACTGAGCTACATCCCTGCCTTGGACTTGGGGGTTAATGGCCTTAATTTTTAATTAGAGCTTGGAAAAGATGACACCAATACGTAATGCTTCACCAGGGCATGGACTTTGTGAAACAATGTATTTGCATTTGTGCTTCTAACGAGAAAGATGGAGGAATAAATAAATACATGAACTTAAAACAATGACCATAGTTTGTGTTGTAATTATTTATTAATTTATCTAAAATATTGACCACATCATTTTAAAAAGTGTTCCTTTTTGAAGGGTATTTTCTTCAATTTTCCATCATTTGTGTACTCGTTCCCTGGTTCTGCTGTTTCTATAATCTATGCTAATTTTGTTACTACTTTAAAAGTGGTTTATTCTTTTTCACTCAAGTACATTTATTTGCTAAGAAAAATACATGTAGATATCCACTTGGAATGCCAGGAGTAGCTTAGTGGGGGTGTTAGTGTAGGTAGAGTAGTGTGGGCTGTGAGGAGAGGAAGGGCTCAGTGAGGCAGCCTCAAGAAATGCTGGGACTTGGAGAGTCTTTCTCTTGGTGTTACTGGAGCTGTGAGCAGCTAACTGCAGTATGTGATTCAAAACCTCACAGAGATCAACTGCTGTTTCTGGATGCACTTGGGTACCACTAGAGCTGTTGTTATTTAATATTTACCTAAGCACGTCCCTCCAAATAAAACTCATTTCACTTGGAAATCCTGGTGCTTGCCATAGATGGTACAAGTTTCAAAGTCTGTCTACGAGGCACTGATTTGATCTTACTATCCTCTGAGCCTTGAAATTGAATGATTCAGTAAAAGAGAATCCAATATTGGAAAAGAAGTTTGTCACACTAGTGCATGACTAATCTTGGCTGTCAGTTTGACACACTTAGGAGGAAAGAACCTTCGTTGAATTGTTTCCACCAGTTTGGGCTTCAGAAATATCTGTGGGTGCATTTTCCTGATTGCTAATTGATGTAGGAAGGTTCTGCCCACTGCGGATGGTTCTATTCCTAGGCAATTGGGCCTGATCTTTATAATAAAATAGCTGGTGAGTAATACAGTAAGTAGAGGTCCTTTATGGTTTCTGCTTCAAGCTCTTTCCTTAAGTTCTTTCCACTGATGATGTACTTGTAGACAGAGGAGAGCCTTCCTCCCAGGTGGCTTTTGGTCACAGTGTTTATCATAGCAACAGAAAAACCAAAACATGTCTTTAATCCCTAGAAAATAATTTTTGCCTTCTGAAAACTGTTCTTATTTGGTTAGTGCTGTACTTGGTGGCTAATGCTAGTATAACTTCCTATACTTACAATCCTTACTAGCAAAGCCACAAGCTGTGTGATAGCTCCCTGCACCTTCCACTAACTTCTCTTGGGCGGTTCTGCATTCTTCAATTATATTTGTATGTGGACAACGCTACTTATAATGGTTTAGTCCAGATGCAAGCTTTTACTTCTTGTCTATTTGCTGGTGAATTTAAACCATAATTGGAGCGATGAGTCAGCAAGCTAGCTTTCCCAGTAGGTTTTATTTATTTATTTATTGTTTTGTTTTTTGTTTTTGTTGTTTTCTTTTAGCAGATGTGAAAAGTTCTTTTCCTGAACAGTTAGTGATCACCTTCTGCCTGTAGTCAGCCCTCAACCATCAGCCCCCAGAGGCAGCATCCTGTACATCTGTCCAAAGCAGCTCAGAGTCCTAGGACAGGAGCACAGATATGAACTCAAGAATCTCTTGTCAATTCATTAGGCTTCTCTGTAGATTTCTTTAGTTGTTTATTAGTTTTCCTGTGCATACATTCTACTCACCAATACAGCCACTCTTGATTGTTGTTTGCATCTATGTTTTTATTAAGTGTCAACATATATGAATAAGGAATGACCTATATGGGAAGCTGCTGTGAAACAATGAGTTCCTCCTGCCATCTAGTGGCCAAAGTCTTCATTGCCAATGCAGACAATGACAATTTGAAAAGAACACAGGAAAGTACAAAGGAGAATCACCGATCGAGGGGAATGAGAGTGGGTGATCAGAGTGTATAATAATAAATACTTTAGATGCATATATGAAAATTCCACAATGAAACCTGTTACTGTGTATAGTAACATCTATGAATCCTAGAAAAAAAAAGAGGAGAAAAGAAGACACCGATGCACTATCCCAATCCTGATTTGTGTGTGGGATTGCATTTGTCATCTTGTGTGACTTTTTTAGGAAGGATGTGACACTTCTTAGGATCCCAGCAGCAGTCAGTAATGGAGACTGTACCTGTCTTGTTCACACTTGTTAGTTAATGAGTGAGAGCCTCCAGTTAATAGAACACAGGCTCTGGGCCCTTTTGAGCCAGCTTTGGATGGAAGCAAAATAAATGTGTGATGAAGGGAGTCTGGACAGCAGTTGGACTTTGGTTGTTTGGTCAGGAGTTTGGCAGAAGGGAAACATTCTGAGGGGTGACCTTAATGCTCCAGGAACCACAACGGAAGTTTGGGCTGTGGAGGGTGAGCATTGGTCAGAATGCCCCAGACAGCTCAAATAAGTTCTGTGCATCTGGGGGCAGGGGAGATACCTCAGCTATAAAGTGATACAGCACAAACATGAGGGTCTGGATTCTACCACCGGAATCCACATGAGAAAAGGCAGTGGTCTGAGATTATAGTCACACTGCTGCAGCAGCAAAGACATGGGGACGCTTTGGACTTGCTTGCCAGCCAGCCTAGTCTAATTGGTGTGCCCCAGTAAGAGACCCTGTCTCAGAACCCAATGTGGACAGCACACACACACACACACACACACACACACACACACACACACACACACAGAATGTTTTTCATTAAGTGTGAGTTTAACTTCCAAAATACAATGTGATGTAGAAAATAATTCATGTTTGAGCCTGTGAGATGCACTTAAAAATAACATAGGTCACCCCACACATTAATAGCAGGAGACTTCAACACTCCTCTCTCACCAATGGACAGATCATTAGACAGAAACTAAACAGAGAAATAATGAAATGAATGGAAGTTGTGAATCAAATGGACAACAGATATCTACAGAACATTCCATCCTTATACATATATGGGCATAACCTTCTCCAAAATTGACTACATAGTCAGTCACAAAGCAAAGCTCAACAGATACAAGAAAATTAAAATAATGTTTTGTATTTTTATCAGACTACCATGGACTAAAACTGCATTTCAACAACAACAGAAATAACAGAAAGCCTACAAACTCATATAACTGGACAACTCTCTACTCAGGAAGGAAATGAAAAAATTAAAGACTTTCTAGAATTCAATACAAAATGAAGGTACAGCATACCTATACTTATGGGACACAATGAAAGCAGTGCTAAGAGCAAAGTTCGTACTACTAAGAATGTTTTTAAAGAAACAGGAGGGGTAGCATCCTAACAATTTAAAAGTATACACTCCAAAAACAAAAAGAAGCAAGCAAACCCAAAAGGAGTAGAGGGCAGGAAACCATCAAACCAAGAGCTGATTCTTTGAGAAAATCAACAAGACAGACAAACCCTTAGCCAAACTAACTAAAAGGCACAGAGATACTATCCAAATCAGAAACAAAAAGGGAGACAGAACAACAGACAATGATATAATGAAAATATCATTAGGTCTTACTTCAAAAACCCATATTCCACAAAACTTGAAACTCTAAACAAAGTGGAGGATTTTCTTGATAGATACCACTTACCAACTTTAAACAAAGATCAGGTAAACAATTCAAATAGATATATAACTGCCAAGGAGATAGAAACAGCCATTAAAAGTCTATTAACCAAAACTAGCCCTGGGCCAGATGGTTTTAGTGCAGTATTCTACCAGACTTTCTTTTTTCTTTTTTTCTACCAGACTTTAGAAGAGCTAATAATAATACTGATCAAACTGTTCCACAATATAGAAAGAGAAGGAAGATGCGGAACTCATTTTATGAGGCTACAGTCAGCCTGATACCTAACAAAGAAAGAATTTCAGACCAATACCCTTCATGAATATTGATGTAAAAATACTCAATAAAATACCTGAAAACTGAATCCAAGAATACATCAAAAGCATCCATGGAGATTAAGTAGGCTTCATCTCAGGGATTCAGGGATGGTTTAACATATGAAAATCCATCAATGTATCCACAATATAAACAAATGGAAAAAAACCCACATGATCATCTCATTAGATGCCAGGAAAGCTTTTGACAAAATCTAACACTCTTTCATATTAAAGGTCTTGGAGAGATCAGGGATACAAGGCACAAACCTAAACAAAATAAAGGCAATACACAGAAAGCCAACATCAAATTAAATGGAGAGATATTTAAAGCAATATCACTAAAATCAAGGACAAGACAAGGCTGCCCAATCTCTCCATATTACTTTGATATATTACTTAACGTCCTAGCTAGCAAAGGAAATCAAAGGGATACAAATTAGAAAGGAAAAAGAGGAAGGATTTCTTCCTTTCTAATTTGTATCTAATTTGTGTATGTATATATGTGTATATCTCTATCTATCTATCTATCTATCTATCTATCTATCTATCTATCTATCTCACAGAAGTGACCCCAATTCTACCAGAGAACTACTATAGCTGATAAATACCTTTAGCAAAGTGGCAGGATATAAAATTAACTAAAAAACCAGGAGCCCACCTTTATGCAAAGGAAAAAAAACAGAGGGTGAGAAAGGAATTAGGGAAACAACATCCTTTACAATAACCATAAACAATATAAAGTTTCTTGTTGTTACTCTAACCAAGCAAGTGAAAAATTTGTATGACAAGAACTTCAAGTCTCTGAAGAAAGAAATTGAAGAAGATATCAGAGGTTGGAAAGATGTCCCATACTCATGGGTCAGTAGGATTAGGACAGTAAACATGGCCATATTACCAAAAGCAATCTACAGATTCAATGCAATTCCCATCAAAATGCCAACACAACTCTTTATATACCTTGAAAGATCATTACTTAACTTCATATGGAAAAAGAAAAAAAAACTTAGGATAGCTAAAAGAAAATTATGTATAATAAAAGAACTTCTGGAGGTATCACCATCCCTGATTTCAAGATATAGTATAGAGCATTAGTAATAAAAACTTTGTGGTATTAGCATAAAAGCAGTCAGGTTGATCAATGGAATCAAATCAAATATCCAGAAATAAACCCATACACCTATGGACACCTGATTGGATGGAGAAGCCAAACCGTACAATAGAAACAAAGAACAGTATCTTCAACAAATGGTGCTGGTCTAACTGGATGTCTAGATGCAAAAGAGTGCAAATAGATCCATATTTATTACCCTGTGTAAAACTCAAGTCCAAGTGGATCAAAGACCTCAATATAAAACGAGATACACTAAATTTTTCAGAAGAGAAAGTGCAGAATAACCTTGAACTCATTGGCACAGGAGAAAATTTCCTGAACAGAACAGCAATAGCTCAGGCACTAGAATCAAGAACTAATAAATGAGACATGAAACTGAAAGGTTTCAATAAGGCAAAGGACACTGCCAATAGGACAAAACGAATGGGAAAAAGATCTTCACCAACCTTACACCCAATGGAGTGTTAATATCCAAAATACATAAAGAACTGAAGACATTAAACACCAGCAAAACAAATAACTCAATTTTAAAAATGGGGCACAAAGCTAAACAGAGAATTCTCAACAAAGGAAACTCTAATGGCTGAACAGCACTTAAAGAAATGTTCAATGTCCTTTGTCATCATGGAAGTGCAAACCAAAATGAGTGAGATTCCATCTTACATCCATCAGAATGGCTAAGATCAAAATCTCAAGTGGTAGCACATGATGGTGAGGATGTGGAGCAAGGGGTACCCTTTTCCATTGGTGAGAATGAAAACTTGTACAGCCACTTTGGAAATCAATCTGGTGGTTTCTTAGAAAATTGGGAACAGCTCTACCTCGAGACCCAGCTATACAACTCCTGGGTATATACCCAAAAGATGCTCTACCGTATCGCAAGGATACTTTCTCAATTATGTTTATAGTAACTTTATTTGTAATAGTCAGAAACTGGAAACAACCCAGGTGTCCCTCAACCAAAGACTGGATAGAGACAATGTGGTACATTTATACAACAGAATACTATTGAGCTATGAAAAACAAAGGCATCGTACAATTTGCAGCGAAATGGATGGAACTAGAAAAGATCTTCCTGAGTGAGGTAACTCAGATGCAGAAAGACACACATAGTTTATACTCACCTATAAGTAGATATTAGCCATATAGTACAGGATAACCATACTACACACCCAAATAAGCTAAATAACAAGGAAGGTCCATTGGAGGATGTTTGATTGTCACTAAGAAAGAGAAACAGAATGAATGTTGAAAGTGGATAAAGAGAGAGAACTGGGTGGGGAAGGATATGGGGAGGGGAATGAAGGTGAGGATCACATGTGGAAAGAGTGGGGATGGGATGGAATGGTGGGTGAGAGGGCTAGGAGAGAGCAGGGAAACCAAAGGGGGAGGTTATTGCTAAGCAAGCTGGACATCTGTGACATGACAGGCTCCTGGGAGGACATGGGGTAACTCTAGCTGATACTCTTAGCTGTAGGGACATGGAGATTGAAGTGGCCACCTCCTAGTGAAACAGACATTCCAGTGGAGGGAGAGGGACACTAACCCACCCACAAAACTTTTGATTCAAAATTTACCCAGCCTATAAGATGTGCAGGGATAAAGATGGAACAGAAAATAAGAGAATACCCAACCAATGACTGGCCCAGCCTGAGACCCATCTTATAGGAGAAAGCCTACCCCTAACACTACTAATGATGTTCTGCTTTGCTTGCAGATAGGAGCCTCGTGTGACTGTCCTCTGAGAGGCTCCACCCAGCAGCAAATTGAAACAGATGCTGAGACCCATCGCCAAATATTAGGCAGAGCTTGAACAGTCTTGTGGAGGAGTTGGGGGAAGGATAGAAGGTCCCAGAGCGGACAAGAACTCCTCAAGAAGACCAGCCATGTCAACTAACCTGAGCCCATAGGAGCTTACAGAGACTGAGGTACCAACCAGAGAGCATACATGGACTGGACCTAGGCCCATGACACACATGTATCTGGTGGGAAGATTGGTCTTCATAAGGGTTCCCTAGAAAGTTGAGCAGGGGTTGTCTCTGACATGGACTTTGTTGCCTACTTTTGGATCACTTTCCCATAGCTGGGCTGCCTTGTCTGGCCTCAGTAGAAGAGGATGTGCTTAGACTTGACACGACTTGATGTGCTGGGTGGTTTTGTAAGGGGGGCTTACATTTTCTGAAGAGAAGGGGAGGATAGGGAAGAGGGTGGGAAGGTAGGACCTGGAAGAGAGGAAGGAGAGGCTGTGATTGGGATGTAAAATGAATAAATTTAATTAAAAAAAGCTGAGTTTGATAGCACTCAACTATAATCTCAGTTCTGGGAGGCAGGAAAAATAAAATAAAATTGAGGAGTGGAGTATATTTTGTTAGCGCCTAATGGTTTCGTTTTTTAATGTGTTTCATTTTTACTCATTATTTGCTTAACTTTTGGCATCATATGCCCAAATTAATGTTTCATCTATTACATTATTATCATTTGTTAGCCCATTAGTTTTCTTCATAATTACTGATAATTAGAAAAGTGTGTGTATATGTATATTTGGGCATATATAGAATAAATGCCTAAGGAAGACTGTACAAACAAACAAACAAACAAAAAAACCAGGTCGCTCAATGGCTGGATACAGTAGATACATGTGTGTTGTTTCAAATGAGAAATAATTGCAGAAGGGAGGTGGTACATGCATATAGAAAATGTTTTTCAAATTTCTCTGTGTTAAAAACCTTTGTAGGATAATGGCAGAAAGAGAATTCTCTGATGAATACTGGGTACTTTGAACTTTCTCTTATTTTCATTGATTACTATACTTAAAGAAGTGTCAGGAGGAGGGTTGACTCAGCTGGTAAAAATACACTTGCTGCCAAGGTAGGTATCTTGAGTTCTATAGCCAGAACTCACAGGGTAGAAAGAAGCTTGACTCCTTTACCTCCACACATACTCCCTGAAACACATGTGCATATCATGAAGGACTATATTGATGTGTCATGAGCCTGTGGTCCCTCAAAATCATTTGAATGGCAGTCATTTTATTTGGTATATGCAATGTCTAAGCTACTGCAGGGCATGGAGACAGAAAAAAAGAAAGTTTATATTCTTCAGTCCTTAGAAGCCACCTGAATTATTAGAATGTATCACACTTCATGAAAGGAAATCTTGGGTCAGAGAGCTACCTCAGAAGATAGAGACATGTGCCTGCCAGCTTGAGGAGCTGAGTTTGACCCTTGAATTTCACAAGGTGGCATGGGAGAACAGACCCATGATAGGTATCTTTGGTCCTCCTCATCCATCATGGAGTGTATACACCTGCATTCAAATGTGCACATACACACTTGGTGATTGTGCATGTGTACACACACACACACACACACACACACTGTAAAAATGTTAAAGCTAGCATTTTTCACAAGATGGCGGTGGCGAGTGCCTACTATATCTTAGTAGCAGAAGATCAGTGACTGAGAATCTGGTGAGTAACTTGGCTGTTGACTCCAAAACACCAAAGCTGGAGTTTCCCGGACAAGAGGAGACATTCTGGGAGGGGACACAGAGCTCCAGGTCTCCCGTGGCCAGCTCCCAGGTCCAAGAGTAGCACAATCCCCTCCCACCAGGCTTGCAGCCCGGTGCGTTTTCTCAGATCCTCTGTTCCAGGGAAACTCTGCTTCCCCAACAAGACATCAGATTCCCCCTGCTTCCATGAGAGCAGCATCTAGATCTGGGGGGAACAGCATCCCAAACCTCTAATCCATGGCTCTTCTGGTTTCCTAGAGGAGACAGATTAGAAAATGGGATCATACAGTACCTTGGTTCCAAGATAGCAGAACCCAGCCAAATCTGAGTGTTCCTGGGAGCTCAGCATCTCCTTGGCCAGCAACCCGCAGCCTGGTTGGAACAGAAACACCAGCACCCTTTCATGTTCCTCAGGCCTTCTCTCAGCATCCTGAAGATGATTTAGGGCTTCAGAGACTTGCAGATCCAGCCTTTGGTTCAGCTCTTTCCCAGACAGGAGGGAACATCTTTGGGATCTGGGGACACAGTTATGGATCCTCTTCAGCAGTGTTCCAGGTCCAGGAATCCTGCAAGGTCCCAGGCTTTCGGCCCCTGTGCTTTTCACCTACTCAAGCGAGGGTCCTCAGTTACAAGGGCACTCTATTCTTGCAATCAGACTTTGGATTTTTCCTGCTTCTTGAGGAGCTGTTTCAAGGAGAGTCCCAGTACCCCACTGTATCACAAAGGCCTGAGAAACTCAGCAGGTTCTAGGAACAGCCAACACCAAGGACAACCAGATGGCTAAAGGCCAGCATAAGAACACAATCAACAAAAACCAGGGCAACATGGATCCTCACCCCCCGCAAACACTGGATATTCTAATGCAGCTAAAACACAGGAAAATGATTGTAAGGCTATGCTTATCAAGTTGTTTGATACATTTCAAGAGGAAACGAATAAAGAAATATAGAAAAATACAATCAAATAAGTGAATGAAATGAATAAAATGGTTCAAGACCTGAAAATAGAAATAGAATCAATAAAGAAAGCACAAACCAAAAAACAAAAACAAAACAAAACAAAAACAGCAACAAAAAACCTGGAGATGGAAAGCTTAGAGAAGAGAACAAGAACCATGTAGGTAAGCACCATCAACAGAATCAAAGACGTGGAGGAGAGAATCTCAGGTATAGAATAAACAATTGAAGAAATCAATTCGTCTGTCAAAGAAAACATTTAAAAAGTCCTGACACAAAACATTGAAGAAATCAAGGACACCATGAAAATATAAAACCTAAGAGTAATAGGAATAGACAAAAAAAAAAAAAAAAAAAAAAAAAAAAAAAATTCCAGGCTCCAAGTACCAGAAAATATTTTCAAGAAAGTAATAGAAGAAAACTTCCCCAACCTAAAGAAATAGATGCCTTTAAACATATAAGAGGCTTACAGAGCACCAAATAGACTAGACAAGAAAGGAAATTCCTCCTGACACATAATAATCAAAACACTAAATCTATAGAACAATTAAAAATATTAAAAGTGGCAAGGAAAAAGGCCAACTAACATATAAAGACAGACCTATCACAATCACATCTGACTATTCAACAGAGGCTATGAAAGCCAGAAGAGCCTGGGAAGATATCATGTAGCTATCAAGAGGGCACAGATGTCAATGCAGAATAATATACCCAGCAAAGCTTTCAATCATGATAGAGGGAGAAAATAAAATATTTCATGACAAAACCAAATTTAAACAGTTTCTATGTATCAACCCAGCCCTACAGAACATACTAGAAGGAAAACAACAACTGAAGGAGGTTAACTACACCCAAGAAAACAAGACAAACACACAAATACACTATAACCACCAACATCACAAAAAAGGGACTAACAATCATTGATCACTAATACCTATCAACATCAATGGACTCAACTCTTCAATAACAAGATATAGGTTAACAAAATCATTGCATAAACAGGATTCAAAATTCTGCTGGATACAAGAAACACACCTCAGCGACAAAAATAGACATTACCTCAGAGTAAAGGGCTGGGGAAAGCTTTTCCAAGCAAATGGTCCTAATAAGCAAGTTGGAGTAGCCATCTTAATATCTAATAAAATAGACTTTCAACCAAAATTAGTCAATAGAGATGGGGAAGCACATTTCATCCTCATCAAAGGAAAAATCCATCAAGAGGCCATCTCAATCCTGGACATCTTTGCCACAAATACAAAGGCAACCACATTTGTAAAAGAAACATTCCACATCAATTCCAACACATTAGTAGTGGGAGACTTCAACACCCCACTCTCTAATGGATAGATCATCAAAACAGAAATTAAATAGAGAAATAATGAACTTAACAGAATTCATGAATCAAATGGACCTAATAGATGTCTACAGAACTTCTCACCCAAACACAAAAGAACATGCTTTCTTTTCAGCACTGCAACTGGAAGAAACCTTCTCCAAAATCAACCATATATTTGGCCACAAAATAAACCTCAATAGATACAAGGAGATTGAAATAACCTCTTGCATCTTATCAGACTATCATACATAAAAGCTGCAATTCAACAACAACAGAAATGAGAGAAAGCCTACAAATTCATTGAAAGTGAACAACTCCCTACTCAATTACCACTGGGTCAGGAATGAAATAAAAAAAAATTAAAGTCTTTTTAGAATTCAATGAAAATGAGGGCACAACATACCCAAACTTATGGAACACAATGAAAGCAGTGCTAATAGCAAAGTTCATAGCACTAAGCAGCTTCACAAAGAAATTAGAGAGATCCCATAAATAGCAACCTAACAGTGCATCTGAAAGCTCTAGAACAAAAAGAAGCAAGCACACCAAAGAGGAGTAGATGACTGGAAATCATCAAACTCAGGGCTGAAATCAATAAATTAGAAACAAAGAGAACACTACAAAGAATCAATGAAGCCAACAGCTGGTTCTTTGAGAAAATCAACAAGAATAGACAAACCCTTAGCCAAGACAAGAGGGAGAGTATATAAATAAACATAATCAGGAATGAAAAGGGGACATAACAACAATCACTTAGGAAACAAAAATCATTGTACCTTACTTCAAAAGTCTGTATTTCACAAAATTAGAAAATCTAAAGGAAATGGATGATTTTCTTGATAGACATCACTTACTAAATTTAAATCAAGGTCAGGCAAACAGTTTAAATAGTCCTATAACCCCTAAGGAAATAGAAGCAATCATAAAAGTTCCTAAACCAAAAAAGCCCAAGGCTAGATGGTTTTAGTCCAGAATGTCCACCAGACATTCAGAGAAAAGTTAATACCAATACTCCTCAAACTATTCCACAAAATAGAAACAGAAGGAACATTGTCAAACTCATTCTTTTATGCCACAGTCACCCTGATATCTAACCACACAAAGACTCAACAAAGAAAGAGAATTTCAGACCAGTTTCACTCATGACCACTGATGCAAATATACTCAATAAAATACTCCCAAACCAAATCCAAGAACACATCAATTACAACATTTACCAAGATCAAGTAGGCTTCATCCCAGGGATGCAAGGATGGTTCAACATATGAAAATCCATCAATGTAGTCTACCATATAAACAAGCTGAAAAAATCATATGATCATTTCATTAGATGCAGAAAAGGCCTTTGACAAAATCCAGCACCCCTCCATGATGAAATTCTTGGAGAGACCAGGGATACAAGAACCATACCTAAACACAATAAAGGCTATATGCAGCAAGCCTATAGTCAATAACAAACTAAATGGAGAGAAACTTAAATCAATTCCACTGAAATCAGGGAAAAGACAAGGCTGTCCACTCTCTGAATCTCTTCAACATAGTATTCAAAGTCCTAGATAGACCAGTAAGACAATTAAAGGAGATGAAGGAGATAAAAAAGTCAGAAAAGAAGAAGTCAAGCTATCACTATTCTCAGATGATATGATAGTATATATAAGTGACCGAAAAATTTCCACCAGAGAACTACTATAGCTGAAAAACACCTTCAGCAACGTGGTTGGATACAAGATGAATTTTATGCCAGTACCTGGGAGGCAGAGACAGGGGGAGCTCTGTGAGTTTGAGGCCAGCTTGGTCTACTGAGTGAGTTCCAGATAGCGAGGGCTATTACACAGAGAAATCCTGTCTTCAAAAACAAAAAAACAAAACCAGAACAAAACAAAACAAAACAAAACAAAACAAAACAAAACAAAAATCAGTAGCCATTCTGTATACAAACAAGAAGCAAGCTGGCAAACAAACTAGGGAAACTACTCCTTCATAATAGATACAAATAATATAAAGTATCTTGGTGTTACTAACCAAGCAAGTCAAAGACCTGTATGACAAGAACT
This sequence comes from Acomys percivali, assembly GCA_907169655.1. Classification (NCBI taxonomy): domain Eukaryota; kingdom Metazoa; phylum Chordata; class Mammalia; order Rodentia; family Muridae; genus Acomys; species Acomys percivali. The sequence continues at coordinate 40,950,803 of OU015747.1, read as the reverse complement.
TCAAGTCTCTGAAGAAAGAAATTAAAGAAGATATCAGAAGATGGAAAGATCTTCCATACTCATGGATCGGTAGGATTAACATAGTAAAAAGAGCCATCTTACCAAAAAGCAATCTATAGGTTCAATGCAATCCCCATCAAAATACCAACATAATTCTTTACAGACTTGAAAGAACAATTCTAAACTTCATAAGTAAAAACAAAAAACCCAAAATAGCTAAGAATTCTACATAATAAAAGAACTTCTTGAGATTTCTTCATTCCTGATTTCAAACTATACTACAGAGAAACAGTAATAAAAACTGCATGGTACTGGCATAGAAATAGACAAGTTTAATCAATGGAATTAAATCAAAGACCCAGAAATAAACCCATACACCTACAGACACTTGATTTTTGACAAAAGAGCTAAAACCATATAATGTACAAAAGACAGCATCTTCAACAAATGATGCTGGTATAGCTGGATGTCTCCATATAAAAAATGCAAATAGATCCATATTTATCACCCTGCACAAAAGTAAAGTCCAAGTGAATCAAAGATCTGAACATAAAACTAGACACATTAAATCTATTAGAAGAGAAAGTGGGGGAAAAACCTCAAAGTCACTGGGACAGAGGCAACTTCCTGAACAGAACACCAATAGCTCCAAGATAAACAATTAATCAATGGGATCTCTTGAAACTCAAAAGCTTCTGTAAGGCAAAGGATACTGTCAATAGAATGAAAGGACCGTCCACTGATTAGGAAAAGATCTTCATCAATCCTACATCTGACAAAGGGCTAATATACAAAATATATAAATAATTCAAGAAATTAAACATCAACAAACAAAATAACCCAATTAAAAATGGGGACTGGATCTAAGCAAAGAATACTCAAAAGAAAAATCTCAAATGGTCGAGAAAAACTCAATGCTCAATGTTCTTTGTCATCAGGGAAGTGCAAATCAAAACGTCTCTGAAATTCCATCTTACAAAGGTGAGAATGGCTAAGATCAAAATCTGAAGTGACCGAACATGCTGTTGAGGATGTGGAGAAAAGGGAATAGTCCTCCATTGCTGGTGGGAATGCAAACTTGTACAATTACTTTACAAATCAATCTGGCACTTTCCCAGAAAATTGGGAACAGTACTACCTCAAGACCCAGCTATACCACTCCTGGCAATATATCCAAAAGATGCTCCACCATACAACAGGGATACTTTCTCAGCTATGTTCATAGCAGCTTTATTCGTAACAACCAGAATCTACAAACAACCTAAATGTCCCTCAACCGAAGAAACGATAAAGAAATTGTGGCACATTTACCTGGATACCTGATACCTGGAATACTACCCAGGTATCAAGCCCAAACAAATCATGAAATTTGCAGGCAAATGGATGGAACAAGAAAAGATCATCCTGAGTGAGGTAACCCAGACCTACAAAAACACAAATGGCAAGTACTCACTTATAAGGGAATTTTTAGCAATATTGTATAGGATAAACATACTACAATCCACAGGCCCAAAGAAAGATAAGTAACAAGGAGTATCCAAAGCAGGATGCTTAAATACCACCCAGAAGGGGAAATATAATAGAGATAGAGGTTGAAGAGAAGGAATAATGTAGGAGAGAGTGCACAGAGATGTATAAGGGTGGAGATAAGACATAGGGAAATTAGGGGTTAGGTGACTAGAAGACCTGTAGAGAAAAGAGAAACGGTAAGGAGGAGCATCTCTGTGACAACCTACAGACCTAAGTTAGGGTAGGATCCTGGGAGGATATGATGGAGAGAGATTTATAGTAGCAGGGGCCATAGAGACTGACAAGGACACCCTCTAACTAGATAAGTCTCCCAGTAGAAGGAGGGGAACACCAAATCACCCATTAAAAACCCCAACCTAAGACTCACCTTGCCTGCAAGATGTGCAAAGATCAAGACAGAACAGATAGAACAGAGATTGAGGGCATGTCCAACCCAGTGTCTGGCCCAATCCAAGGCCCACGTCATGGAAGAGAGCCAACCGCTGACATGATTAACAATACTCCACCCAGCAGCTCTTGGAAACAGCTGTTGAGACACACAGTCAAACGTTGGGAGATGCATAGGGAGTGTTGTAAAAAAGTGGGGGAGGGTGGAGGGGAGGGCAAAGGGGAGGATAAAAGGACCTGGAGGAGACAGGAGCTCCACAAGAAGACCAACAGAGCTAAATAACCAGGACGCTTGCTGAGATTGAAGCATTACCATGGACTGGACCTAGGCCCCCTACAAAGATGTAGCCAATGGGCAGCGCAGGGGGGGCTTTCTCTGCTGTGGAGTCTGTTGCCAGCTTTTTTGATCACTTCCCCTGGCACGAATGCCTTGCCAGGCCACAGGGGAAGAAGACAGGCTCAGTACTGATATGACTTGATGAGCTGGGGTGGATGGTAAGGGGGGCTCTTTTTTTGGGGAATAGGAGAGGGAGGAGGGATGAGGGAGGATGGGACTAGGAGGTGAGGAGGGATGAGGCATGCAAAGTGGGCAAATAAATAAATTCAATTAAGAAAAGTTAAAGCCATCATAAAATACGATGTCTAAGGAAGTTGACTCACACATACAAGCAGTAACAACAGACATTCCATTGACATCCATATTGTCTAGGTCCCATGGCAACACTTGCTTTTTACTCATTAGGAATGAAAACACTTTCTGAGCATTATGGAGATTGTGGCAGAATAAATCTATTTACTGCTGGGGAACCACGTATCTAAGCCCTGGCACTGATCAAGAACTGTCTTTACCGCAGAACAAGGAACCACCTTTGAGACTCCCCAGAGTATCTCCTGATCTGCTTCACAGCCATATCCTCTACTTTCATTTTAGTGTAAGAACAAGTTATTTCTAGCACTTGATTTTTATCTCCAATTATATATATAGAACTCTGCTAATTTCCAACATTAAGGATTTTATTTTATTTTTTACTATATTTTATTAATTTATTCATATTACATCTAAATTGTTATCCCATCCCTTGTATCCTCCCATTCCTCCCTCCCTCCCATTTTCCCCTTACTCCCCTCCCCTATGACTGTGACTGAGGGGGACCTCCTCCCCCTGTATATCCTCATAGGGTATCAAGTCTCTTCTTGGTAGCCTGCTATCCTTCCTCTGAGTGCCACCAGGCATCCCCCTCCAGGGGACGTGGTCAAATATGGGGCACCAGGGTTCTTGTGAAAGTCAGACCCCACTCTCTACTCAGCTATGAAGAATGTCCTGTCCATTGGCTAGATCTGGGTAGGGGTAGAAGTTTACTGCACGTATTAGACTTTTTTTAATTACATAGAGATTTAAATAATATTCTTACCTTTTTTTCCTGTTTGTGTTTTTGGTGATACTATGTAATTATGTAGCCCATTCTGGTTCTTTAAGATCTTTCTTCCCCTACCTCCCAGTTGTTTTTCTTCTTCTCCTTTTGCATTTACTTCTTTATGAACTATCAAACTAAGTCATCACGTACTTTTGACATTTTGCAGGAGAATGATGACCTAGGAGGCAAGTGGCTCACACTTTTATCCGGTCTACAAAGTCATTGCTGTGGATTCGTGTGCAGTTTTGCTTAGTCTTGGTTGCATGTGCAAAGTGAAAGATGTCATCTCTGAGGTCTGGTTCAGTGATGACTGATTTGTAATACAGACAAGATTGTGTCCCCTTGGCTCTCACCAGATGTTGCTGAATACTTTGTACTGAGATAGTATTAACTAATGGGGTGAGACTGGGAGGTCTTTTTATTTACTGGGTGACCTTGGTGGCATTTGAGCAGAACCCTGAACTTCCCAAGTGTATTGCTATCCACTCTGCAGATGACCTCTTTCTTCTCAATCAGGATGTTCCACCCTCTATGCTCAGGGACAATTGCTGGTACACTGTCACAAGACAGAGGGGGGACTTTTTAAATCCTGAAAAAAAAAAAAAAAAAAAAAATCCTGAAAAGCTTTAGCCACTGGGTGGCACTGCTGAACCACAGAAACTGAGCGAGGGCGGCCTAAGATGGAAAGTAACAGGCTTATGGTTTTAAAAACGTTTCACTTGGAAATACTTAATCACTTGTGCAACAGAAATATCTTTTCCCAAACCATGGGATGGGAAGTCCCATCAGGAATAGTAGCTCCATTGCGTGTGCACTCCTGACTCTCAGGTCGGGGCATCTTCACAGGAAGCTGCTAATGAAAAGGAATATTGAGAAACAGTAGTGTGGTCCTAGACATGCTTTAGTCAGATAAACATTGAGAGGACGGTGGTTATTTTGTCGTCATTAATCCAAATCTTACTTATCCTAGGGGTTAAAATCCACTAACGACTCTAAATGACAGCTACTATCAGACTTGCTGTGAGACACTCAATTCCACTCCAGACGTTATGAGTGTGTGTGTAGGGGTTTGTGTGTCATGTGCATGTGTCTCTCACACCTCTGGGGTTGAATCAATTTAAAAGAAATGAGAAAGGGGATTGGAAAGAGGAGGAGGCACTGATGTTTTGGAAAGTGTCAGTTCCCTGAGAGAATCCACTTAAATAAAGATAAAGTACACAAATGCAAAATGAATGTTCAGATCTATCTATACAGCTTGCATTTCACTAAAAATAATATACAAGAAATGCTCACATGCATTCAAAATAAAAGATGTTTTATTCATCCAACAGGAGTCCCCAAAACCTTCTAATCACAAGCCAGCACATTTGCTGCCTGGCATGGATGTGGACAATATCAACAGAGGCAGAAAAAGAAGTGATGACCTGAAAAAAAAAAAACTTGTCAAGTTCATTTGAAAAATATAAATTCAGGTTAAAACCTTTCATTCGATAAAGGGGGATGTTGAGGATTAACCAGCAACTAGAGGAAAGAAAATCCCTCTGTGTTACTACTTTCATTTTAATATTTTTAGATAAGCAATGAAAGACTGTATATCAACAAATCTGTAATGAATACATGAATGTAGGCTAGAGGTATCTATTATTTTGCACAGCATCTATTCATAATGGTCCAAAAAAAGGGATACCCTCAGGTCTAAATGGCAGCATCGGTCATGTTTCTTGTATTGCAGCCTGTAGAATCTTATAATGGATTGTTTTTATCCTTCAACCAAAGGAGAAACACTAGTTGCGTGTTGGAAGGGGAAAGCTATGGGACTGACTATCAGAGTGAAACAAGCAGATCCATGTCTGTTCTATTGTTTCTCTCTGACTATGCAAACCTTACCTGCCTGTGTTTATTTGTGACAGGGTCTTGCTGTATAGCTCAGGCTGGCTTTGAACTCCTAATGTTTGGAGCCAGTGTTGTGGTTACAGGTATGTACTACCAACTTAATTTTTCCATCTAGTTTTATTATATCCTGTTTTAAAAATCTTATTTCTTGAATAAATTGTTACAAGCAGTGCAGATGAATTCCTCTATATGTCGTTTTATTTATGTCTATGATATACATCTATGTGAGGTGCATAAATAGGAACATGAACATAAAAGAGAGCTGAGCTATAGGCTGTCATGATATAACTTAGAAATGCCCTTACTTAGGTCTCAGGTCAAGCAAGATACCAGCTTCTCAGAAGGCAGTAAGTGGCCTTTGCTCATGGCCCTGGCAAGCAAGCAGAACACAGTAGAAGGATGCTGTGTTTGTCTGCTGAGTTGTCACTGTGCAGGGTGCCATGGTGAAGAGATGTAGCCAGAACTTGGCAGGTGGCTTCATTCCCTATCCCAGCCAGACAATCAGGTATGTGCTTCTGCAGCACTCAGGCCAGTGTGCAGGAAGCCTGTGCCTTACCAGCTTCCATATGAAGCTGCTGCCATATTGCACATCTCAATACACCTTCCACAGGTTCAGGGAGGTTATGTAAGCTGAATAGGAGCAGCAAGCTCTTCCACAGTGGCACATGTTCTGGAATGAGACAGCCAGACATTAGAACTTTTTCCTCCTCACCGTGCCAGGTGCTGGTAAGAACAAAGAAAGGGACAGAGTGGATGTGGTAAAGAGGGCAGGGATCCAAAGGGGCCTGGACTGCCAGAACAAGAATAGAACCGAAGACTGCAAAGACTCAAATTGTCTCAAGTGAAAATTATGCAATTACAGTGGCAAAACACTTGTTAAATCAGGATTGTACATTAAGGGAATTTAGAGGGATTTCATAAGCCTATTGCAAGAGACATTAATCATAAAACGATCCACAATAAATACAAATAGTAACGACATGAAGAGCATGAGACAATACTGTGACTCTGTGTCTATATATAGCCATTCCTTCAGGGCTAGTAACCCCTGGTTGAAACTGAGATGAACATTACATATGATAATTCAAAATACTATCTCCAGCTAATTCACACCTGTAATTCTAACACTAGGGAAGTAGAGAGGCAGGAGGACCGCAAGTTCAAAGCCAGTCTGGGCTACATAGTAAAACCCTGTCAAAAACAAAACAAAACAAAACAAAACAAAACAAAACAAAACAAAACAA
>OU015747.1:40893812-40906577 GCA_907169655.1 Acomys percivali | reverse complement strand
CCCAGGTAAGATTCCTAGCAACAGGGGAGCCTGAAATGGACACCTCCTGTAACCAGGAAAGACCAATAGAGGGATGGGGGAAAACTTATCCACAAAAGGACCCAAAATTTATCCTGCCTTGAAGAGATGTAGACATAAAGATAGAGCAGAAATTGAGGGGGAATGGCCAAACCAGTGACTGGTTCAACTTGAGACCCATCCCATGAGAGAGAGCTCACCCCTGACACTATGAATGATATACTGACATACTTGCATATAGGAGCCCAGCATAACTGTCTGCTGAGTGGCTTCACCAAGTAGCTAATCAAAACAGATGCAGAGATCCACAGCCAAACTTTAGGTGAAGAAGATGCAGAGATCCACAGCCAAACTTTAGGTTGCGTGGGGTGGGGTGGGGGAAAAAGGATTGAAGGAGCTACAGTGGCCAAGGACCCCACAAAAAACCTATAGAATCAACAATACAATCTGAACCACCAACAATAGAGCATGCATGGGATGGACTTGGGCCCCTACACATATGTAACAGATGTACAGCTTGGTTCTCATGTGGGTTCCTAACAACTGGAGCAGTGGCTATCTCTGACTCCATTGCTTGCCTTTGAATCCCATTCTCATAACTAGACTGCCTTGTCTAGCCTCAATGGAGGCAATGTGAGAGGGAGCGAGGGACTAGGAGGAGAGGAGGGAGGGAGAGCTGCAACAGAGATGTGAAATAAATAGATAAATTAATTTACAAAATTAAAAAAACATAAATCAAGACACTTTTCAAATACAGTAGTAGAAAGATCATGTAGGCAGGTGTCCTAGCTAGTTTTATGTCAACTTGACACAAGCTAAAGTCATTTGAAAGAAGAGAACATCAATTGAAAATAAAATGCCTCTATAAGATTGGGCTGTAGGGAAGTCTCTGGGCAATTTTCTTAATTAGTTATTGATGTGGGAGGACCCAGCCCATGGGAAAACATCTCTGCACTGAGAAAACCACAAGGAACAAGCCACTAAGCAGCACTCCTCCATGGCCTCTGCCTCAGCTCTTGCCTCCAGGCTCCCACATGCAAGGACTGAACTCCTGCCTGGGCTTCCCCTCAATCCCTTGTGATCAGGATATATATATATATACTAAACCCTTTTGTCCCCAAGTTGCTTTTGGCCATAGTGTTTTTATCATAACAATAGCAATCCTATCTGGGATAGAAATATGTGGAAAATTCTGCTATAGAAGCCAGATGCTATTTGACAGCATTCTTAGCTTTTTGATTGGTGGAAACTAGAGGTATATTTGTATAATCTAAAAGATTTATCTAGTAACTACAAAGACATTAGGTCACCTGCAGAGACAGGTAATATATGGCTATTAAGGACATAAGAAAGCTCAATATAATTTGTAGTTAGGCCCTGGACCTGTAACATTCCAACCTCTACACAGTCACTGAAGCTCTAATCAGCCTGTGATTAAGCAGATATGCCTTTTTCCCCGTGTATTTACATCCACAGGCCTTGGTTTTCATCACTGGCTTCCAGACTCCCAGAGTGTAGACTAGGTTACATAGCTTGAAATTTCCCCACCCCTGTCTGACATCTGTAGGGCCAAGAAATTCTCCCTGTTCCCTGGAACTGGGTAAAGCCTCTTTTAGGCCCTCACCGTGGTACAATGCTGTAAGTCTCCTCTTGAAGCCCTCCTTAATGTAAATATCTCAGCCTCCTGCATCCTGCCTGGAACATCTTCTAAACTTTATCTAACAGGGTGACTAAGCCTCAGCTCTCGGTACTGCCAGGATAGAGTAAGAGGGGGATCCCAGAGCCTGGAGACCACCCTCAGTCTACCTGGGCTTCATTCAACTGGGGGAACATGCTTAGAAAAGCCCTTCCACTATATGAACTTGGGAGAGGTGGGTGCTACGTAAGTGGCCCATAAAAGGTCACTGCGGCTCTTGACTCTTCACCCTTCCTGTGCTTGTGTAGCCAGGCCGTCCTCCATCTTGGGCTTAAAAGGCATCTTATAATAAAGTCAAACTAGACTCATTCTTGCTTATGATTAAACCTCTGATTCTTAATGATTATATTATACCTCACCTGTAGCCTTAACTACAAATGGCTCTCTACGGCCTGTTCCAGGAAATACCAACCATGCCTTTGTTATAAAGGTTATTACGACCACCTATTGTTATGACCGTCTTGCAATCATGTCATTGTTTCAGAAGGTATTATGACCAACCTGTTGTATGAAGTTCTACTTCTGTAGAACCTATTCACCTGCCAAATGTCTCCTCCAGAAGCCCTCTACTCCTGTAATGTAAAAGCCCTCACCTTACCCATGTCCAGTGCTGATCTGTTGAACCCTGCCTTTAGGGAGAGATAACCTATGTACACCATATTTTTAAAATTTTTATTTATTTATTTATTTTTCATTTTTATTTTATTTTTTTGTACACCATATTTTAAACTTCTTTTAATTATTTTTTTTTAAATTAATTTGGCCATGATTTAGGTTGGTGGTCTTTCTCCTTGAATCTGTGGGGTTAACATTTGGAGGTTCCCAACAAGATCAAGACCCTAACCCAAATTCAAAGGCTGGATCTTTCCCTTAGGCCTTCCAGGACTGAAGAGCTGTTTCCTAGGGGTTGTGCACCTTGGAGACCTTCCAAAGTCCCAGAGCAAGCCTTTGGTTCTGTGGGCTGCCTAAGCAAACAGCATCATCAAATGAAAGCCGCAAGCACACAATTATGGAGGCCTTCCCTGGTAGGTCACAGATACTTTCTGTGGTATCTGGATCAATGGAATCCTTACCTAAGGACATGGCAGGTGGGAGGGTGGGTTGTCTGACATTCTCCCATCCCGGGCAACAACTAAGAAATTGCAATCACCCATCTGGTTACTTGGAATATCAGACAAAGCCATCAATTGTTGTTGTTGTTGTTTTGTTTGTTTACTCACCCACTCTGGGACGTGGGCATGCCCGGGAGAGACTGGGAGCTGAGGAACTGGAAAGGCCCAGTAGCTGAGTACCCACTCGCAGGGTTTGAATGTCTAGACTTCTAGGCTGCACAATAGAGCTGAGGAACCCTGAGGACATTCCAGGACTGGGAGCCAGGCACTGGAAGCCAAGAGATTAGATAGGTCCAGTGTTGGACAGTAGGAATTACTGGGAGCTGAGACAGAAATTGCAGAGGCTGGGACTAACTGTACTGGGGAGATCTAACACTTTGGAATCCTCAGATGAGTTCCTGGTGCCTGGGTTATGCAAGGAGGCAGTGAAGAAAAAAAAATCTCCTGTTTGTTAAAGAAAACCAACCAACCAACCAACAACCAACCAACCAACCAACCAACCAACCAGGAACAAACTTCTTTGGTCAAACTACTAAATCTCTGAATGACCTCAGTTGCTGTTATTGTTCCTGTTGTTAGTTTTGTTCTGTGAAATGTGTGTTGCCTGTCTGTGTGTGTTCTGACTTAGGACAACGGGAACAGGCAAATGACGTGGGTAATAAGGCTAGGGAGCTCGTCAGCCATGTAGCCTGTGCTCTGTGTATTGGTTTCGATTTTGTTGTCTCCATCTCTTGTGTATTTCTGGGCCCTCATTAATCTTTTTCAGTTACAGGTAGACATGGGAGTCAAACGAAGCTCTAACTGCTGCCACTCCAACACCACTGGGCTGGAGCAATGTGGGCACCTCCTCCCCAGTTTGTGCGCTCTACCTTGCCCAGGCACAAATTTGCTGGTGCTGCTTGCTGTGGCTATTTCAATAGCCAACCCTTAATTATTTTATTCTGGTCTCTGGATTCAGTCTATCAGGGATTAAATGTCTTTAGAGTATGGATAATATTGACATATTGTTTTGTGCTGTTCTGCTGTATTGAAAAGATGGCTCTGGATTTGGAAAGTTTCTGTCCAGTATCTGGAGAGCCACCTAACTTTGTAAAAAAAAAAAAAATCAGCTAAAAAATTAGACTACTGATTTCATTTTACTACCTAAACTTTTTGCTAAGATATAAACCTTAGCACAAGATGTGTAAGCCTATTATATGAACTTCCTTTACTTCAGGATTTATAAATTCATTGACTATCGTTCAAAGTTTTTAGACTTGTAACAAACATTGACTTACAATTTGTAACACAGGGCAATAATTAGAAAGCTACATAGGTAATCTTACCATTCAGGCTCTAAAACTCAGTGCATAGATGGCACCACCAGCCAAAATACAAAGAAAGACCTAATCCATCAAAGTCTATAGTCCTAGGAAAGTTTCCAAATATGCTATCCTTGCTTTTTAACCCCTGTAGTTCTGCTTCTGGGTAACTGCTCTTGTTAACTGAAATATGTCAACCATAATAATTTTTTTAATGCTTAAACCTTACCCTGAGAAAGGTTCAAGGCTACACTGGAATCTCAAACAGTCAGAATAATTGCCAACCCCAAATTCCTGTCTCATGGTGCCATAAGACATAGATGTAAGCAGTCTGACAGAGAGCCTATACATTGCTTCTCCTTACCTAAGGTCTATTCACACCAACGTGAGAATGACTTAAGAATATATGCCTAGTCACATTGTCTTTGATAACTTTGCTAAGTTTTAGCTATTTTGATAAGCTGAGTCATATAAGAAATTGTGATACTCTTTAATGGTGCACCATGAAAGGACCAGGAAATTAAATTGACAGTCTCATTATGGACTATATTTATGACTTATAGTAAAAGAGCTTCAATTCAAGAATTATAATTTTTTAAGGCTAAACTTAACAGCAATAAAACCGTAAAATCCTAATCCTATAAAAGCTACTAATTTCCTACAAAATGTTAAAGATAATTTAGAAATGCACACCAATAGTCATCTTGTAAATGATCAACATCTTTACAAATATAATTCATTTACAGGGGAAAGCTTTAGCCCCTGTATGTGTTTTCAAATATGACAAGCCTAAACTAGTAACTGAAAACAAAGTTTGTTTAAAATCAAGTATACTTAATAGGTGGCATTCAGAACTTTTCAAAGATCTGCTGACTATGTCATTTAAAACGTTTAATGAAAAACACTTCCTATGATAGACAGAATTGCCAGTTCCTGGTGATGATGACCCTAAGGTCTCCAAAGAAGTTAATGGATGTGATGGTTTGCATAAAAATGAACCCCATAGTTTCATAGGGAGTGGTACTATTAGGAGGTGTGGCTTTGTTGAAGTAGGTGTGGCTTTGTTGAAGTAGGTGTGGCTTTGTTGGAAGAGGAATATGTCTAGGGGTTCGGCTTTGAGGTCTCAGAAGCTCAAGCCAGTTCATTTCCTGCTGCCTGCCAATCAGGATGTAGAACTCTCAGCTTCTCTTCTCCCACTATGTCTACCTCCATGCTGCCGTGCATACTGCCATTATGATAATGGATTAAGCCTCTGAAACTGTAAGGCAGCCCCTATTAAGTATTTTCCTTTATAAGAGTTGCCGTGGTTACAGGGTCTCTTCACAGCAATAAAACGCTAACTAAGACAATGGGGCATCAACAAAACCACCCAGACCGTGGCAACACTAACTACTAGGCAAAATAACCCTATGCCTCATCTGCTGCCAAAGCTCTGTCCAAACTGTGCACACTGTTGTATTAACTGCTATACTCTGTCTCATCAAAGTGAGGTTAATTTTCTCATATTCCTTCTACACAGGAAAATCTCTCAGAATTCCTGAGACTGGTAGCTAAAGGCTGATGCTGTCCTTTGCAGCAGCTGAAGATGTAAAGGTACCTTATATGACAGCCAAAGACCTACAACCTCTGCCCTCAGTGAAAGTGTCAAGACCACCATGGGAGTCTAGGGTAAATGTCCAGCTAGCCAGTAAGTCTGTAACATTGCAGTCCATACAGAGGCCATTTGGTTTATACTTGCTGCCATAATTTGTCCTTCTCAGATCTCTGATGATGTTGACAGCTAACTATTGCTTTATCAGTTTAGCAGCACCTTCCTGGTCAACGAATTTCATCTGTAAATACCAGGCCTCATTCTTATAGTGCTATTAGGTCACGTGATGTAAAAGACAAACTCACAGACAGGTTTGCCTCAGTAACAGGCTTTATTAAAGCATAACCAAGTTTCAGATGTAACTTTTACTATTTAAAGAAACTTATTTTACAAAGGCTGCCTCAGTAATCAACCACTTATGTATGTCTAATTGTAAATAATTGGCTAAAAAAGTTTAAGACTTATATAAATTATAAAAGTCTAAAAGGAAATTATAAATATATGAGGCTATAAGAATCTAAATAAATTATGAAGATCTAAGAAAGTGATTTAAGATATTTAAACAAGTTATGCTGTTATTGTCATACTAAGATTTCAGAAATTCAGTTTTAATATATATATCTCCAGCCCTCTGGACAGAAATAATAGTATCCATGCTTTCTAACTGAAAGACATAGCTCTTGCTATGACTCAAAGGCATTACTCTACTCAACTGTTTTACAGACACCTATTAGCTACTTTCCCACAAGGGAGATTTCACTACAAATTACAAACAATGGTAATAAAGCTTTAGGAAGCTGAAAAGTCATAAAGAATTAGATCCACCTCTCAGAGGTCAAAAAGACCCCATATAAATACTCCTGTCAATCAACAGCCTAAAATCCCAGGATTATACCCTATTCCTGAGGGGAAAGCTCCAAATATAAAATTTTCCTTTAAGTTCTTTAACATGTAATTTCTTTCTCTAGTTTATATCTGTCTTGGCAGAGTTCCACTCAGCTACTAGACCATCTAGAAATCAGCTTCAGACTAAAAATGGCTTCAAATGTGGTTTACACATGCTAGCCCCAGGTAGACCTACAAAACTGGAAATTCCTGGACTTGCTGAAAACTGATAAGCTGTAAACTATAAACCAGCCTGGTTGATGTGATTGCTCCCTATCTCTTTATCTGGGTCACTAAATCAGATGGTTCTTATGAATGCCCCATTGCCCTAATTCCCTTCAGGCCTTTGACTAGCAGTCCATCCTTACTGAGCTCTGATAACAGTATCCTAATTTTACCTCATAATCAGTTATAGAAAAGAATACATCATCTCTTATCCTAAACAGAAGGCTGGAATGTTACGGCCAAAGGAAATTCCCCATCTATTGGCATGCCAAAATTATATGGCCTTTAAAAATTGTTTTTCCCATGCTAACCAAACAGCTATATAATTGGGCCATACATCTTTCCACACTCTGCAAATTTTGTTTCCCCTGGATAAAGAATGCTAAGACCTTATCAAGGATTTGACAGAGACACAAGGGTTTTGAGATGTGTTAAGAAGGAGGGCTTTTAGGGGGGAATGTCAGCTGAGGATGAAAGTTTTCTGGGTGCTTTCTCTGCCTTTCTGAACTATGAGGCTTTCTTTAAAGATGCTTTCTTTCTTTCTTTCTTTCTTTCTTTCTTTCTTTCTTTCTTTCTTTCTTTCTTTCTTTCTTTCCGAGACAGGGTTTCTTTCATAGTTCTGGTTGTTCTGGACTTGTTTCGTAGACTAGGCTGGCTTTGAACTCACAGAGATCCATTGCCTCTGCCTTCTGAGTGCTGGGATTACAGGTGTATGCTACTACACCTGGCTCAGCCTTTTTTTTTTTTTTTCCTTATCACAAGATTCATGAGAAAACTCCAAGTACTATTAAACAATGGAGTAATCTGATATCCCAAAGTAGGGAAACATGTGTCTCTTTAGAATTTCCCCCAGCCTGTCAGACTGGGTACACTGCTATATACTTGCAGAAGTGGATCTCACGTTGAAGGGCAGATATGAATCTTGAATCTGGCGTTCAGGTGAGGCCAAGCCATTGCCAGAGCTAACCTTACCACTTACTAATAGCTTCCAGAGTACAAGAAGATATTTATTTTTCATTAAGATAAAAATTCACTTTTGAACATTTTTACCCAAGGTCAGATTGACCTAAGTAGAACTTTGGTCAATAACTTGTAAGAAGCCAACAGCCCACCAGTTCACTGAGGAGAAAAGCAACTTGCATAAGAAAAGGTTTGATTTTCTCACTTACCAAGCTGCTAGGAGGCATTTTAAAAAGGTTGATATCACCTCATCTCCTGCTGTGTTGGAAATTGACATTTGAATATACTGTTCATGTGGTGCCAGCAAGAAACAGCCAAACAGCTGGGGATGTGAGTGGAAGTGCCAATCTAGGTCTTTCGCCTCTCATGGGCCCTTCTAGCTCATTTCCTGATTGTGAAGCTTTCCTCTTCCTGGTCAATGGGCACTTTTTTGATTTCCTGATTCAATCAACTCCCATGAAGAGGCCAAAACTATATGACTAAACCAAAGTTAAATCTTGATTTAAAATGGTTACAATATGTCCCAATTATACTATGTCAGAAATCACATAATTTCAGAATTTGTTGACTAACAATATTCACAAGTTTCCACAGTGGCAATGACAGCAGTTTGTCATATGATTCTGCCTGCTTTGGTAATCTGGTAGAAGTGAAAGCAGAGATAGTCAAAGAGTTCTCTGCTTACTGGTCCTTTATGCACATGCAAGGCATCAGATAATAGGTTGGTTGGGGGGCCACGCCATCACAGTGTTAGGTATTCATCATTGTGTAATGACCAGGCAAAGAAGTGACTGCTTTGCCTCAGTCTGGTGTGTTAGATTAGTGATGATGACCCAGCCTGCCTCCACTTCAAGCTTTTATTAGAAGGTAGCTATCTTATAGTAAAGACAAACTTGGTGTTATCCTGTTTACGGTTAAATCTCTGTTTCTCAAGGATTGGGCTATGCCCCACCTATAACTATAACAACAAATGAATCTACACTGCCTGATCCAGGAAATGGCAACTATGCCTTTGTTTCAAAAGGTTATTATGACCACCTGTTGTTATGTCTACCTTATAACCCCCTTGCAAACTTGTCTTTTCAAAAATTTAAGACCATCTTACAATCTTACCTTTGTTTCAAATGGCTGTTGTGACTAACTTGTCACAACTACCTTAGGATTGATTATGTCTTTGTTTTAGGGGGTCCTTATGTCTCTATTGTTATGCTTATGAATTGTTCCTGTGGCCCCATCTACTTTGCCTGCCACATCTCCCATTTGGAAACCTCCTATCCTTGAAGTATGAAAGCCTTGTCTTCCTCATGTCCAAGGCTGGCCTTCTGAACCATGCCGTAGGGAGAGGTAGCCCTGTGAACAGGAATAAAAAAGCTTGCTTTAATTAATTTGGCTATGATTTGGGCCCGTAGCCTTTCTCCTTGCATTTTTGAGATTAACAGTATGTTCTTGGGCCTGGTTTCCCTGATATAACTTGGCTCTATCATGTCAATTCATTCTGATAAAAATATAGGCTAGATACATTTGTATACCGGGGAATAAGCCGTATATCAGTCTATGCTGGATAGTGGTAGCTAACAGATGGTACAGTTGCTGAATCTACCCAGAGACTAGAGTCATTCTTCTCCTTCTAAGTGGAGCCGAAAGTTACTTGTAAAATGGAGTCTCCTGGGCAAGTATAGCCTGAAAAGCTAGTTTTATACAATATGGAATAACTTAGAGTCAGGTATACCTGATGGAAATACTGTATCTGGTTTCCTGAAGGAGTAGACTCCTAAGAATGTACAATCCGGAGACAGCCTAAAGCTATCCCTCATCTCTCATCTTACTTTCCTTCAGTCCAGAAAGTCCTTTGCTCATCAGGGGCCTCGTAAAATACCATGTTTTCAAGCCACTTCTGTTTTCTTTTCCTGACATTCGTTCACCAGGAAAATCTGTCATTATTTATGACCTGGTTGGGATGTCATCATCTCTTTATGAGACGTTTCTATTGCTACTCACAAAAGAGTTATTTAGAAAATTCTGTGTATCCTTCCCTAAATGCTGAGCCCTTGAGACATATCTAAGTGCTTTGCTTATAGCTGAGCAATTTTGTGGGCAGTTGATCAATTTTCATTTAATTAGTGAAACTTCAATGATGGGGATTAGACTAAGGATGATGAAGTGTGGCCTGGCCATGCCTATCTCCCCCTCCATATTTAGAGCTGAATAACTGGCCCCCAGCAGCTCACCCTTAGGCAGGTGTCTTCTGGTGCTCTATCATCTTCAAAGCCTTTTAATCAATACAATTTTCCTCTTAACTGAAATGTTACCAGATGCTTATGACACTGTCAAAAACAAAATCAGAACAATTTAGTCTAAAGATCTTAATTGGGTTTATGTATTATCCCAGACTCTGGCATGTCTTTATTTCACAAAGTAGAATAAATGCTTTCGTGAACTGAATGGGGAACATTGGTTTTATTGACACAAAGAGATGAAGAAAGTGGAAGGGAAAAAAAACACAAAAAGATCTGGCATTTCAAAGTTACCTTCTGTATGAGGCAGGGCCAGGAAGAGAGAAGAATAGAAAAATAACGGATTGGTTAACAAGCTGTCGTGTGTGTGTGTGTGTGTGTGTGTGTGTGTGTATGTGTAAGGATTAAGGCAGGGGGAAACTTATTACCATGCCGATTGAAACTGGCCTCTTTAGGAACTGTGGCTGTTATCTCTCTAATCCTGATTTCTGGGAAGGGCAGATAAACAGCTTAGTTTCAGCTCGGTGATGTGGAACTTCAGCATGAGTGACTCCATTTTGATTTTTAGTTTAATCTGTTGTGGTGAGTACAGAAGCTTAATCCCAAACAATGTCCTTCTATAATTTTTATTTAACAACACCTGACTTCAATAACTACTCTGATATATCTGTGACAGACTCCTAAGTCGGAGGTGAATTTCATGCATTTAAAACAGGGGTGGTAAAATCTGAGCTTAAAGTTGACCTCTAAAGAAGAGATACACCTGCCTCTCCTCTGCATCTATCAAAGGACCCTGAAGACAAAGACCTCTCCCAAGATGGCATGAGTAGGGGTCTTACACTCATCATCACAGAGCCCCCAGCGTGCTCTCAGTCATTAACTTGGACACAGAACTGTCTCCATGTCTGCATAGTATGTAACAGACCCTCTGTGCTGAAGGTCAAGGCAAACTACTGAGAATAGAGATAATAGAGGAAACTGAGGCCTGGGGCCTCCTTCCAGGAAAAGACTGGTTCAACTGCCTGGCAGCTAAATCTGCATATCTCCTGGATTTTGCTTCATATTAACTATAATGACATGGCTGATGTTACTGTTTTTTTTGGGGGCAAGAATCCCATTTGGGTTGTTATATGATACTAGGGTTATCAAGGTCTCTCTTTGGGGTTTAAGCTAATTAAAAAAGACACTCAAAGAAAGAATAAGCAGGCCATCAAGATGAGACTTGATAGCCTATGACTATATAGTGGAAGAGGAGGTCCCCTTCGGTCATAGACTTAGGGGAGGTTGAGAGGGTGAAAGCAGAGGGAGGAAGGAATGGGAGGATACAAGTGATGGGATAACAATTGAGATGTAATCTGAATAAATTAAAAAATAAAGAATTCAAGAATAGACTCAAATGGAAGTTTGAAACAGTTTTACTATAGTTTATAACAACGATCCCTATCAGCAAGCTACAATCTCAGTATCTGTCCATTGGAGCGGAGTGGAGGAGAGAAGAGAATTAAATAATCATCACACATAAGCTGACATGGACATCAGGCCCATGAAGGACGAGCCGCCCCATGGCAGAAGTGGTGGGGCAAGGGTACTTAGAGTAAAAGTAAGGAAGGCCAGAGTGCTAGGGAAAGCATGCTGGAGGCAGAGAGAGAAAGAAGAGCAAACGTTATGCTTTCCCAAGCGATTCAGAAAAAGCAGAGTGTCTCATTAAAGAGAAAATTGTTCTAGCTAACATTTTAGCAAGGTTTAAGGTGGTTTTTGCCTTTCTATGGGTTGGTTCTTGGTCAGGCGATTGTCAAGTTACCACCTAGGAATAAAATTGTATTCTCTTGACCAGAAAGACATTTTTCTTAATGGGCCTTCACTGCCACAGTTACATGACCACTGAAATGGGTTGAGGTGAAACTGAGAATCCCTTTGAGTCTTTATGAACTTTCCATCCCAGTTGGCCAAAAACGTATCCAAATCTACCCATCTTCTTTTACAAACTTCTGTTTCCTAAGTTCTTTAGGAGTACATGGAAAAAGAGAAGGCATGTGATAGACTGAGATACCTGGAAACAGTCTCACAACTGAATGTCACGATTAATAAACTGACACCACCACATCGTCTCACTACAGTTAACTCTTTCTTACCATAGATTTTTGCTGTTTATTATGTATTCGTCTCACTGTTATGATCGAGTACCTGGTACAACTAACTGGAGGAGGGACTTATTCTGGCTTATCGTTTGAAGCTCTGTAGTCCATGTGGCAGAGATGGAGTGGTGGCATGACCATGAAGTTGCTGGTCATATGACATGTGCAGTCAGATAGCAGAGAGAGATGAATTCTGGTGTTCATCAGGCTTTCCTGCCTTTGTTTCTCTTCATTTCATCTGTGCTCATATATCTCAGGTAGGGGTCCTCTTCTGATTTAAACTCAGAACTGTGTTTCCTAGGTGATTCTCTAATACAGTCAAAGTGACAGTAAACATTAACCACTGCAGGATGCAAACCAATTATCAAGTATTTGATGTTTCTCTTGGGAACTTCCCGTGAACCATGTTTTATAGGAAACAAATTTCTCTCTTTGGCCAAATAGCTATTTTTTTTTAGCTCCACTCAACCAGTTTACTTATCAAGTGATCATTTATTTACAAAGAAGATTTGAAATGTTTCTTCATCTCATCATACTCCTGAACCCTACACCATTTAAAAATGTGTGTGTGTGTGTGTGTGTGTGTGTGTGTGTGTGTGTGTGTGTGT
>OU015747.1:40854375-40893802 GCA_907169655.1 Acomys percivali | reverse complement strand
TGTGTGTGTGTGTGTGTGTGTGTGTGTGTGTGTGTGTGTGTGTGTGTGTGCGTGTGTCATTGTGGAGGCCAGAAGAGGCTGCCAGATGCTGAGGAGCTGGAGCTCAGGTGTTTGTGGGCTGAGGTGGGCTGGAGCTCAGGTGTTTGTGGTACTAGGGACCAAACAATGGTACTCTGCAAGAATAACAACTGGGCTTAATTACTGAGCTGTTTGTTTATAACCCCAACTCATCCTGATCAGGTTCCCACATAACAAGGCCAGAGATTAGAACAACAGACTCTGTCAATATTTTCTGCCCATCTCATCCTCTGAACCAGTCTTACTACTTTCATTCCTGGCATATATGCTTCTGTGGTGGCCTTAGTAAACCTAGCTTCACGAACTGCTCATTTTGATGGTCTTCTTAGTGAGCTAACACATGTGGCATGACAAAACCAGCATTGTGGGGCTAAATGCTCTACAGCTAGTTAGAAATAAACAGACTCAAGATCACTGTTCCTCATGATCAATACTATACGAATGGGAGGAAGAAATAGGGATTTGTTTATGCTCATTAAGGCAAAGCTACTACTGCCTGTCAACATTACTATTTTATAGGTTTTAAACAAACTTCATTTAATTCTATTTGTTTCCATGACTTTTGTTAAATGAACAGGATCAGAGTTTTAACCTTGGTTTGGATGGAGATTCTAAACCACCCCAAAGGTTCCAAGGTCACTATATACAGGTGCTTGCTGGTAAAGGACAAAGGCCCATGGTACTTACTTAAAGGTTGATCCAGATGGGCCTGTCAATCATATGGACAGGAAGGTGGTCCTCAGGACAGATATCTGTTCTAGAGACTTTAGAAAGTAGTACATAGCCCACCTACACTTATAGATTGACACAGCGGTCTTGGGACATTGGATGATGTCAAGAGCTTATCCTCTTTGCAGAGCTGACACCCATGCTCTTGGATAGAGTTTGCTTTCTTGAGTGTCTCTTTCTGTTTGATGAGTACAGAAGAAAGAAACTTGTCATACAAGTTGAGATGGGGACCTAAAAAGCCAACAAGCCTGCCTATTATTGTATTTGCAAACCAGTATCATTGTGGCTGTAAACTCGGGGCATCCTTGGTGCTATTAGCAGCTTTGCTTTTGCTGGAGGGTAGAAATTCCCAAAATGTTCAGAAACTCTGGTTATATGTTCTGTTTTCTTGTATCTATATTTTTTCTTCTCCAGTTATAGAACAACTGTAATGAGAATTACTACCCAAACGCTTCATTAAAAAGTGCCTGAAACTCCAGACACCAGGATGGAAAAGGCACACTGACTTCTTGTGAGTGGAAAAAGAGGACTCACCTGGTGGCACTCAGAGGAAGGATAGCAGGCTACCAAGAAGAGACTTGATACCCTATGAGCATATAAAGGGGGAGGTAATTCCTCTCAGGAACAGTCATAGGGGAGGGGAATAAGGGCAAAACGGGAGGGAGGGAGGAATGGGAGGATACAAGGGATGGGATAACCATTGAGATGTAACAAGAATAAATTAATAAAATAAAATAAAAAAAGAGGACTCATTAGCTCATCAGGCTCTCCTAATTCCTCAACCGAGTACCACCGTTAGTTCCTAGAGTGAGACCCTCAGTGGCAACCCTTTCTTAGGACCTCCTTTTGTTATACAGGAACTTGCTTCTCTTTTCTTATGTTCTCCCTGTAAACTTGCAGCACTCCCCCTTCTCAAACTAACCCCCCACCAATGACTGTAAACTTCATTTTTCAAATTTGTGAGACAAAAAACCTAGAAAGGCCCTGATGGGCTTGAAGCTCTAACCCTGACCCCAAGCTATGTTCACTTGAGATAAGATAGCCTTAGAGAGGCAATTTGCTTCACTGGTCCCTCAGCTTCAATATTGAATCACGAGGAAAGCTGAAATAGGATGGTTAGCCCTCCACATATCTATGTTCTTACATTGGTGTAAATTTGCTCTTGTGTCCCAATATTTTTTTTCTGAACAGTTGGCCTAAGAGACAGGCCAGAGGCAGGAAATGGATTTTATCATTTGCTACCAATTTCACCATTTTTAATAAGACATTCCCCATACTACAAAGATCTTTAAAATAAAAACAGCAATCTTTCTAAATTATTTTATAAAATCCTAACAATATGATAATGCTTGGTTTCCTTAAGGAAAGGCCTCTGACACAGGATTCTGAGTAAACCAAGGAAATGTTGGCATTAGAGTGAGAAGGGAATATTTTTAATGTTATTTCAATTGATGAAACCTGTTAAGAACATCTTAGATGTATATAAAAGCCGAAACCCACAGTCATCAATATAAACTACATAATTGAAAAAGATTGATAACAAGAAAATGTTCATTCTGCAGCAAGTACATATAGCATGAATCCATTTTTATCTAAGTTCATATAAAATGTTTACAAACATAGCATAAATTATGGCTGTCTGGAATTGATGTAGATATTTTAAATTTGTGTTTCTGTATAGTTTTCAGATTTTTGACAAAGCCAATGTATTACTTAAAAAAAAAACCCAGAAAATAATACCAAAGTGGAACACAACCAGCTAAATTGTCTATATATCATTGAAGAAGGCAGGGTCCAGGACTCTCGTGTCACACAAAACAGGGTACTAAATGGTCACAGCTATGGCAGCAGGGGAAGAGAGAGAAAACTCAGGGCCTAGGCTTATTCTTAGATCAGGAGGGTGAGATTACAGGGATCGGGTAAGACATAAGGTCTTGGCATAGGAATGGAGGGAAAACAAGTTAGCAACAGCTTGGTCAGCAGAATGGTGACATTGTGACAAGCATGTTGTCACTGAATTCTGTTAGAGGGACATTTTGAGCAGCTCACACAGTAGTGTGCTCTTGGGATTAGACTCGGACCGCTGCTTTTGTGACTGATTGTTTTCTGAATTTTTTTGTTAGTGTGTCAGGTGTTTCTATCTGCTCACCCTTAATCTCTGCCTCATTTTTCATAGTTATGCTCATGTGTTTCTCAGTATCTCTCTGGGGAGTGATCTTCTGGAACCTTCCTTATTCATACAATTCTTTACCTGCATTTCCAATTTTCTAAACTTGCTTAAATGGTAAAGACAACCATAGACACATGTCCTAAGTCCCATCAGTCGTGCCTATTTCCCACCCAGCACTGTGCTCACAAAGATATCCTTCACATTTGTCTTTGTCAACCTTTCCACCACACTGGCAAGCTGAGAGCAGGATTATTTTTCCCATTTAAATGCAGTGTTTGCCCCCAAAACACTGAAGATATGCACCTTCCCAGTGTTCTCCAATGGCAACCTGAGATTTCTAAACATAAATTTAAAACCACGATTTTGAGTGAAAAATTAATAAGCTATTATAAGTATAGTCACAGTCTCTAAACTAAAATACTACTGCTGCTTAGGCACTTTTGTACTAAATTTTAAGTACTTTACAGTTTATCCCATGGAGCATACAGTAGTATCTTTTAGGCAGGACTGTTGTGGAGTTACAAGGAGCTTAAAAAGCTTACTGAGGTTTGCTCAGTGAGTAAAAATGGTATTTGGATGAACATTTTCTGTCATCAAAACTATACTCTTGTTTTTGACATTATGTTGCTGCTCAGTAGTGACCAGTAGCAACATAAAATGTGTGCTAAGCAAGCAGCCACGCATAGGGCACACTGACTTCCATGTGCTAATCTAGGATGGCTGGGTACATCAAAGTTTCCACCCACCTTAAAAGTAAAGGATTTGCAGATCGTTAGGTGAAGATAAAATACAGATGATCTGCATTTTTTTCATTTGTTTCTCTATTTAAATTAGTTTACCCCCAAGCTTCCAGAACTCAGCAAATAAGTAACTAGATAACATCAAAATCCTCTTTCCCCTGAGGAGCAGGAGGATCCTTGGCTTTAAAAAAAAAAAAAAAGAAAAAGAAAACCATTTCCTGCAATTTTTCCTTAACCACCTTGCATGACAGGTTTTACCCATACTTGTGCCATAACAGCTGTGGTTATGTCATTTCATTTTCAAGAACTTGGTATTACCTACCTAGGCCTCAAAATATCCGTGTATAGTTTAATACTATCATTACCCCATTTTAGAAATAAGGTGAGTCAGAGGAAGGCACATACCAAGTAAATGATCCCTGAACAGTGAATAATCTATGGATTGACCAGCTTATTCCTGAAAGATGACCATAGTGATGGTAAATTGATGTCAAAAGGGCCATTTTACTCACAATGTCAAAGAGGATGGGAGAGAAGACAGGATTTCGGGCTTAAAATAGGAAAGAACAATGCATTTCAGTCAGCAGCACAGGAGGCCTAGCATCAAGTTGGTTCATTTTTACTTTCCAACATTCAGGCACTGGAGGAAATGAACTCTTGGAAAAATAGAGATGAAAAGCAGAGGCTGAAGTGGTGGGATTTTCCTTTTGGATGCTGTGTGATGCCTACGTAGGACCCCTGGTACACTCTCCCTACTCTGAGCAGTCTGGCCGAGTCTCACTCTGACTTTGGAAGAGCATAGGACTTGATTGTCTGCAAAGAACTGGCCCAGTGAAATACTGAAGGCGCCGAGGAGGAGAGCTGTCAGCAGGATGAAGGAAGATGACTTCCGAAATTAGGTTTTTTTAGACACAATTTTGATGTTAATTCTAGCATGGGACTAGATTAAGTCGCAGCCAGGCATGTACATGTCCAAAATTTCAGGCTTTCCATTTTCTTAGTGAGTTGCCAGAAATTGTACTCCATCATATCCTGAAGGACTGCAAGCAATAGTGAGAAAGGTGAAGGGTCCAAAGATGTAGGGAGGGGCTACAGTAGTCTTTATAGACTGCCGTAAAAAGTTGCTTTGTCAATCACTTTATAAAATGATAAAACATAATTGCTGTTGTAAGGAGGGTAGCCCTGATATGAAGGAATTGGCACTTATTTAAAAATATAAACCCTATGATGGTGAAATTATTAAATCAGAACTAAAAAAAAAAAAAGTCCTATAGACAGGGTAGTTTAAGTGACAAAAGCTTATTTTCTCATTGTTCTGGAGTTTGGAACAAGGCCCAGCGGGATTAGTTTATGGCCAAAGCTCTCTTCCTGAGCAGACTAGATTTAATGACACAGGTGTTGTGTCACCAGGTGGCTGGCTGCCATCTAACGTGTCTGCACATGGCCTCTCCTCATGGTGTGTACGTTCTGAAAACAGAGTGAATACCCTGATGTTTTCATGTATCTGGTCACTAACCTACAGGACCAGGGCCCAAGCTTCGCCTAAATTGCTTCTTTCTTCCAAACTTAATGAGAGGATGTGTTCTGAGAAAGTGTTGCTAGATCATCTTATCACCAAGCACACGTCATAGAACATGATTACACAGATGGCAATGGACTCCCTTCTGTGGCTCATTTCCAGCCAAGATCATTACAGTTTTTCTGTATCTGGCCCAGGCATCTCTCCAAAGTTTGTTTGCCACATTTTCTTCAATGAAGCAAATCTTTTTAGCAGGTTTTGGTCTTTTCCTGTCTTTGGTAAGATAGCTGTTTTGCTGAAATGGAGTGAGCCTGGTGGTGAGCAGCAACCATTACTGATTCCTTAACTTTATAGTCAGTTACCACTTTTAATTTTGTTTTCAGATCAATAACTCTACAAGGACTCTCACTGGCAATATTAGTAGTGGACTCCATGTATGTTGAGACAAAAATGAATAAAAAACAGTTTGTGAAATGCAAAATGATGTAATCCAGAAACAAGAAAAGGACACAGGCCATTTCCTATCCGGGCCATAGTCATGCAAGGCATGTGTATAAAGACACAAGCACATTGGAGTTTGGGCAGAAACACAAGGATTTGGGGCATAATAAGTTTATACACCATGCTCCTAGCCTCTTCAAATCAATGTATTTATGCTTACATATAAAATGCGTTAATTCCATTCTAACAGCCCCCAAAGTCTTAACTCTTTTATAGGATCAAGTCTCAAACTGAAACTCTTACGCAAATTAAATAGGCTTGCAGCTCTAGGTACAATTCATTGTGAAGACAAATTTCATTACTGCTGAAAACCTATGAAACCAGGCACATTATGCACTCCCCAAACAATCATGTGACAGGCATATGACAGATACTCTAGTTCCAGAGGAGAGATGTTGAAAGAAAGAAGGAGGGGGAGCCCCAAACACACAAAAAGCTGAAGCAAACAACCACTGGATTTTTGGAACTTCAATTGGTAGACAGCCATTGTTGCACTAGCTGGACCACAGTCTGAAAGACATTCTAATAAATTCCATATTGTAATACATATATTCACATACATATACATCACAACACATACATGCATGCATACATACATGTACAGACACACATATGTGCATATAAATAAATTTTAATATATATTTATTCTATAGGCTCTGTTCCTCAAGAGAACCCTGGATAATACACATATCAATGTATCTATCAAATGATCACTTAGCTACACAGCCTAGACTTTTCTCAGAATAATTTTCCTTACTCCACAAAGTACAGGTAGACTATAGGTTTTCAACATCAATTAAATTCTGGTTCTTGCTTTTCTTAGCAATTTCTTTAATTTATTTCCTTGGTCTTTGATTTTGCTGTAGTATGCAACAATAGGTTAGGCTGCTGTTTCAAACCCTTTCTTAGAAATGTCTTTAGTCTGGTGTCCAGTTTCAGTTCTGTCTGCTCCCAGGCAATGGTAGAAGGGCACAGTTCAGCAAAGCTGGAGGTCAGTTTTCTTGATTCTCTATGTTCTCATGTTTCTCATGTCTGTCTGAGACCGAACAGAATGGCCAGTTCATTCATATTTCTATGCAATCTGTTCATGAATAATGATATATTCTCTGAGATGACAGAGGTTTCCTTATGGTTCTTACGTTCTTCCTGAGCCTTCAACAGAGTCCTGAATGTCCACATTTCTATAAATACTCACTTTAAGGCCATCTGGATGTGGCCTAGCACAGACCTCAAAACCATTATAGCTTCTACTCATGAGTCTGTTCCAAAATAGTGTTTGGTAATGTGGACTTTGGTCCTTATTTAAAGTTGTTATTCTTTTGAGGGGGGCCACAATAACAATAACGTGTGACAGAATGTATGATGAATAATCCAAGTCATTTCTGGAGGCAAGAATTATCATATCAAAGTGAATGAGGGGACGGTTTCCGGTGTCAGCCTTCTTGCTGGCTTTTAGGTGATGGAATAGTTCAGGAGACATGATTTCTTACGTCTTGGAAAAACAAAGTTGTTAGAGCAAGCACCCTCATGTTAAGTTCCAAGCCAGAGGCAAGGGAATGGAGTGCCTATTTAACATATCGAAGCAGACATGGCCCCCAGATTCTCTACCTATTACAGGGTAAGGCTGGCATACTGTGGCCTCTACCCTGAACTCTCCAGCCAGGAGGTTGGGCTGCCCTTCTTCCCAGAGGCTCTTCCCTATCGAATGCAGACATTTTGGTTACCCATGCCTCTTTTGTACCTTTGACCTCCTGGCTGCTGTACTCGGTCCCAATCTCCTCCTTCCTCTCTCCTCCTCTCACATGGTTCAGGGCCATGATTGATCTAGACTCTCCCTAATGTGTTTGCCATTGGTTATGCTCTCCCACATATCTATAATGAACTTTCTCCTCCACCATACCTGTGACAAGTCACATCCCTTCTTTTTCTTTTATTTCTTTTTGTCATTCAACTCACACGTCTCATTGTTTAACTGTAACTAACAAGGTATCATAGACAAGCATGCAGATTGAGTCGAGAGCACAGCGGTTGGCATAACTGTACTGAAAGGACATGCTAGAAGTGTACCATGTCAGTGTCTGCCAAATGTGTACTCTGTTGGTGAAATATTGAAGAGTTAGGTCCTCAACATACATGAACACACATATACCTATGTACGAACATCCTCATATGTATGTG
Source organism: Acomys percivali (assembly GCA_907169655.1). Lineage (NCBI taxonomy): Eukaryota > Metazoa > Chordata > Mammalia > Rodentia > Muridae > Acomys > Acomys percivali. Next base: position 40,885,887 of record OU015747.1, on the reverse strand, counting down.
TGCACACATATATAATTTTGCTAAAAAGAAGTGAGCAAATATAAAATGAGTATTAAGAGCTATCTGGCTACTAAAGGCCAAGGCAAGGAGTCCATCTGAAGTTGGCTTTTTTTCCTGCCTCAATTGCATTTCCTTTAGCCACTTCCTATATTGTCTTCTATATTATCCCTTTCCCATAGTCATTGACACAAAATTTCAGTCTAGATCGTCATTCAATTTCTAGTTGTTCTTCTCAAGCAAGAAAGTTTTTTTTTCCATATTTACTAGACTAGTAGGCTTGCAGACAAACAGCGGTTTGTACCCAGTTACAGCAGTTGATTCTCTCATAGTCCAGAGTCCCAGATGAAGCACAAAGAAGGCTGAGCAGCAGCCGTTGTGTTTGCTAACAGGTGTACACCTCCTTTTATAATGGACACATCCTGACCTTTCACATGCTTACTCTGCATCTCCAAGGCTGGGTGGGACCAGTAACTTGTACTTGTGCAGTTCAGTCTTGTTTTCTATAATAAATCTAGAGTGAATACGGACGGCCTTTTGCCTTTCTTGTTCACTGATTTCCTCTGGATTAGAATAGGTCATCATGAACGAAGAGTTTGACAAAATTCCTTTAATTAAAAATTATTTGGAAGTCTAGTGTTCATTGAAAAATACCCCTGGCATTGGCCTTGGCGGTTATGTGGGGGATGAGATTTGCTACTCAGAACCTCTAAGGGCTTAGGCTCACCACTTGCTTGGCTAGTGTGGGAGGATGAATCCCAGGCTTTGACAGCCAGGAAGGACCACTGCTTGAGTGCTCTGGGCTCTGGCTGCAGTTCTAAGTCTACCTTTTCTCCACAGTTTCTGGAGGCTGCTATGGCCAGGACAGCAAAGATGGCAGGGTCTAGTTGTTCCCATTACTTGCTTAAATAAAAATGTTTAGCTTTTTAAAAGTTATTATGAAGGTATGTCTTCTAGCCAGATTTTGGTCAATGGGAAATTCTATCAAATTACTATGAATATTTTTCATCAGATTTTCTAAAAACAAAAATCTTATTGAATTCATTTTGTATTATCTAACTACTCTTGGGCTTGGAACCTACTCTTAAGTGCTGTTAATATACCTAATGAGATTCTATTGGAGAAAACTAAATTTTCCATTGCTAACAAGTATCAATTGCAGAGAGCTTCTTTTTTGAGGTAATTACTTGTACTTTTATTACAGCATGTAAGAAAAATACAATGCGGAGGAAAGAAGGTTAGTAGTGTAAAAAGAATAGGTAGAAAATAGCAATATTTCAGAGTCATTGCCAATATCTGGGTCTGAAATAGAAAGTAAAATGGGACTGACAAATCTAAAAGTAGAATCAAAGGAGAAATTATGGAGGCCAAACTTTAAAGAATAGGCAGAGTATTATTTTTCTTGACTATCCTTCCTGGCCTAGTGGAATAGCCATAGAACCATGGTTCTCAACCTGTGGCTCACAACTCTGTGTCTGTGAGTGTGTGTGTGTGTGTGTGTGTGTGTGTGTGTGTGTCTGTATGTGAAACAAACCTTTTACCAGGATCACATATCACATATCAGATATTTACACTATGATTCATAATAGTAGCAAAATCACGGTTATGAAATAGCAACAAAAACAACTTTAAGGTTGGATCACCACAACATAAGGACCTGTATTAAAGTTTTGTAGCATCAAGGGAGGTTGAGCAGCCCTGCTACAGAATGTTCTTGTGATGCTGATTTGAGGAACACAAAGATGTAAATTAAACAGCCCTACAGTCTTGGACTGCAGTAGAAACAAGGATGTGGCTTTTTCTCATCTATCACTGGGCAAAGCAAGTTGCATGACAACCCCAAGGGCAATAGGCAAGGGATGTGGTGTCTGCCCACGAGGAAGTTATGAAAAGATTAAGATGTGGGGAGAAATATATAAAAATTGGTATTAATATTAGTATTACAGACTCCTTGTAGGCTTGAATGTTTTATGCCCACAGTAAGTATTTAGCCTTAAAAAGTTACTTTACTTCATTAGCAGATAGTTTCTTTCTTATCAACAGGAACCCATGTCCACTCCCCCTCTCAGTGATGGGTTCTGATGTGGCTAGAGCCTATTTTCATCTGCTACAAGAATTAGCTTCTCTCCTGATAGCTGAGCAAGATACTGATCTATGAGTGTAGCAGGATGTCACTAGAAGTCATTTTATTACTCTGTTCCTTTAGCTTCAGAACAATAGAAATTAGTTTTTCCCCTAAGCCTATGGGATACGTAGTTTGGTTCGTGGCTACTGTAGCAATGTCAGGAGTGAATTCCAACCCAGGCGTGAGCATTAAGTCTAATCAGGGAGTGGTTGGTTATTTCCACAGTGTTTGTGGCACTATTGCTCAGCGTATCTTGCAGGCAGGTCGCTATTGTAGGTTGCAGGGTTTGTAGGTGGGTTGATGATTACCTTTCTCCTCTGGGAACGCGCAGGGTGTCTCCCTTTCAGTACCACTAATGTCTGTCAGGAGGGCTGAAGCCTTTAGTTAGATGTTAGCTCAACTCCTCTGTGCGTGATGAGTTATCTAAGTGTTGACTTTAGCAATAGGGCATTGCCATCAGTGTGGCAAGCAACCATTATACCACCTTTATGATAAGCTGTGATTTTTTTGGGGTGGGGATAGTACAATAGGGCCTCTTTGGCCAATGACTCCATAAAATTGAATCCTTTCCTGGCACTGGATGTTTTATTTGGTGGTACATGATAGCTTGAGTTGGGACATTATCTCCCTATTCATCCCCCATTAGACTCCATTCACGTATGTATATATTTTAGGAAGCTTCTACAGTAGCATCTGTCCCCTCAAAAGGCCCTCAGGGTTAGTTGTCCCTCCTTATTTCTCTCCCTTACACCTGTCGTCCATCACCCTCCACATGTAATCCTCTTGCTCTTCTATGCCTTTTATTTCTCCATAGGAACATATTCTATTTACCCTTCCTTAAGAGAGCCTCTCCCTTCCCATCCAGTTCCTTCCTAGGTACCTACCTTTTGTGGTTAAATGGATATCAAATGCCTGTCATAAGAATTTTAACCTTGCCGTTGTGTCCTTATACTCAGATGAACTGTAGATACTTTATTGACCTTTTCTCTTTTTTGTTTGCCATTTTCATTTTTGTTGTTCTTTTGATACAGGATCTCTCTGTGTGTAGCCCTGGCTATCCTAGATCTCGCTTTGTAGATGAGGCTAACCTTGAACTCACAGAGATCCACCTGCCTCTGCCTCCCAAGTGCTGGAATTAAAGATGTGTGCCACCAGGCTCAGTTACCATTTTCATTCTTTTTTTTTTTTACCAGCCAGGTTAAAAAAAAAAAAAAGAGAGAGAGAGAGAGAGAGAGAGAGAGAGAGAGAGAATATATACAGCACTGGAGGTGGGAGGATGTGGACAAGGGAAACCAGTTCACAAGAAGGAAAAGTAAAAGGAGGAGGGGGAGGAGGAAGAGGAGGAGGAGGAGGGGGGAGGAGGAGGAGGAGGAGGAGGATGGGGAGGAGGAGGAGGAATGGATATATAAATGGTTCACAGGAAACCAAGGAATAAGTGCAAAGAGAAGTGAGATGAGAAAATAGAATGATTGAAAGTTATGTACAAGGACAAATAATAAAACTAAAACAGAAAAGAAATAACTGAATCCCATGGAGGTGGAAAGTAAGAGCATCACAGCTTTTAGTCCTTGAGTATCTTGATTCCATCACAGCATCTGACTCAGGAAGACTGTAGGCAAGGACACCAGTTTCATGTGAGTCTGCTGGCTCGGACACTCAATTTTAAATTCTCTCTGAACTCATTCTTTCTTTGCCTCACTATAGATGGTTAAATCTTTTGTTATGCCTGGTGTGCTAGGTAATGTTTATAAGAAAACAAGCTTGGTAGAGTTTCTCTGAGGACACATTGAATAAACACCTGTTAACCCAAGATAGGGCAGTGATGACAGACAGAACAGATGATTCCACCCAGCAGACCCAGTGAACTGCTGACTCCTGATCAGAACTGTCTACACATATTCATCATGTGGCTTTATCTGTATGAAACTGTTAACATATGAGTTTTCCATTTTCTGGATTTACAGGATAGTGTATATACCTATCTCTTATCTAATGGAGTTGGTCTATATTAGAGTAGTCTTAAGGATAAAGGTAACCAAGTGTCCTGTTGAAGAGGATTTGCATTACTTAATGTGTCTTGGTCTCTCTGATTCTCTCATTTTTAACTTAATTGTTGTTACTCTTAATATTGATTTGTACATGTAGCAAACATTATTTTAGAATAAGTACCAGTAGGAAATTATAATGTAAAAGCTATATTCACATTCTGTTAAGTAACTCCAAATTCTCAACAGGATAATCAAAATGATGGCAATAATTTACTCTCTTACAAGCGTACTTTCTGCGTATTATCTCTAGCATGCAACCCAACCAGACTTTCTGAATTTTTGTTAAGGCCATTAAAATAAATGTACATATTTTTAAAGTTTTCTTTCTCCGAGGTTGAGCATTCTTTCAGGCTTATTAACTAGCTATTTTTCTTCTTTTGTTGGTTATGTGTTGGAGCTACTTTGTATTTCTTTAAATTTGATTATTTGAGAACTTCATGGATGAGTATTATATTTACTGGCTTCTTAAAATATAATTTAAAAAGTTATTTACATGTCCTATTTTTTACAGACGTTGTTTATCTTTTCCTTTTGCTTCACAGACATTTTATTTTTAAGTACTCTTTTATTGCACTTATTTATTTGTGTGTGAGCGCACACTAGGATAGATGCACATGTGGATCAGAGGACATCTTGAAAGAGTCAGTTCTTTCTTTCTACCATGTGACCCTGCATCTAGAACACATGTTTTCATGCTCGACAGCAAGTGCCTTTACCTGCTGAGCTGCCTCACCAGCCTGGAAGAAAAATTAAAAAATGTAATATAATGACATTTGCCTATCTATCTATCTATCTATCTATCTATCTATCTATCTATCTATCTATTATCTATCAATTATCTATCACTTATCTATTGTTTCCTGGATCTTGCTTTAAAAGTCATCTATTTATAATTCCTTTCATCTCCTTATTGTCTGGAGGATTTTTTTCAATTACAAGATCAAATCTGTTGACTTTTATGTTTGTTGAACATAAAAATACTAAACTGAATATTATTATATTTTCCTTGCTTCTGTGCATGTTTTTTCTATTTTCTTTTTTTATTTTATTAATATTTTATTCATATTACATCTCAATTGTTAGCCCATCCCTTGTATCATCCCATTCCTCCCTCCCTCCCACTTTTGCCCTACTCTCTACCTCTATGTCTGTGACACTGTCTGGAGTTTTTAATTTTAATTTTTGAATGTATAATCATGTCTTTTTCTGAAGTCTTTCAAAACAATGTACACCGTGCATTACTATATTTTTCTTCTACTCAGACAATGAAACTTTCTTAACATTGTTTCTCAACAAGTCAACCTAATCTTATTGATTTTAATATTATATCTCACATACAGTTATACTCTATCTTTAATGTTTGAGGGAAGGATATATTATACTTTGAATGACTTATATTTCTTCCAAAATTCATATTCCAAAAAGAAAACCCCCAATGATTAGCATGAAGAAGTGAAGCCTTTTCAAGCTGACTCAGCCACCACTGTGGTCTTTACAAAAAGGTGGGTATGACTTCTGCTTTTCCATCTTGGCCAGGTGAAGATGCAACAGCAGGTTCTGTCTTTGCAGCAGACAGCCCTAGGAGGAGCTAAATCTGCCAATGTTTTGCTCATGAACTCCACTGCATTCTGAATGCTGAAATGTGAATATATTTTGCTTATAAATCACCTAGTCTGGGACATTATATTACAACATCCCAAACCACCAAAGATCATATCCTGTAAATAAAGTTTAATATCTTTATGAGCTTTCTTCAGAACCATCTTACCATATCGTGGCTCTTTGTTCCTTCTGTATTTCAACTGGCCAAGTTCCAAAAATTGCCTCACTGAGTTTTGGTCACAGTTTTAATTAATTTAGAGATAAGTTGGGGGAAAATAATTATATCATCATTGTATTAACGTTTTCCTTAATTGTATCCCTTTATATGTATATCTATCACCTTTATCTCTGTATTCACCTCTGTGGGTGTCTGCAACTGTGTCTATGTATGCATACCTTGGTAATTTTACTGCCACTTGCAAGGATGTATTCACATTAGTAGTCATACATTTTAGTTTTATCCAAAAATTATTTGTAGATTTAAATGTAAATTTCTTTCTAAGCATATTAAAATATTCTGAATGCCTTGAATTTCTGATTACTATTGTGAAAGGAGTTGTATTTTATAATTTGATTTTTGTTTAAAACTTTTCTTCATATAGAAATATTACTGACTCTTGTATGCTGATCTACTATCTAAGCATTCTGTAAGCTTTGAAAATATGCTTTTAATAGATTGATTGCTGACTCTCTACAAGACATTATGCTATTTGCAAGTGTGTATTGTTTGTAAGAGCAGATTCTTTTGTTTTTTCCTCTTTTCATCTGTAATGTGTGAGATGTGTGTATTTGCATATGTATCTTGTTATGTGCATAGGCACGTGTGTGCGGATGAGGGTGCATACATGCGCACACATGTGTGCATATGCATGTGGCTCTCCGTATATATATGTGTGTGTGCGTGTATATGTGTGGTGTGGTGTGTGAGTGTGTGTGAGTGGTGTGGTGTGTGTGTGTGTGTGTGTGTGTGTGTGTGTGTGTGTGTGTGTGCATACATAGGCTAAAGGCAGATATTAGGAATCTTCCTTGATTGTTTCACACCTTATTCAATGAAGCAGGGTCTGTCGATCAAATCTATAACTCCCCCAAATGGCTAGTCTTGCTTTTCAATCTGTCTCTGCTTCTGAGGCCACAATTATGGGGGTGGTGTCACACACACCTGCATTTATGTGAGTTCTGGGGAATCAGTTCTGTGTTCTTCTTGCTTGTCCAGCGAGCACTTTAACCGCTGGCGTAGTTTTATTTCCAGGCCAGACTGATTCACTTTTACCTCTCATGTAGCTGAGGCTGGCCTCAAACTTGCTATGTAGCCAGAGGTATCCATAAGCATTTGATACTCCTGCTTCCACTTCTGAAGTGCTGAGGTAATAGGCCTGTACCATCAGCCCCACTAGATACAGATGATACTAAGGACCAAACAGATTCTGAGTGTCATGTGTGCTAGCAAGTGCTGTACCAATGGAGCCACACCCCTAGCTCCTTTTCCTCCTTACTTATTTATTTATTTATTTTTTTTTTAAGGAAAAAAGGATCCTCTAATGGCTGAATCTCTGGTGCCAGGATGAATAGGACTGGTGAGAATTTCGAACCTTCGCTTGCTTTGTTTCTAAATTCAATACCTGTGTTTTACCATTAGCTGTAGTGTTCATTCCAGATTCTGGTGTGCTGCAACTTATCAGCCTGTGAAAACCACTTTGACTTCCAGCTTGCTAAGTGCAGTTTTAATCACAAATAACATTTGCTTTTAACTATTTTTTTTTGTGTCCCTTGAAGTAGATTTTCTTCTTTGATCTGCAAATATAGGACATTATGGAAATTGATTTTTGACATAGACGCCTCTCTGATCTTCAGGGGAATGAGGCTTCAGTCTGCACACACTTTGGGAAGAGATGTCTAGATATTTTTATTTAATCTATTTACTCATTTGTCCCTAATGAAATTTCTTGTAATATTGCTTTCCAATTCAGGTATCAACTTCCCAGTGACAAATAAATGCCAAGCTCTTGTCATCATTTTACGAATCTCTTTCTTCGTTTTGTATAAAAGGGAACCCTTTTCTAATTCCTTGTGTGTATTTAGGTGAATGTTTAGGTCTAGATTAGTAGAGTTTTGAATATTTTTCAACTTAATTAATTTAATAATTATTAAATTGTTTTGCCTGCTTTGTGGGAAACATACATTCACTCATGTCATGTAATATTTTCCATCAGACTGAATTTTGAATCTATTTACAGTGTGTGTAGCTGGTTTTAAGAATTTATTTCCTGCAATATGCTGGTTCTTTGCATTTTATTTCTCAAGTTCTGTGTAAAGCATTGATTTACTTACTGCTTTCTGAATCTTCCCTCACTCCCTCTGAGATGAGGATGGCTATTTCTATTTTCAGATGGAGAATGAGAATGAAGGCAAAGATGTGTTACCTTCTTTTTTCAAGCCCCCTGAGCTGTTAAGACCAGAGTAGAGAGGATTCCAGATCTGTCTCCACTGTTTTCCTGACACCTTTTTCAACTGGTTCCATGCTTTTGATGACAATCTATCTCATCACTTTTGCTTTTTCCCATGGTTCTCCATCATTTTGGCTTGACACATGACTTTATTTGAATGATCAAAACTGTGTGCAGGTCACTACTCCACATCTCCTCCATCTGCTTATAGGCACTTTCTGGGCTTGTCTAGAGTTAAATAAACAGGTCTGGTTTATTCTGGGGCTTAGTGAATCTGAAATGCTTTCACTGGTTTTATACTGATGATCTCACCTCAGACTAAGAGAAACATTGTAAACAGGAGAACTATCCGAGGGAATACATGCTATCTCTTGCATTCAAATGAAGTCATTCAAGCCCAGCTCTCCTAGGAATGTTTAGACTTTGATGAGATTCTATTTGCATTAATGATGCTATGAAATTCAAATGTTTAGCCCAGTTCAGGGGTGTTGGAAGGGTAATGAGATGGATTAAGGAAAGAAACATTTAGTCTGATCAGGTAAATCTGTTAATGAGCTCTCTTAGATGGTAAAATTAGGAGAGAAAAAAAATGGTGTGGTCTGGACAAATAACGGTCCCCAGGGATGGGGGACAAAGATTTTGTGCCTAATTCAAGGTTATATGATCCATCAAAACTTTCTTTGCTTCTGAGATTATTACAATGTTCTTTTGGTTATAAATTCTGTGTACACATAAGTGAAGCTATTTAGTTTATTAAAATGAAAGATTTTTTTGAGTGCCTACTCTGTCATACGAACTTTATCATGTAATTTAATTTCACAATCATGACTTTCTACAAGAACATTAAGTGTAATCGTGTCTAATACTTTGTTTTTAATTGCTTGTTTAATTGCCTATTTTCTTAATTAGAATCTAAGTTCCATGAGGCAGAAGCAGGGCCTTTCTTGCAGGGCATCTCTGTAGCATTGGTATTTGTCAGTTTTTGAGATATGAGTGTTAATCAGTGTTCTGTTATTATGGTAAGTACCAGAGAAAAGTAACTTAACAAGGAGAAAATGCTTATTGGTTCATGACTTTCAAGTTTCTCATCCACGGTGTATTTGAGTCAATGGTGAGATAAGCACATCATGGCAGGAGTATTTGGTGAACCAGAATGAGTTAAATAATAGCCCAGAGAGCAGGGAAAAAAGTAAGCCAGATGCTCAAAACCCTGTTCAGGAAGTGTCGTCAAGACTAGGACCCCCACAAGTTTCCTCTGAGAGGTCCCAGTAGCACCCCAAGACCGAATCCTTTATGTAGGCTTTGGGGGACACTGAACTTGCAAATTAGCAAGGAGACACTCAACATTAAATGTGCTAAAGGAACGAGAGCATCACTTCAGGTCTTATGCTCTGCTCTTCTGAAACTCTGAACATCAGGCAATTTCACGCTATTGCCTCTGTTTAGCAACGTGATTTGTCTCCTTGTATATTTCAATGGCCAGGATAGTATTTGAGTCCAATAGTATTTATTTCATTTATGATTGAATCCTGTGTTACCTATGTTATGATATCTGATGTTTTTGAATGTTAATGGCCTCTTGTCTCTCTTGTCTTGATTTCTAGTTCTTAGTACATGCCAAGCCCATCAAAGTTCAATGTCAATACTACAAAGGAGGAAGGCAGGGGATGTCCAAAGGATGGACAGGGGTTCCAGCATCTTCTAGGTACCACAAAAGGGAAGTTACTTAATACTCCATCTCATCCCAAGTTCTCATTCAGCTTTTAGAAGCCCAGTCAGTATAACCTACCTTTCCATTGAGTGACTCTTCTGATTAGTATCTGGTCTCTGATAAAAATTAGAGTTTATTGGCACACTATTTTCTTTTTTTTTATTGACAATGAATTTTTAAAAAATGTATTCATATTACATCTCAATTGTTAGCCCATCCCTTGTATCCTCCCTCCCTCCCGCTTCCCCCGCTACTCCCTTCCCCTATGTCTGTGACTGAGGGGGACCTCCTCCCCCTGTATATGCTCCTAGGGTATCGAGTCTCTTCTTGGTGACCTATTATCTTTCCTCTGAGTGCCACCAGGCCTCCCCATCCAAGGGACATGGTCCATTATGAGGCACCAGAGTTTGTGTGAAAGTCAGATCTCCTTCTCCACAACGGTGGAGAATGTCCTGTCCATCGGCTAGACTGGGTAGGAGTTCAAAGTTTACTGCCTATATTTTCCTTGGCTGGTGCCATAGTTTGAGGAGGACCCCAGGGCCCAGACCTGCCTGTAGTTTTCCAGGACCCTCTGGATCCTTCTATTTCCTCATTCTCCCAGGCTTCTCACCCCTAAAGTCTCAATAGGTTGTCCTCCCCTCTGACCCACTTTCCTGGTAGGTAAAGTTTTTCATGGGGGCGTACCCCTTGGACTAGTGTCTCGATATAAGTGAGTATATACCATTTGACTCTTTTTGCTTCTGGGTGAACTCACTCATTATGATAATTTCTAGTTCAATCCATTTGTCCACAAATTTCGGGAATTCCTTGTTTTTAATAGCTGAGTAGTATTCCATAGTGTAAATATACCACAGTTTCTTTATCCATTCTTCTACTGAGGGACACGTAGGCTGTTTCCATGTTCTGGCTATTATGAATAAGGCAGCTATGAACATGGTTGAGCATATGTCCCTGTTGTGTGGTAGGGCATCTTCTGGGTATATTCCAAGGAGTGGAATAGCTGGGTCTTGAGGAAGCCCTATTCCCATTTTTCTGAGAAAGCGCCAGATAGATTTCCAAAGTGGTTGTACTAGTTTGCATTCCTACCAGCATTGAAGGACTGTTCCTCTCTCTCCACATCCTCGCCAGCATGTGGTGTCAGGTGAGTTATTGATCTTAGCCATTCTGATGGGTGTAAGATGAAATCTCAGTGTCGTTTTGATTTGCATTTCTCTGATGACTAAGGAGGTTGAGCATTTCTTTAAGTGTTTCTCTGCCATTTGATATTCCTCTGTTCAGAATTCTCTGTTTAGTTCTGAGCCCCATTTCTCTATTGGGTTATTTGGTTTGGTAGTGTTTAATTTTTTGAGTTCTTTATATATTTTTGATATTAGACCTTTGTCAGATGAAGGGTTGGTGATTTTTTCCCAGTCTGTAGGCTGTCGCTTTGTTCTCTTGACAGTGTCAACTGCCTTACAGAAGCTTCTCAGCCTCATGAGGTCCCATTTATTAATTGTTGACGTTAAGGCCTGGGCTGTTCGTGTTCTGTTCAGGAAGTTGTCTCCTGTACCTATGTGTTCCAGACTCTTCCCCACTTTTTCCTCTAATTGGGTTAATGTCTCTGGTTTTAGGTTGAGGTCTTTAATTTACTTGGACTTGATTTTTGTCCATGGTGACAAATAGGGGTCTAATTGCATTTTTCTACATGTAGACATCCAGTTAGACCAGCACCATTTGTTGAAGATGCTGTCGTTTTTCCATTGAATGGATTTGTCTTCTTTGTCAAAAATCAAGTGACCAAATGTGTGCGGATTCATCTCTGGGTCTTCAGTTCGATTCCATTGATCCACTAGCCTATTTCTGTGTCAGTACCATGCTGTTTTACAGCTCTATAGTACAACTTGAGATCAGGTATGGAGATTCCTCCAGAGGATTTTTTTATTGTATAGGATTGTTTTTGCTATTCTGGGCTTTTTGTTTCTCCATATGAAGTTGAGAATTGTTCTTTCAATATCTTCAAAATATTTTGTAGGTATTCTGATAGGACTTGCATTGAATCTGTAAATTGCTTTTGGCAAAATGGCCATTTTTACTGTGTTAATTCTCCTGATCCACGAACAAGGTAGATCCCACCATCTTCTGATGTCATTTTCAATCTCTTTCTTCAGAGATTTAAAGTTTTTTTCAAATAAGTCCTTCACTTGCTTGGTTAGAGTTATTCCTAGATATTTTATATTGCTTGTGGCTATCGTGAAGGGAGTAATTTTCCTAATTTCTTTCTCTGCCTGTTTGTCATTTGTATATAGGAAAGCTACTGACTTTTTTTGAGTTTATTTTGTATCCTGCCAATTTGCTGAAGGTGTTTATCAGCTGTAGAAGTTCTCTGGTGGAATTTTGGGGGTCACTTATATACACTATCATATCATCTGCAAATAGGGATAATTTGACTTCTTCCTTTCCCATTTGGATCCCCTTGATCTCCTTTTGATGTCTTATTGCTCTGGCTAGAACTTCAAGAACTATATTGAAGAGATATGGGGAAAGTGGGCAGCCTTGTCTGGTCCCCGATTTTAGAGGAATTTCCTTGAGTATCTCTCCATTTAATTTAATGTTGGCTATTGGTTTGCTGTATATAGCCTTTATGATGTTTAGAAAAGTTGGCACACTATTTTCAAACCAGTTCTATGTTATGGGTTGATATTACTTTCTCTAATATTTATATTAGTTCTCATATTCTCTTACAAAGAAACCTTTCATAAAATACTGGAAAATCTCAGATGAATCTTGGGGGTCTAATCCCTCCAGTTGAAGCCTGCAGCAGAGCAAAAGGGGGTGGTCCTTTTCTCATCATCTCAAGTGTGGATGGATGCAATAATTATTGCTGCAGTAAGGCATGCTTTCTCACAGTATCCTGGAAACCTGCAGAGCAATCCAATCTTGACAAGCACTACAAGATTTTCATATCCTTTAGACATTAGGAATAGGGAGTCATAGCTTTTATGGTCATTTTTGGTGAATTTTGAACTCTGAAAAAATGAAATAAAATCATCTACTTCAAAATTTAATCTTTCAGCAAAGTATGTGTTTCTTATAAATCTGAATAATTGCAACAGTTACAGAAACTGATTTGTTCTAAATGCTGTAGGTGACTATCATAGAAGAGCCTCAGGGTAGACATTCAGAAAAACAATAATGATCTAAGAAAGGGTATTGCAGAATTTCATTTTGACCTACAATAGGAAATCATCTTATGTACTTACTGATCATCCACTGGCGCTGACTTCATTTTCAAATGTCACCCCTATGTGTCTGACAGTGGGAGATGGAAACATTGTTTTCATCCTTGTTGTTTTTTCATCCTTGTGAGCAAAGTGTATAAATAACAGAAGTGCAGGCTTTTCTTATGCACAGACTTTCAGCTATGACATCATTATTGTGGGACCGTGCATCCAGAGGACCTGGACCGCCTGCTCAAATGTAGCCAACAGGCAACTCAATCTCCATTGGGGCACCCTAGCAAGGAGCCTTCTGTTGCCTTCTCTTTGATCACTTGCCCCTGGTGGCATGGCTTACCAGGCAGTCCTGGAAGAGGATGCAGGCAGTCCTGTTGAGACTTGGTAGGTTGGGATGAGTTGTAAGGGAGACTAGGGGAGGGGCATATGGGGGAAGGATAGGGGAGGGTGGGACTGGGAGGAGACAAGAGAGGGGGCTACGATTAGGATGTAAGGTGAGTAAATTCTTTAAAAATAAATTTAAATTAAAAAATAATATACCAAGTCCTACAATACTGTTCGAAAGTATTACCATTAACTAAGCAAATCTTTCCTCACTAATTTTCCATCTGAGAAAATGCTCTCTAAATACAGCCTAGATCTTTCATGTCTATAATCTCATGTTCCTACTGTGAAATGCGAGGCAGAGGCTGGAGAAACCATAGGAGCTCACTGTCTAGCAAGACTGACATTTAATTGTAAAAAGCAAGACACCCAGTCTCAAAGCAGACAGAAATCAAGGATCACACCTAAGACTGTTTTCTGACTTCCACACACATACCCTCACACATTCAGATCCATAGACATCTATACATACACACAAATGCGCAGACATCATACTTGGGTGACCAGACTCATATACACACACATACATACATACATACATACATACATACATACATACATACATACATATGTACATACATACATATATATACACACAAACATCATATACATGAGTGCACGTACCCACAAATAATGAACAGTGACAACAAAAATAGCATTCCTCTACATTTTTTGTCAGTTAATAAAAGAAATGACATATAAAACTCCCCTCCTTGTTATTCTCACAATTTGCTTTCTATGTCTGATATTTTCTATGTGGGACCGCAGTTGAGCTTGCACACTCTCTTGGAACCATTTATCACTGTGGTGTTTGGCAGGGGACTGAGGAGGGTCATTCCTCTGAAAACAACCCCATTCCAGAGAGTTTGATGTACCTTGTTTGCCCTGCTGCTCACCAGCATGCAAAGGACACCTGCCATGTTTAGCCCAGGCTATCTGCCCTCTTCCCTTGAGTCATGCCACTTAAGATTCTTATCATCAGCTTGGTCCTTTCAGTCCACAGTACAGGAAAAAATTTCCATTGCTTTGGTGCCCAGAGGAAGGGATGTAAACTCCATGGACAAAACCAGCTTCTTAATTGACTTCTGTTGATATTCAATCCCAGCAGTCTTTTCTCCATTGACTGGAAAATACCAAGTCCTGTTGAAGCAAAGCTAAATATTTACTCCTCCTCGACTCAGGTTCCTGGCAAAGGGTGATAGGAAAAAGATTTTCTATCATTGGTCTGGAGTTTGTAAGAGCATTTCAGAGCCAGGGTTGTCTAGTTGGCCCACAACATTGCTTCACTTGTTTTGGAAGAACACTTGGAAGACCTAGAATCAAAACCTCATTGTGTTGGTAATGTGAGTCTCATTTTTAGAGAGCACTCATAGAACTCCCGGCTCTGTCTCTGTGTGATAACACCTCTTCTTTATCCTATGTCACAGTTACTAGTCTGACAACAAGATGGACATCTCTAAGATGCAGGTGTGCACTCTTTCCAGTTGGAGAATCACACTAAAACCAGCTCTTATGTGGGTCTGCTCTCTTCTTTCTGTTCATGATAATTGGTCAGGGTAAGCTTGTCTAGGCTTTCCTCAGAAAGGAAAGCCATCATTACAAAAGAAAATCTGTGATGCCAGAGGACATTTCCATTAACAGAGCAGGGGGACTGATTTTCCCACTAGGTGTTATAGAATGGAGGTAAACTCAGGCTTCTCTAACAGATTCTTGTCAGTTTCCCTGGGAAGGGAAAGACGGATGTATATATTCAGGTTGGGGACATTAGGCCCTGAATGACTAATAGGCAATTACTCATTTGTTTCATTTAATATAAAACAACGATCTTGGAGACAAATTGTCCCTGCTTAATACTGAGGTAAGTTTGGTTAAAGCTCCTGCTTTACAGGAGAAGCAGGGAATATTCAGGGCTGGAAAGAGAAATGAACTCAGAAGCCTACCTTCAGCTTCCTTGAGCATCTTCCTCTATTCTGATTTTCCTCATGGAAGCAAATCATTTCCACCTATTGCTAGCATTAAGCATGCCACCACCCAATCAGGCTGTTGGAGGCTGCAGTAGAGTACATGGCCTCTGTCACTCAGGAAGGCAGATGTGAATGAACTAGAGGATTCATGTTCCAAATGTTTTTGAAATTTACTTTAATGATGGATAAACAATGTACACGAGAATAGGAAAAATAGACTGGAATGGTGGGGCTTATCTGTAATGCCAACATTTGAGAGGCATGTTAAACCTAAGAATAGCTTGAAATTTATAGTGAGACCATGTTGAAAAACACGTCGTACTGTGTACTGTGTGTGTGTGTGTGTGTGTGTGTTCGTGTGTGTGTGCTGAAATTAATTAATGTTTTCAAGAAGGGAAGTTTTCATTCTTTC
The DNA here is from genome assembly GCA_907169655.1 of Acomys percivali. Taxonomy (NCBI): domain Eukaryota; kingdom Metazoa; phylum Chordata; class Mammalia; order Rodentia; family Muridae; genus Acomys; species Acomys percivali. The sequence goes on along the minus strand of OU015747.1, from coordinate 40,869,988 downwards.
TGTTACTCCAAAGCCTTGAGTTGACTATTGTTGTGTACCTGAGTGTGTCATAGCTTCAATTCCACTTAGAGATAGAGAAATGGTCAGTGATGCACTGCTGGGATCTTGAATTAAAATTCCCATGGGTTCACCTTTCTAGTTTCTCAGCCCTCAAAAAGGGTGTTCAGACTGTGTTTAGGATACCTTTGGAGTGAATTGCTCCTATTGGAGCCCTCAGAAGTTCCAAATTGCAAGATGTAGTGGCAACGGTGTCCATCTATCAGAGGCTGAAAAGAAATGACTACAGAGCAGTCATTCTCAACTGTCCTAATGCTGTGACCTTTTCATACAGTTCCCCATGTTGTGGTGGCCTCCAACCATTTTCATTGCTAGTTCATAACTGTAATTCTACTACTGTTATGAATTACAATATAAATATCTTATATGTGTAATATCTGATAGGTGACCCTCACAAAATGGCCACAACTCATAGTTTGAGAATTGCTGCTATGAAAATGTCAGCAAGCACGAAGTGGCAGGCTAAAACTGAACGGATTCTGTTGCAACTGTTTCTTTCTTTCTTTCTTTCCTTCCTTTTCTTTCTTTCTTTTAATTAATGTTGCTTTATATTTTCATTAGTTAATTAATTTATTTACTTTACATCCCCTCCCTTCTCTCCTCCCAGCTCCTCCTCCTCCCCTCCCCTCAGAGAAGGGGAGACCTCCTATGGATATCAACCCTCCTTGGCATATCACATTGTAGTAGGATCAGGCGCATCATCTTCTATTGAGGCTGGACAAGGTAGCCCAGTTGGGGAAAGGGATCCAAAGGCAGGCAACAGAGTCAGATACAGCCCCTGCTCCTGCTGTTAGAGGTCCCACATGAGGTCCAAGCTGCACATCTGTACATATGTGTAGAGAGCCTAGGTTCATCCCATGCTTGCTCTCTGTTTGGTCATTCAGTCTCTGTGAGGTCCTATGGTCGCAAGTTAGTTGGCTCTACAGGTTTTCTTGTGGTGTCCTTGACCTCTCTGGATCCTTTAATCCTTTTTTTCCTCTCTTGCACAAGATTCCCAGAGAGCGCTGTCTAGTGTTTGGCTGTGGGTCTTTGTATCTGTTTCCATCAGATGCTGGGTGAATCCACTCAGATGACAGTTATGCTAGGCTCCTGTATGCAAGTATATCAGAATATTATTAATAGTGTCAGGAGTGGGCGCTATCTCATGCTGTGTGACTCAACTAGGGACAGTCATTGGTTTGCCATTCCCTTACTTTCTACTCCCTTTTTATCCCAGCACCACATTTTTTTCCTGTAACTCTTTTCACAACAGGCCACTGCTGCTTCCAGGAAAGCCCAAAGACACTGCTGGAAGAGTAAACCCACCTGTATGATATAGATTCACAATCCTTCCCAACTCCTAGCTCTTTCTCAGAGCAGAGTCACAGCCATGACACTGTGCTGTGGGAGGCACCAGGGACAAGGAGTTCACGCAATGACAGACAGTACTGATTTTCATCTGTGAGTCAGAAGAGAACTGCTCTCCGATTGAGAGATGTCCACTGAGGGAAAAAGTGTGATTTAAGTAAGAATGTTTGTCTCTGAGTTTACTTTCTGATGAGAACAAAAGGACATAACTTGCAGGATGGATCTGAAATGTACCTCACATCTATTAGCCACTCAGTAAATGGCAGTTAGTCTCAGAGAATTGGATTTGAAAGTCTCCGAGGTAATTTTCTCTCCCATTTACCCCTTCTGCCTATATTGGCTCATTTTGAACTTCATTCCCTTAATATTTAGAAAAACTGTGTTTCATCTTCCATGTAATGCTCTAAAACAGTAAAGCCACTGACACCAGATTCTTGAGATCTCACTGCTACGTGGGTCACAGGTGCCATTATGAGTCAAAACTTATTATTAAGCAGGCTTTTTGGTTGTTTTTAATTTATAGACCACTCCTGTGATGAATGTTTTGAAGAGACAGAAGTAGGAACAAAATACATTTGTTCACAGAACAACGCTGAACAAAGACAGAAAACAACCAGAGAAAGCAAATAAGCACATAGCTTCCTTCTTTAGCTATGGCTGGGATTCACATTCCTCTTTCCCTCAGTAACAAACAAGTGATCTGCTTGTACTTCAGTTTTTCTTGATCTGCATTTGGGGAGAATTACTCATGTTTAATAGTCAGCTTGTGTCCACTGAATGTCCATCATTCTGTGTGCGGTTTTGAAACTGGTGTTTTCACATTTTGTTTAGTGCTGTTCGGTAGCCAGAGACAGGCTGGAACTGTTTTCACATGATGCTCTTGAAGAAACTGGGACTCACAGAAGTAAAAATGCTAAATTTATGAAAAAACAAATTCTGTGATATTTGAATATATGACTTTCATTGTTTCCCCTTTTGGTATTTGGCGTTTGAAATTACACATATGTTTCAAAAGTGGAATGGAAACTCCCATCATCCCCCTCATTTGGATTAACCTTATCAATGTTTTCCATGTTTACTTTCTTTACTTGTTCTATCATCTACTCATCTATCAATCTATGTATCTGTATTTATTTAGGAATTTATAAATTTCTTTTTCCTCTTTTTCAGTCACAATCAAGTATCTGTCTATTATCTATCTATCTATCTATCTATCTATCTATCTATCTATCTATCATCTATCTTTTTATCATCTATCATCTATTTTTAAATCCAAATAATTTGACTATGAGTTACATGTTATATGATCTATGTAACTCATAGTATAAGACACACACACATGTCTTTCCCTATATAGCAGTTCTATATCTGTTTCCCAAGAGCAAATATATTTTTCAATATCACCATAATATGTCCATCATATTCAGTAATCTTAACATCACCATAGTAGTCATATAAAATTATAACTCACATTCTAGTTTCTTAGTTGTTCCAGAATACCTTTTATGTAATTTAACTTCTGGTCCAAGACACAGCCCTGGAACATGCACTGTACCTGTTGCTGTGTCTTTTTACCTTCCCAGAATCTGGGAAACTCTTAGCTTTTGTTTTTATATTGCTAACATTTCTGAAAATGAAAGTACAAGGCCAGTGTTATGGATCGAGGGGTAAAAGCATTTGCTGCCATGTATGATGACCTGAAGTTGATTCCCAGAGCCCATAGGATGGAAGGAAAAAACTCAAGTCCTGAAGGCTGTCCTAATTCCCACAGGTTCACTTTGCTACACACACACACACACACACACACACACACACATACACACACACATACATACACACACACATACATACACACACATACATACACACAAATATATATATATATATATATATAAATAAATGTTAAGAACCAAAACAGAAAAAACCACTTTTAGTCTTCGCCTCAGTTTGGCTTTGTCTGTATGTTTCAAGTAAGGACCTCATGTCTCTCCTGGCATGGTTTGCCCCAACATTGGTGATACTCCCTTTGATCTAGTCTCTACCCAAGGAGGTCATTTCTCACTGTTTTCTAATAAATCCATTATCTGTTAAAGATTTTTTTGAGTCTGTATAGTTTATTCCTCTCTGAACATTTTTGAAGCTCATGGCCTATTTCATATTAATTAATAATTAATTCTTGTATTACTTTTTTTTTGAAAGAATAGAGATATACTGAAAGACACTGGAGCTCTCTTTTTGACTATCAGACTGTTGAAATGATGGTTCACTAAGAAATCAGAGTTCGTACTGAGAGAAGGAAATGGCTGAAACTTGAGTCTGATGGTGGGGAAACTCTCCCAGGAGGATGTAGCTGACAGCACTGACTTGGCAGACCACTTTGCAGGAGAGTCAGGACACTGGAGCCTAGACAAGCAGGACCACAGCTGGACCAGGACTGCTTAACTATGCATGCCTTTTGCCCTCTGAGCATGAACTTCAGGACAGAAACCCACAGATGGGCTTTCAGGAAGGGTCCCGGGGTTTCTCTTTCTTTGTAACCACACTGAGAACAATAACTAAATCTTCTTTCTTTCTTTTCACTAACACTTGTCTATTTAATTGGCCTGTTGATGATGATAAGGGTAAGGAAAGCCTAGCTTGTTAGCGTTGCAGGGACCCAGGTTCGGATCTTAAAAAGTTCCAGAATCAATTTTGATTACAGAAATACATAGTGTGCTTTGAGAATATTCTAGCCTCATTTTGTATTCACTGCTCTTTCTCTTCATCCTCACATCTCCTTGTTCCTGTAGACAAGTTGTTTCTGCTTTTTTTTTTTTGTCATCTGTACAAATGATCTCATGCATCCAAATAAAGTCTATTCATTTTATTTTAGTTTTGGCTAGTGTTTTTCCTTGATATTTTTAGTGTAAAGACTTATTTACAATTTAGATTTACAAACCTGGAATTAGGTTTTCATTATTGACAAGTAATTGGCTTATCACAGTATCAAGTCATGATGGCATTTTTTTCTTATCAGAGGCTATTTCTAATCGATGTGACTTTGACACTTTATTCTAGTTTTAGCCTCACTATTGATAATTTGTGCCCAGGTGGACTATTGTGGCGTCAGTCTTTGCTTAATGCATTGGTGTGAAGAAGCCTCACCTTCTTCTTCCGGCAGGATGTGGCTCTAACTGAATACATTATATGCAGAGCCCACCCTTCGACACGCAGAAGTTGTTGGAAAACTGAAATCATGGTTTGACACTTGTCGGAAATGAAGTATTGTTGTTGAATTCAGCCAAGGAGAAAACGTTTGAGAATCTGAAGCCTTGGACATTCATAATATACTCAAGTTGAGCTCTCTGGTGCTTGCTTCTTTCAAAATGGGCTAAGGTTTTGTTCTAATGCCACATCAGGCCTTGCACACTACCACAGCTGCACACTGTAGAGATGTGTTCTCCTCTTGTCTGTCCCTGTGAGCTCAGCTCACAGCAAGGACTAGTCTGCTCATTGAAGTTGGTTTTCACTGCAGAACTATGTAAAAGTGGAGGTGAAGGTGAAAGGGAAAGCTGACATTCCATAGCTGGAGGCAAGAGGACAGGAAGGGAGAGTGAGCAGACACAAGAAGTATTTTCTTCTTCTCATGGAGTAAGCAAGAAGTTAGCACTCTTCAAGCTGTGAGTAATCAGCAACAAAGCCAAGTCCTTCCCTTTGATGCAGGTAGGTCTCAGTTGTGCACGTAGTGGCCAGGAATGGACTTCAAGATGATGCATCAAGGCAGAATGAAAGACATGGTATGGTGAGGCCAGTGCTGTGAGAGCACCAAGGTTTGCTCTTGAAGTGGATAACTCCCCATGATGGGAATTCTGTTAGTTGTGTAATTTCCTAAGATGAACTAAGTCTTTGTCTTTGTTTTGCTTCTAAGAGAAAACTAAGAGGAAAATGCTATTTAAAAGAAGGAGACATAGCCTGGGTACCAATTATGCCCTCATTCTAACTATTTCCCCATCAAAGCTGCAAGGCATCCTGGGAGGTGTTAGAGTGGTTATGAAGTAGAAGGTTACCTAAAATGTGACCCTGTGATTCAGCTAATGTGAAGTCATCCTCCACCTGGTATATAGTAAAACTTCAGAATCATGTTGCTACTTTTAAGGTCACCCTCCTCAAGCTCCTGTAGGTAATCCCCCACCTGTGCTCTGTAAGAAAGCCCAATATGCTCATTGGTTTGCTGTTAGTTTTTGGAGGGATCGTACTTGGTCTCTCTTCAGGGCCGTATTGATGTGAACAGAAGGAAACCAGTCAGGCAGTTTTTGAGTGGGGACCCCTTGTCCCCTTGTCCTTGACCAGAAGCCAGCAGTCTGAAAGAAATATCTTTGGTACTATTAGCAAGTCTGTCAAGGCCAGAGGTTAAGAATGCCAGAGATGTTTAGGAGCACTAGTTTGTGCTCTGGCTACTTGTTATCTTTCTTTTATTTTTCCAAGGGAACCTAAATGACCACAACACCCTGCAAGCTCTATGTATGGTTGAATGAAATTACAGCCCAGATGCCTGGGATGAAGCGACACATGAACACACATTTCAACCCAGTAAATCCTTATTTCACCTCTTACTCTGAGTGGAACTCTCCTCTGAAACACAGGAGCTCTGGTTGTGTTTTCTCATGTATAAACCTCCAATAAATGCCTTCTAAAACTTACCCTTCTGTCTTCTTTTAAATTCATTCTCTAAGCTCATGAGACAAAGGACCCAAGAATCCACTGGACTATGGTGGCTTTGGTGTTCTTTGATTGTCCTGGACCACAGCCACTGTGGTCCTAAGTCAAGAAAGTCTTCATCAACTCAAGGACTCCCTGTTTTTCGTCCTTGTATCATTTTCTGTCTTGAATAGACTATTGCCTGTATATTTCCTGGAAAAGTTAACAGAAGGCATATCCAGTGAGACCTTGCTTTAGAAAGAGAAAATGAAAAGAAGAAAGAAAGACAGGGATTCTAGAGGACCTCCTTAATTCTACAAATAGCTGTGAGGCTAAAAAGACTCCTCAGAAGTTTTGCTTCTTTTCAGGACATTTTCATAAAAATCCTGATGGTGTTGCCCCATGTGTAAGAACAGCTGAAGATACCACCCTGAAAGAGTTAAGTGATTTTCTATATTGATATTATTATTTTAATTAATTAATTAACTTATACCCAAGACTTTTATCATGAAGGGGTATTGGATTTTGTTAAAGTCTTTTTCAACACATGAAATGATCATGTGTTTTTCCTTTCAGTTTGTTTATACTGTGGATTATGTTGATACATTTTTATATATTGAACCATACCTGACTTCCTAAGATGAAACCCACTTGGTTATGGTGGATGACATTTTTTTGTATTTTTGATTTGGTATATTAGTATTTTCCTGAGTATTTTTGCAACAATGTTCCTGAGAAAAATTGGTCTGAAACTAACTTTGTTGGGTCTTTGTGTGGCTTAAGTAACAGGTGACTGGCCTCAGGGAATGAGTTTGCTGATGTTCTTCTGTTTTCATTTTGGGTAATGATATGAGGTGTATTGATATTAGATTTTCTTGGAAAGTCTGGTAGAATTTTGTGCTAAAACCATATGGGCCTGTTTTTGTTTGTTTGTTTTTGTTGTTGTTCTTGTTGTGGTTAGGTGTTGAAGTCTCCCACGATTAATGTGTGGGATTTGAGGTGTGATTAAAGCTTTAGTAATGTTTCTTTTAAGAATGTGAGTACCCTTGCATTTGAGTCATAGATATTCAGAATTGAGGCATTATCTTGGTGGATTTTTCCTTTGATGAATATAAAGTGTCCTTTCCCATCTCTTTTGATTAATTTTGGTTGAAAGTCTATTTTGTTTGATGTGAGAATGGCTACACTAGCTTGCCTGTTGGGTCTATTTGCTTGGAAAGTCTTTTTCTAGACCTTTACTCTGGGTTTGGGATCATTGTAGGTTTGGGTGCTGATTTCTGAGTTTATCTTTGTTAAATGGGTGGGTTTTGGGTATTTTCCCCCTTAGTTTTGATTGTCTTTCTGTTTTTTTTTGGTTGTTGTTTTGTTTTTGTTTTTTTCCTGAGTGGCCTTGGGGGTCTGACCACTAGCTAGTCTTCAGGTCCAGGAGGATGTCTTCACTAGGGTTTTTGTGGCCTGCATGACCTCTGGGGTTTTAGGTGCTAAGGTTGCCTCTGGGGTCCCTATAACTAACATGGCCTCCAGGAATGTAGAGGTCTTCTACTGAATTTGTGGGCTAGAATATGGAGCCTAGGGGATGGAATGCAGTTTACAACTGTTGGGTGTCCTTTATGGGGAGTTGGCAGGCATAGGGTATAAGGCAATGTCTTACCTTGGTTCCCTGGCATGGCCTCTGAGAACGAGGCAGAGTTGTGGTGGTAGGATGCATTTTGCATTTCTTGGGTATACTTTAAGGGGATTTGGCAGGTAGGATATAGAATAGGGTCTTACCTGGCATTCCTGGTGCCAGTGTAAATTTTTTATTATTAACTGGCCTGGGTTGGTGCCACTTTTGAGTGTATTATTAAAACAGAAGGTGCATCTTTATTCAATAAATTCAAGAAAGCACTAAGTAAACAGACTTCTTCTGTGCAAAGCTTCTTAGAGTCTTCACCACGAAAATGTGCAAGGTGGCTTTTTGACAGATAAAATATTGTTCCTTTCCTTAGTTATGTGCTAGTGTTACTTTTATTTAAACTCTGTTTCTTCCATCTTGCCATCTAAAGTGTCTATGAAAACTAGTGCACCCAATATCACCAGCAAGCTGATTAATTGTTGTAGAAAATGAAGGTAACATTATTTGACTGTGGTGAAATGATTCCAATATGCTGTATCTGATGAAAATAAAGTTTGTCAAACACATGCTTAAGAAAAGAAGCACAGATCTAAGTGACTGAGGTGGCAGTATGGAGACACTGAGTGGCTGGGTGGGCTGCTTTGGTCTCTGAGCCAAAGTGGGAAGAAATCATTCACTGACATTTTCTGCCTGGAAAATTAAGAAGGCCTTGTAGACTCCTAGGGAACTAATGTAATATAAACAAAACAAAACAAAGCAACACCTCAACCCCAAACAATTGAGTTGCTTTTCATACTTTCTTTGTGGCAGAGTTTGGTGAACACAGGTTTTTGGTGGTGCATGGGTGTGGCCAATGGTCTTGTGTTTACAGAGTGGATGGGATGAGCTCTGTGAAGTGACTGCTTGCTACATAGCATGCTTACTCACAGTTGTGGCGTGGTGATGATTTGACAGGCTTATTCATCCTTATACCACCTGATCTGGACCTGTTTTGACTCCCAAGGAAAAGTCCCGTGTTGTCGTGTCCCCCCCCCCCCCCCCCCCCCCGTGTGTAGTGGAGGGGTGGAGGGCTACTACTGCACTTCAACTGCACTTCAAAGGCAGGGGAGAGTGAAGTCAAAAGTGCCAGGCAGGCCTGCTTTCCCCTTCAGGCTGTTTTGAAGGTCTGCAATTGTGAATGTTATCCTGCATATCATGGGCACAGGGCTTTCCTTTGAACACAGGCTTCTAGGAGCAGTGGAACTTTTGAAAACAGAATTGTCTTGCTGAGACCTGGGTGGCCTGCTGAGATGACAAAAGGGTGAGAGGGATCAGGTCATGAAAGCATACTGTGCCTGGAGAAAAGAATGAGAGTGAGAAAAGAGGAAAAGATCTCCCTGCCAATGACAGCGCAGCCTCATTGTCTTAGCACTAGTTGGGAAAGTTATGTGAGTTATGGTCCGATTAGGAAGTTAAGATTTACTTTGGTGGATGGGGACGCCTGGTGGCACTCAGATGAAGGATAATAGGTCACCAAGAATAGACTCGATACCCTATGAGCATATACAGGGGGAGGAAGTCCCCTCAGTCGCAGACATAGGGGCGGGGAGTAGGGGTGGAAGCGGGAGGGAGGGAGGAATGGGAGGATACAAGGGATGGGCTAACAACTGAGATGTAATATGAATAAATTAATAATAAAAGATTTACTTTGGTAAAGAAATAATGGAAAACCCTGTGGAGAACTTTAATTTCCCTCTTTTCCAGCAATATCAAAACTTGTGGGATTCCATGGATGACAGCAGGGTAGCTTCAGCACCCACCCTTTGTTATATGTCTCCCACATGACCCTTGTAGTCCTAATACTTGATCAGTAACATTAGCATTGAAGAGACCAGGCTGGTGCCATGTTAGCATTATGGTTGTTTTGTGTTGAGTATTGTTAAAAAGCAGCACAAAAGAGCCTTCAGTCACCTTCAATGGATAGCCAAGGAACTCTTTTTTCTCTACCATATTGGAGACAGTAAACAACCATTATCATTGGTAAGAGAAGGTTGGCATTGAGAGAGGTTTGCATAATAGGTATTGCTCGTATTTCTCATTAGATTAGCTTTATACGAAGCCTTTTAAAAGATTCATTTTAATATCTTTGTGTTTGTGTGTGTGTGTGTGTGTGTGTGTGTGTGTGTGTGCAAGTTATATGTGTGCTCGTGATACTGCATACTGACTTTGGAAGAGGGAATTGGATTTTTGGAGTTGGAGTTACAGGCCATTGTGAGTCTGGGACTGGACTTGGATCCTCTAGAAAAACAAGTACTATCAACTGCTGAGCCATTTCTCCAGCCCTATTCTGTTTCCTGTGAATCTTTCTACAAGTTACTGCCTTAAAAAAGTACAAAGGCCATTTCTTTTGTCTTAATATTTATCACCCTTTGTAAAAGTTATATATATATTCATATATAAAACTTGAAATAGATATAACTTATATATATAATGAAGCAAGTAAGATATATGCATATACATACACACATACACACACATATATATATATACATATATATACACATATATGTATATATCTTACTTGCTTCATTAGGGTCTTTTTTAATGAAAGCCACCTTAAATACAGAAATTAAAATATTAACCTCATAGAAAACTTTGAGTGATGTCAATTGTTCAGTTTATCTATAGGCAAAATACAATAGAAGTTTTGTTTGTTTGCCTTTCTTACCTTTGCCTCATAGTTGAAGGAACTAGATCTACCTAGGGACTAAAATAGATTTTTAACCTAAGTCTTTAGGGCTCTAAAGTCTGTGTGTGTACCCTCATGAACTTTCTTAGTAATGCACTTAAGCCGTTACTTACCCAGAGATGCACACCACAATAAATCTGCTTGCACAGGGCCTGAATTCATTAAATAAAAGTATGAACACAGGTACAAGAAAGTCATTATGACTTAAGAGAGGTGGGAGGAAGTGTTTTCCCTATTTGTGTATGGAGCAGTGAGTACGTGGGTGTTAATGTTAGACAGGAATTGAATATAATAAGATTTAACACTTATAAGTTGTTGTTTATTGTTTTGGTTTATTTATAGGTCTCCTATGAAGCCCAGCTTGACTTATAATTGAACCTTTTGTCTCAGCCTTCCATGTAATGAGATTACAGGGGTATGTACTGCGGTGCCAATCTACTCAGTAGGTTTTGAATTAAAATAAACAGTTTAACCCTGCAAAGCTGGTTCTTCATCTACAATAAAAGACATAATATTCTTACCTCAGAGAGTGTTGAAATTATTAAAATATATTTCAAAGGGCATCATGTTCATCACAAGAATTAATATCTGTCTGTGTTTGCTTTGGTTACTGAGACTCTCCAAGTGAGTTTGATGGTTCATGTCTAACAGTGGTGTAGTGCATGGTAGGTTCTTGGCATCAACATTGTGAGTTAAATGAGTGCAGTTAGATGTCAGATTTTCAGTGTTGTTGTTGATTTACCAATAAAGCCTAATAATGTTTATCATTAGGCCCATAATTATTACATCAGTATTTTCTAACCTGCTAGCTATCAATCAAGACACAGACACATGTTGTATTTTAAAATAGCCTTAGTTTACCTGGGGCAGGGCAGATATTATTCCCCTAAACTACTTCCCATAGTGGGGAAGGTATGTCATACCTGCCCCCATGCCATCTGCTTCTAATAATTTCCATCAAGCTACCTCCCATCCATAGTCCCAAATACTTGCTAATGTTCTTCATCTGGGCCAAATCTCCATCCATGCTGACCATGTGTTTCTCTTCCATCTAACCCATGTTGGCCTTCTTTCTCTTCTCTTGTCCTCCCATCCTTCTTCTCCTCTGGACTCTCTTCTTTTCCCAGGATTCTCTCTGTCTCCAAGCCCAGGAACCTTAGCCATGCCTATCTCATTTGCCCTGCCTAGGTATGATAGCTTTTTATTAATTAGCATCAGAATACATCAGACCAGCCTCCAACATTTCCAGAGTTTTAGTTGATGCAGCACTTCATGATCAATGAGAAATAAATAGGCATAGGACAGTGGGTGGTAAGGAAATGGTTAATGGTAAACAAATATGGTGAACTAAATCAATTGAGGTAGAGCCAATGTACTGAATTCTTCAGTTATTTTGTGGAAGTTTTTAAAAGGTATTAAGCAAACATATTTGTATTATGTTTCTTTTTTAACATATACATTTATATTATTACACATTAATAAAATAAACTACATACATCAGGAAGAACTACAAGACAATCAGGAATTATATAAATGTTACATTCATAATGATTTGGCTATTTGTATTTGGCAAACCTGAAGCAAACATCTTTCCTATCTTGTTGGGTCTAATATTCTGAATGAAAATTGGTATCTATAATATCTCATCTCTATTAACTTAAAACATCTATCTTGCTATAAAAACATCTTAACCCCTAACCAACTAAGTTTAATTGTAAGACTAAACTATCTAGTCTTCAACCCCATCAGAGACTTAAGAAGGAATAAAATTAAACTGGAAGTGCAGGTTAGCAGCTTCTAAAATGAAAAAAAAAAAAAAAAAAAAAAAAAAAAGACTGAAACAGTTTATTGCCTGAATAGTCACCCAACACTCTCTATAACGCTAGAGCATCATCTTCAGCCTTCTGGCCCAATATATCTGACAGTAATATTTGTGAGGCAGAAACTATTGAAGGACTTGCTTACTCTGTCTTGGCAGAATTCGGCCATTGACTCTACCTGCATCTAAGCTTGCCCATTTTTAGGCAGAAGTCTGTCTGTGGCAGAAACAAGGACATTTTGCCCAGTGGCTTGTTAGCCACACTTTAAGCCAACTCCATCAGGAGGTTCTTTGATGCTCATCATCTTCTTTGAGATAGGCTGGATGTTGCCAGGAGTTGTCTTGTTGTCAAGGAATCTTTAGAATAATAAAAACATCTTTAAATGCCATATTCTTTAGGTCTCTGAGGCTTTTGAAGACCTTATGTAACTATTTTACCTTATATATCTATAGAATCATATCTATCTGTTAGACCTAGAATGTATATTCTTGTGATAAAATTAGGCTAGTATTTGACATGACCATGATTTGTTCAACTAACACTTAGCTTGTATTACTTAACTGTCCTAAATAGGCTACAGCCCCACTTTCAAGCTGTTGGAAGTAAGCGTTGTATTATAATTGAGTTGGATGGGTATAATATCTCATATTAGAGTAGAAATATATATGTATATATGTACATATATATAATGTGTATGAAGAATAATCTTAGATTTGAATTCTATGCCAATGTATCAGATTCACACTTATTTTGCAACAGTATACAAAAGTCTATACCATTGTGCAAGCTTTTATAAATAAAATTGACTGGATGCCTTGAGACAGCTGAAAAGTCATTGTTGTCACCATCATCATCATCACCAATATCATCATCATCACCATCACTAGATTTCTTGGCATTGTAAAAATAACTTTTTTTTCTCTGCTTTCTAAACAATAAGCCTTATCAGCCTAAAATATTTATCAGGCACTGTGTTGGCTACGTCTTTGTCAATTTGCCACATCTTGAGTCATCTGGAAAGAGAAAATGTCACTTGAGAAGATGCCAGTGGGCATTACTTGATTCATGATGAGTGTGGAAGGGCTTATCTCACTGTCTATAGTGCCACTCCTGGGCAGATGGTCCTGGGTTGTGAAAGACAGCATGTTTGTGAAAGAGAAAACCGAGAAAGCTATTGGGAGCAAGCCAGTATGCTCCATTCTTTCATGGGCTCTACTTCACTTCCACTCAGGTCTCGGCTGGCTTGGATTCCTGCTTTGGCTTCCCTCAATAAAGTGTGTGAACAGATGTGTAAGCTAAATATGCCCTTTCCTCTCCAGTTTGCATTGGGCTGTGGTGTTTTATCATAGCAGTAGAAAGCAAATTAGGACAGACCCTAAGAATTTACTCCCACCAATAATGAATAAAGGCTTTCCTTTTCCCTACCTCAAAGCAGCATTTGTTATCATTTGTTTTCTAGATGGCAGCCATTGTCACTGGCACAAGCTGGAATCTCAAAGTAGTTTACATTTGCATTTAAAAATATTTATTGTTTATTTGTATTTCTGTTGGTTATTTTGGTTGTTGATGAGAGCTCTGTTCAGTTCTACAGCCTGTTTTTGTGTTCTTTTTGTCAGGTTGTTAACTGAGTTTGTTGTATAGTCTAGATATTAACCCTTGTCAGTTTTATAGCTGGCACCCATTTTCACCCACTCCTCAGGCTACCTCTCAACCCTATATTTTTGTTATTCAGCAGCTTTTTTACCTCACAAGGTTCGTTTGTTGATTGTTGGCCTTATTACTTGAGCAGCTACAGTCCTATTCAGAAAGGTTTTTTAAAACCTGTTTTGCACCTTGCAGTGTACTCTGTACTTTTTCCTCTAGAAGTTTCAGCATTTCTGCTCTTATGTTGAGTTCCTTGAGTTGGTTTTTGTGCATGATGAGAGGTTAAGATTAAGCTTTATTTATTTATTTTTTACTTGTAGATGCCCATGTTTCATAGCACCATTTGTTAAAAAGCTGCTTTTTTCCAGTGTATATTTAGAACAACTTTGTTAAAAACCATGATGTTTATATATGTGTTTGTATATGAATCTTCTGTTCTGGTCTATTGATCTATAGTGTCTGTTTTGTACTAATATAATGCTGGTTTTACTATGACTCTGTAATATAACTTGAAATTAGGTATTCTGATATGTTCAGGATTCCTTGGGCTGCCTGTAATCCTTTTTGTTTTAAAATAAATTTTAATTTATCCTATATAACATTGAATACACATACATATAGTTTCTAAGATGATTTTTAATGGGGATTGCATTGAATCTGTATACTGCTTTTAGTAAGACAGTCATCTTTTTGTATGTTCAAAAAAATCTAATTTATTTTTTAAAATACAAAACCAAGTATGGAGTTTGTTAAAGTAATTTAATGTTGCTAAAATCAAGTAAATAATTTGAATATTAGCCTGTGTATATAAATAGAAGAATGGCAATATTAAGCACCTAAGATATTTGTAATTTGTTATAGAGCATTGGAAAGCAAATATACTTCTGTATTTTGTTTTAAACCCTAAGAGAAAATTCATAATTTTTCTTACTTTATTTCTACTTTTTATTTGTGCATTTGTTTATTTATTTTGGATAATCGTATCATGAACTTAGAGGTTTTCTGTGCATATACATTCTATTTCTATCTAATTTGCTTTGAATAATATTGCCATCCATTACAAGCTTTATTAGCTTGAAGATTTGGCTCAATATTGATTAGAATTAATCAATGAACATGCTAAGTTAGCTAGTGGTAGCCATTTCATCCTAGCTGACTAAGTAATATTAGTGTGCTATAAACATCCACACAAACAATTGATATAGAATTGGCTTATTAATTTAAAATATGCATACAGAAATAAATAACTTATTTGATATTCAAAATATACATATACTATCTAAAAGGAGTGTTTTTTCTCACTTTCCTGAAACAGGTACCTCTTTGAGACATAATGTAGAACTACAGTGTTACAGCCTTGAGTCAGCAGAGTGCAGTATTGTGTACAGGCCAGACACACATCCTAGGTGTCTCTGCTGATTGATCTAGACTTCACATCACAAAACTCAAGAATTCATCCAATTCAAATTTCCCAGGAGACTAAATCCATATTTTAGCTTGGTAGAATCCGAGTTGGGGTTTTTGGTTTGTTTGTTTTGTTTCATTTTTTTAAAGTATTGTTTCTTCTAATCCATGAGCATGAGAGGACTTTCCATCTGCTAGTGTCATCTTCACATTCTCTCTTGAGTACTGCAATGTTTTCAGTAGAGAAGTCTTTCACTTCCTGCATTGGATTCCTTTTCTTTCTTTCTTTCTTTCTTTCTTTCTTTCTTTCTTTCTTTCTTT
>OU015747.1:40807769-40840690 GCA_907169655.1 Acomys percivali | reverse complement strand
TTTCTTTCTTTCTTTCTTTCTTTCTTTCTTTCTTTCTTTCTTTCTTTCTTTCTTTCTTTCTTTCTTTCCCCCACCCTGCCCCAAACACAGTTTTCTATGTGCTCTCTAAAGTTCACAATAGAGTAGACTTAAGGGATAGAACTGAGAAATGGAATGCTAAATTGCCAAGAATAAAAGTAGAGGAAGGAAAGGAGGATAGAAAATAGGAACTTGATAGCAGGTGGAACTCAAAGCCTTCCGCTGCAAGATGTTTGTCAGCTATTTCTGGAAAGGGCCCATTGATACATTTTAGCAACAATTAAATTCCAATGAATGGTGGACAGGACTTCTCTGTTGCAATATGAGATGGCACAACTGGCCCCAAACTTAGAATTTTCTTGTTTCTTTGCTTGGTAGAATTACAATAATTTGGAATTGAGATGAAATATTTGACAGTACAGTGATGACACATGCTCTTAATGCCAACACAGAGGAGACAAAGACAGGCAGATCTAGACCAGCCTGGTCTACTCAATGAAGTCAGGGTGGGACTTCCTGCTGATAGGATAAAGCTGCTTACAAAAGACAGTCTATGATTTAAAATGACACATTTCCCCTTAAAGTTACTATGTACATTTTTCTCAATAACAGATAATTATATCATCACTGATTTAGAAGATGGATCCATACTGATCTTTGGTTTATATAAAAAGAGGATGAGTCAGCCAGGTCCATCTTCATTCTATTGATGATTGGTTCTTTTTTTCTATGCATACACGGGCTCTCCAAGGTAAAATGCAATTCTGCGTTTGTGTGTATATGGGATAGAGAGGTGAAATGTCATGTTTCTCTGATAAGCCAGACAGTCTTCTTAGGAAGTGGGGCTCCTATGGGAGAACTGGTGCCAAAAGGCATTTTGATCTAAAAAGGTCAGTGTAAGGACCCCAAGTTAAGCTGGAAGATGAACATGCAAGTTTCATAGCTTCGAGAGCCAAGAGCTAATGGGAGCTGACTGAGATGAGATGCATGCTGCTCTAGGCATCCAGCCTATCCTTATAGAAGTGAGACTCTCTCAGGGTACATTTGGTGGCTTAGCCTGGCCCAGAGAGACATGGGACAATACAGGCTGCGAAGTAAGTACATCTCAGCCTATGTTAGGTCCCCAGGCACAAAGGTTACAGTTCCTATCTTTGAAAGGCAAAACTTCCCATTCCACATAGAGGAAGGGGTTGGGAAAAGATAGCCACAGCAAGTGTAGAAACTCAGGCTGAAACCTCTAAACAGGTGTTGTGTTTCTAGGGTGTGCTTGGGCACTAAAGGTAAAAGGGAGTTTAAATAAAGTTGACTTAAAAAAATAACACCACTTTTGCTCTTGCTCTGGGCAACACGTTCTTGTAGGGGACAGGTGGCAGCTTGTCCTGGTGCAACAGGGCTCATGGGCTTGGAGGTGGATATTCAGATAGCAAATATATGGACAATAAACCTTTGGCTACAATATCCTCAAAACTTATCATGCCATGCTTTTAAATGGCATAGTTTAAATGTTTTAGGCTTTGGTTTATGATCCAAACTGACTTAAAGAAAGATAAATTCCTTTCTTCTGCTCATACAAAGAGTAAAAAAAACCCGTCCTTAATTGGTCTGTGCATGCTGCACATGTCATGCATTTATAATTTTAGAATTGTATAATGTATAATGCTTGTTAGAAATTATGTATTTTCAGAGCAATATTTTAGCATCCTGCATGTTCCAGCTTTAAACTGCTTTAATTGATGCTCCATCAAAGTCTGTTTCCAAGGCAGCTTCAAAGAAAACTACTGATCTCAATTGGTCCAGTCCTTCACACAGTTCCATACAGGACTTCATTTAATCAAAAAATTTCTCCACATGTAGAGACTGGGCCACAAATGTTATTGCTAGCTTGCTTACCATTTTTCTCAAATTTATTTGGTCCCTAAGAAGGATTTCTATGCCCCCAAATCAGCAAAAATCAACCATAAGGAGAACAGTATCACATTTTCCTTAAGGTGCAGCAGGTAGGTTTTTGGCTGTTCTAAAGGGACATTGATGTTTGCTATCATCTCGGAGAATTGGTTATTTTATTAATGGTCTTAGCCAGAAAGAAAGCAAGGTATAAAAACTTACACTCAGCTCCACACTTGAGTGGAGAGTGGGATATGACTTTCTCACGTACTCTGGTGCCTCACATTTGACCATGTCCCCTGGAGGGGGAGGCCTGGTGGCACTCAGGAGAAGGACAGCAGGTTACCAAGAAGAGACTTGATACCCTATGAGCACATACAGGGGGAGGTAATCCCCCTCAGGAACAGTCATAGGGGAGAGGAATAAGGGGAAAATGGGAGGGAAGGAAGAATGGGAGGATACAAGGGATGGGATAACCATTGAGATGTAACAAGAATAAATTAATAAAAAAAAAGTTAAAAAAAACTTACACTCAGGCATTTCTCTGTTTTCCTTTTCTCTATTCTTTTTCTTTATTAGGTGAGATGAAGGGTTTAAAAGAAAGAAGGGGGAATATAGAAAATATATAGAAATAATAAGACACAATAGATTATTGTATCTACATTTCAACTTGGAGCTTTAATTGTTATTTTGTTCACGTTGTTATAGACTATTGCATATTGATACAGATTTATGGTCACTTTTGCTCTACATACATATATGTTTCTACTTTGGTGTGAGGACCTACACAATTCATTTACAAATGCAAGGTTTACTTCCAGTATTTTTAAAGTTGCTATTGCAAGCTATTTAGGATAGTTAACAATACTAATGTTTAGTTGAAAAAAAACCACAAAGGCTGTGCCATTTGGCTAAGAACAAAACTGGCTGATGAGTTCAAATACTGAAGTTAATAAGACATAAAATGATGTGCTTGCTTTTGGAGTTAGTGGGGCATAGGCATGGGACTTGCTTCTGTCCTCTGAAATTGAGATGAGGTTGAAATTCTGTAGATTTTATACAACTATCATGTGTATTAACTGACCTTACTTCCATAAAACAGAATAAAGAACTGTTGTTTGTGTTCTGTCGAGTGCTTGTTTGTATGCTTGTATGCCTGCTAGCAGCTACCGAAAACTCTGACTGTCAGCTTGCCCCAAATGTCTGACTTGAGAGTTGATTTTTGCACCACTCCCATTCATCCCTGCTACAAGGACCCTCACAACATCTAGAAGTCCTAGATCTGATCATCCACAAATTATGAAAGAGAAAAATTTATGCACAAAACTTTAGACTCACCAATATAGGATAAATAGCATTTTCTTCAAGGTTGCCAAATACATATAAACTACACATTATGTGTATTAGTCTTACCTATTGGCTTTTATAATTGTTTCATAATTGTTCTTAGTGTACATAGTTTAAAAATAGCCTTTTTAATTAGACAAAAGGGAGTCTGGTGCTTTGTATTTGATTATTAATTATTTTGCCCCCTGAGGCCTGCTTACCTATCTTTAATGAGCAGACACATACCCCAAAGTGACATTTATAATCTTTGACTCCAAATTATTCTTAATTGGCTGAATAAATGCCTACACATCTGAGCTGGGCAAAAGTAAGGCAGGAATGGCCAAAGTTTGCAGGCTTGGAAGAGAGAAGAGTCATGGGAAAGAGAGAGACAGAGAGACAGGTGTATGAGAAAGAAGGAGAGCCACCACGTGATTGGTAAAAAAACGTGTTGGTCAACAGGAGTGAACTCTGAGAATGGTGTGGAGAGGAATGGCCCAGATGGTAAGTGTGTGCAAGTATTTATGGGGACACTGAGTTGGAAGTAGTCCAGATGGGAATGATTAAATCAAAGGGCATAGGATGTGGGCCTGCGAGGTAACAAGGTAGATTAGAAGGTAATATCTTCCCTGCCCCACGTAAAACAAGGCTTATTTAAATACAACAGGTGTCTGTATCTTTTATTTATTGGTAATGGGTTAATAATAACTGCCACAATAATTGTGGGCTTTAATAATAAATTTTATTAGCCCATTTTTATTTTCTACAACAAAGCTGACCTATTCCATTTGTACGGGAGGGGAAACGCAAGTTGGAAGTCCATAGTATGGCTTGGGGTTAGGCATTTTATAATACTCCTGGATCCTCCCTTATTTCTTATCATCTTGTCCAATGTTCGTCTCTAATCAGGGCTTTTTGTCACTTTTACTTTGTCTGTTAAGGATGGAGGCCAGGTGTTTAATCCCTGAGCATGCCTTTCCTCACATAAAGGAAGAGCTTTCTTGTTTATTTCTCTGCCTATACCTTCTAAATTTTCTACAACTATTGAGTTTTAATGGGGTAATAAACACTAAAGTTAGAATTCAATATTTGAAAACTATTAGGCTAATATCTTCATGAAGTAAATTATGAATGAGTAAATAGTGACCCTTGTATTGTTGTGTTCATTAATTAACACCCAGTAAGTGTTGAGGAGAAAAGAGATGTCATAATCAGGTCCTCTGGGACAGCCTCTCTTTCTGCATATCCCATTGCTAAGTGGAAAGCTCATGTTTTAATACAGTTACACTGTGGAGTGGCAGAAGCATGACATTCCAGTGAATAGCAGGAATGCAGACTACAGTCAGTTCTTCTCATGGTCACCTATTCACTTGTACCAAAGACATTGAGTTTCTTACTTGGAAGAGATTTTTGGCTCACTGAGTCTGACTTGCCCACATGCTTCAGTGTGCATGATAAATGTCCTCCAAATCCCACGTTTTGTAGGCTTCGTTCCTAGGTGGGTATTATTGAGAGTTAGGCTTAATGGGAGGCCTTTTGGTCATTAATGTTGTGTCCTAGAAGGGACTTTTGACGTCCCAAAGCCCACTCCCCACTTTACTTAGCTTCCTAATCTGCTCCTTTATGTTGCCTGCTATGAGGTGCTAACTCACCATAGGTCCCAAATATTGGTGATTGTTAATCACCAGAAGTATTGGAAGCCTCCAATACTGTGAGCAGGAATAAACCCCATTTTTTTGTAAATTGATTATTTTAGTACTTTTCATAGTCACAGAAAGCTGGCCAAAATTCAAGGTTATGATAACACATCATGGGAAGAGTGGCACTGAGCTCCTCTAAAGCATCCTAGACAGTGAGACATGGTGAGTGGTCCTCCGGTAGCTTAGAATTGTTGCAGGTGGCAAAATTTTGGAAGCAATCCTCTGGACCTGAGTGAATTATTTTGCTGAAGTTTTCTTATTTCTTTAATCCAAGTAGTGTGAAAAATTAGAAAAATATCCCAAACTACCATGGTGGACTTAACGCAGTCAAATTGTCTCTTCATTGGGTCAAAGGAACAATACTATGAATGGATTTGGTAAAGACTGGGATTGAAGCAGCTTTTTAGAAAACACCATGGTGTACATTCTGTTCGGGAGAACTTGAAGAGAGAGTTTCCCTACAGGCACATCTTTGCTGGGTCTGACTGTTCTCTTATAAGATCACTGCTGATGGATGGGGAGTTCCTCTTTGAGGCTATAGCATAAGAATAAGTAGAGAACCAGGCCTCATATGGGTCTATACAGGGATCAATGTTTTGAGTGCCTACATGCCCAGCCCCACTCCGCTCAACAATCTATATGTTGGCTGATTGGTGGAGATAGTGATAAACCCCTTCAGCCAGTTCTGTCCAGAACTCATGAACTAAGAATGAAAACTTAGAGGGGGAGGTGTTGGAAGATGTTTGGTATGTAAAATAAAGAAATTCTCAGCATTCGAATGGATCTTAATGGAGACAGTTGCTAGAAGACACCGGGAGACTCTCTAAGTATTGGAACATCTCAGGCTTAAATTAGAAAATGTCAAAGCATTATATCCATATATAGTCCTATGTAAACTGAGCTAACACAAATCCCATTCAGTTTTGTGGCTTTGGCAATTTCAAGGAATGACTTTTGTACCATCAAACAATGTGTTTCCAAGGCTTGGTGTAAAGAGTGAGGTGTTGGACAGCTGTGTTTGCTGTCGCTGTCCAGCCGTTGGTGCTGAATGGGATAACAGTCTTTCTTCCTTTACAGTGTCTGTGCGTCACTGCTATGGAGCACACACAGGTGTTGTTTAAACACCTTGTGTTGGGAGATGGCCTGTGCACAGCCTCTAGTCTCTGGCTTGTACTCCACATTAATTTCCACACATAACTCAATTTGATTTTCAAGGTCTGAGTCTCCCAGGGCTCATCTACAAACTCCAAATGTCTAAGCTGCAGCTCACACCAGGTAAATAGAATTTGTAGTATTCCCTTAAAAAATTCACTGCATATCCAGACTTGCCCCACAGAAATGTTCTCTGAATCTCCTGACCTCAGCATGGTCACTATGTCCTTTGACCTGCAGCATTCTGCTTTTCCTTCAGGTGAATGAGCTTTTGAGTGATTTTGGTTTGCTTGTGACTTCTGATTATGGCACAGCCTCTGGGAAGCAGAGGATTCAAAGTGACAGAATAATTCTTTTTGTTTTTTGTTTTCAATTTCCCCCTTAGGCTGGAGAATGGACAAGAAACTGCATGCTTCAAGGCAAGGGGTATTCTACATGACTGGTCTTCTTGAGATTCTCCTGGGGTATGCATAAGGAAGTTCAGTTGCTTTACAGATCAGGGGAGAGTTCTCTTTCTGAACTTCAGAGCCATGCGGGGTGAAAACTGTCAGCAGGAACACTGAACCGCTCTCCTGCCTATGTGTAGCACAAGAGGACAGGTCTTCAACTGGGCCTTTGGTGGAGTCTGGATCTCTGTGGCTGAGATATTCAAGTAGGTGGAGTTAGAGTCCTTGATCAACTCTGCCTGGGAAGCATTATCTCCCTCAAGGATGTACTGTTGGTCTTTTCTTGACTCTGAATGATTCAGAACAACATCCTTCTCTGACCTTCAAGTTTTCACATGAACATTGGTCATCTAAAGTGGAGAGATTCCTCAGGATTGTGTATATGAAGCTTAGCCACCTCATGAGCATATTATGTTATCATAATAATTTAATTTAAACAATATTTGTTTATATGTGTGTGCCAGAATGAACATTTGGAGGACAGAAGACATTATTGGATCTTCTGAGCTAGAGGAATAGAGAGTTATGAGCCACCTTGTGGCTGTTGAGAATCTCACCGAGTTCCTCTATTAGAGGAGTAAGCACTTCTGACCACTGAACCAGTTTTGCAGTCATAGATAATAGAACCTTGAGAATGATTTGAGGAAAGGGCAAGAGAGATATGTTTCTATTTACAGCTCCCCAGAGTTCACACAAAAGATTACTCTTGATAGATTACAGGTACCATGGGTTGGAGAATGAGGATAAGTGATGGCATCAGATGTCAGGCATTTCTTTTTCTAGAATCTTTAATGAGAACACTTGTTTCAGACAGGTACTATGCATGAAGTTTCAGGGTACTTTGCAACGCCTGTGTGTCTGAGAAGGATGGGGGCCCTCATCATTATCTATGTTGGTATCTTTTTCTTGACTTGACAAACACAGAAAAATAGAAGGAAGAATTTACAATGGCTTATAGTTTCACTTCACAGTTAGTTCAGTCCATTCCTGTGGTAAGATAGCGTGTCTTAGTAGTAGGGCTATTGGCAGGAGTAGTCTGTTCACTTCATGGCTTCCAAAAAGCAGCAAAGGGGAACAAAATAGGGCCAACACGAAGGTATACCATTCAAAGCTGTATGGCAAGGTCTTAATTTCCTCCAGCTAGCCCCCTTTCACCTACAGTTTCATTACCTTCCAATTGTTGATGCATATTTTGAATTCACCGGTGGATTATGCCATTGATTAGATCAGAACATGTCTTATTTAACTTTTATCAGTATACTCATGGATGGATACACTCAGAAGTATTCTTGGATGTCTCTAAATCCCATTAAGTTAACACTCAAGAATAAATGTGATACCAGCAAATAGGAGGTCCTCAGTGACACCCAGAATTCATACATATAAAACACTGGCAATGTTCATTAATTCAGAGTGTATTAGCAATGTCTTATTTTTGTATTATGAAGCTTTGTTGCCCAAGATGCTGATGACCAGAAAGAAACTGGCTTTCCTAAGATTAGTCACTTCCTATAATTAGTATGTAACACACTCATGAAAATGCTTTGTAAGTGAAAGACAACAGTTATGGGCTCAAATGTGTGTTTGTGTATCTGCACTAGATTTATTTTTAGAAAGTTTAATCCCTGATGATGTTAAGAGGTGGAACATGTAAGAAGTGAGTTGGCTGTGAGGATGTATTAATGTCTCTAAGAAGGAACTCATGCTGCTCTCTGCTCCTCAATATGTGAAGGCACAATTACGGAGCTTACGGTCCTTAGAATGTAAATTCTCAGCATCCCTAGGCATCTTGATTTCAAACTTCCCAGTTTCCAGAATTATGAAAAAATGTCTGTTGTTTAAATTGCCAGCTTATGGTATATATATGAAAGCATGCCGAATGGATGAAGCTTAATCAAACTAGAGTCCATACCCCACCTCCTGCCATAGGATTACCCATTCACATCATTATCTGTCTTGCCCAGTCACCCAAGTTCAGGTTCCAGACAGCTAAAAATGTTGTAGAACCCATTGGAGCTACTCAAAGAAGTCTTGTTACTCTCCCTCATTCCTTCCTTCTTTTCTGTTATAATGACATCAAGGCTACTGTCTTTATTTTCTTCCCAGTCCTTCTACTTCCTGATGCACAGGTACTCCCTTGGGTTTCTGTATGCAGCATTTATAATTTCCCTTTGGATCTGAATGTAGCCACCTATCACTTAATGGTGTCAACTATTAATTTCTTGTCTTCTTAAAGTAGCACCTCTACCTGCAGGCATCCTCAAACCATGTGTCAGGCAGGTAGCTCCTGCCATCTCAGATTTAGCAATATGCAAGGATACCTCTTCTGTTAACACACTCACAGCTGATCCAGGTATGCAAATTCTAAGGCTTGACTCCTTCCTCCTGCTTGACAATGATGTACAGCTACTGTGCTAGGCCCTTTAATACAATCCTCTAAATCTATATTTCTTACTGAGGCAGATTATTTGTCTTTCTGACAATATTAGGCCCTGAAAATGTAATTTTTTTAAATGAAAGGACTTTATAATGTGGTTCTCTCAGAAGCGCTTGTCCAACTTAGATGAGGACATTTATCTCCAATGCTGTCCCCTTGGTGATATTTTAATATTGTATAATTCACTTAACAGTGTGGCTATTAATTATAGTGGAACCTCACAACTGCCTTTCTGTGCTACTGCAAATTGGATGGTTTGAGGCAAGTTTACCTCAGTTAAAATATTTGCCAGTTTCCAAAAATTATTTGTCTGAAATAATTGCCAAATTAGGATTAGTTTCAAGAGGACTTAATAAGATATAATAGAATTCTTCAGATATGTCAGGTTCTTTGTTAGAAAAGACCCTGGGGCAGAGAGGGATCTACTGCTACTCTGTCTGAATTCAAGGGATGAGAACCTTTCTGTATTTTGCAGTTCTCTGTCATTGAAACATGTCTGTCTCCATTCACCTTGGTTCTGTGCTCTGTCTATGTGCTTAATGAAGCATAGAGTAGCAGCTGACCTTATTTTTTTTCCTGGAGTAAGGTGTACAGAAAAGACAGAGATTTTCTGTCATGGGTTCCAATCACCACATGGTTGTCTTAAACCAACCCTTTGCTGGCATATATGGATGCTTCTGTTAAGGAGAAAATTGGAGAAGCACTAGCATTAGGCAGAAGAATGAATGAAGGAAATTCAATAAAGAAAACAAATCTGTGTCAGGGAGCTCTTTGTGATGGCATGTACAAGGATAAAGGAAAACTTTATTTCAAGAATATTCAAAACATGATTCTTGAGTCCAAGATGGCAGTGGCCAGAGGGTACTATATCTGAGTGGCAGAAGAACAGAGACTGTTTATAGTGAGTAACCTAACGGCTGAGTCCAAAACACAGGGTATTTCCAGGATGGGAAGGGACACTCGGGGAGCAGGGGACTCACAAGTTCAAGCCCCCTATGGCTTTCTCCTGGGTCCAGGAGTCACACAAGATTCTGCAGCATTGGGTGCTATCTATCTATACATAGCACAGGTCCTCAGTCCCAGACATGCTCCGCTCCAGCCACCAAACCTCAGATTCCTGCAACCTCCATGAGTACAACACCTGAATACTGGGTCCTAGTCTTGCACAGACTCTTGCTCTCAAGCAGAGTCCTGGTCTCCCACAGAGTCCTGGGGTCCCCAGTTCCAGAGGCACTCAGTTCCATCAATCAGACCTTGGATCCATCCTGCTTCCCCGAGGACAGCCTCTAGATACCTGGGAACAGCATCCCAACACCCCTACTAAGACCAGATGCACAATACACACATATAGTGTGGGTCCAATATGGTGGAGCCCTGTCAAATCTGTGTGCTCAGAGCATAGCACCTGCTTGGTCAACAAATGACTGCATGGCTAAATCTGATTCTGTAAAGCCAGGACCTGTTCATTTCCCAGCTTACTTCCTTCATAATGCCAAAGCCTACTCACAATTTCACTGATCGACTACCTCACATAGGACATAGCCAACAGAGAGGTGAGCAATAGGCAGGACCCAACCCCTATTATCAATCATCTGGAGTAGGCCAATGGGAGACCTGAACAACATTCAGTTTTTATAAACCTTTCCCTGCTGACTCTGGACCTGCAAGTCTCATCTGGGACAAAACCAGTAGAGGTCAATGGTACTCAGGCTCATATATGAAAACCCCAGGAGGCCTGGAGGGGCTTAAGACACATTCAGCTTAGATCCCTCTCCAGCCCCTCTTGAACGGCCTGGACATCAGAGACCACCAGGACTTCTGTCACCAGAGACAACCAGATGGCCAGAGGTCAACTAAGTACACAAGCAAAAAACCCAGGGCCATATGTCACCACTTGAAACCAGCTGTTCCACCATATCAAACCCTGGAGATACTAAAACACGTGAAACCAAAGAAAATGATTTTAAATATAAGATTATGAAAACAATAGATGTCTTAAATACCTAAAAGAAATACAGGAAAATACAATCAAACAGATAAAGGAATTGAATAAATCCTTTAAAGAATTACAGGAAAATAAATCATATGGGAGAAAGAAATTAATAAAACTGATCAAGAGCTAATGAGAATTAGAAGCAATAAAGAAAACATTGTCTAAGGAAATACTAGAGATGGAAAATCTAAGGAAGAGAACAGGAACTCTAGACACAAGCATCACCAATATAAGACAAGAGATTAGAGAGAAAAATCTCAAGTGTAGAAGGTGTGATTGAAGTAGTAGATAAAGCAGTCAAAGAAAAATTTGAAACTAAAAAGTCCCTGACAAAAAAATCCAAGAAATCTGGGACACTATAAAGAGACCAAACCTAAGAATATAGGAATAGAAAAAGGAGAAGACTACCAGCTTCAAGACCCCCAAAAATATTTTCAACAAAATAATAGAAGAAAGCTTCCCCAACCTAAAGAAAAAGATGCCTATAAACATACAAGAAACTTATGGAACTCCGAATAGATTAGACCTGAAAAGAAAATCCTCCAGCCACACAATAATCAAGACACTAAATGTACAGAAGAAAGAAAGATATTAAAAGCTACAAGGGAAACAGGCCATGTCACAAATAAAGGCAAAGCTATCAGAATAACACCTGACTCCTCAGAAGACTATGAAAGCCAGAAGGACCTGGATAGATGTGATGCAGGCACAAAGAGACCGTGGATGTCAGCAAAACTTTTAATCACTATAGGTGGAGAAAACAAGATATACCATGACAAAACCAAGTTTAAACAGTTCCTAGACTCTAATCCAACCCTATGGAAGATAGACGAAGGAAAACTCCAACTCAAGAAAGCTAACTACACCAAGGAAAACACAGGAAATGAATAACCCCACGTCTGCAAAACCTGAAGAAAGGAAGCACACTTATACACTCTACCATGACCAACATCAAAATAACAGGAATTAGTAATTGCTGGATATTAATATCTCTCTATATCAGAGGCCTCAACTCTCCAATAAAAAGACATAGGTTAACAGAATGGATGTGAAAACAGGACCATTCATTCTGGTGCATACAGAAACACACATCAGTAACAAAGATAGACATTACCTCAGAGTAAAGGGCTGGAGAAAAGGTTATCCAAGCAAATGGACCAAAAAAAAAAAAAAAAAAAAAAACCCCAAAGCAAACAAAAGAAAACAAACAAACAAACAAAAACCTAAAACCCAAAATGGAATAGCCATTCTAGTATTGAATAAAAAACTAATCAAAAGAGATAGGAAAGGACTCTTCATACTCATCAAAGAAATAGTGCACCAAGATAACATCTAAATTCTGAACATCTATGCCCCAAACACAACAGCAACTAAATCCATAAAAGAAACATTACTAAAGCTTAAATCACACATCAAATTTAACATATTAATAGTGGGAGATTTCAACACCACACTTTCACCAATGGACAAATCATCAAGACAGAAACTAAATAGAGAAAGAATGAAGCTGACAGAGGTCATGAAACAAATGGATCTAAGCGACATCCACAGAACTTTTCACCAAAACACAAAAGCATACACCTTTTTCTCAGCACCTCATAGAACCTTCTATAAAATTGACCATATACTTTGTCACAAAGCAAACCTCAACAGATACAAAAAGTTTGAAATAACCTCTTGTATCCTATCAGACCACTATGTATTAAAACTGGAAGTCAACAACAGCAGAAACAACAAAAAGCCTACAAACTCATAGAAACTGAATAACTCCCTATTTAATGACTACTGGGTCAGGGAGAAAATTTAAAAAAAGAAATTAAAGATGTTCTAGAATTCAATGAAAATGAAGCCACAACATACCTAATCTTATGGGACACAATGAAGGCAGTGCTAAGAGCAAAGTTCATAGCACTAAGCACCTTTATAAAGACATTGGCGAGATCCCATACTAACAATAGCACACCTGAAAGCTCTAGAAAAAAAGAAGCAAATACACCAAAGAGGAGTAGAGGATATGAAATCTTCAAGCTCAGGGCTGAAATCAATAGATTATAAACAAAGAGAACAATACAAAGAATCAATGAAACCAAGAGCTGGTTATTTGACAAAAATAGTAAGATAGAGAAACCTGTAGCCAAACTAAAAGACAGAGGGAGAGTATTAAAATTAACAAAATCAGAAATGGAAAGAGGGGACATAACAACAGACACTGAGGAAATGTAAATAATTATTAGGTCTTAATTCCAAAGGATGTATTCCACAAAATTGGAAAATCTAAAAGAAATGGATTGTTTTCTTGATAGGTTTCACTTACGAAGTTAAATCAAGATTGAGTTGATAGTTTAAACAGTCATGTAACCCCTTAAGAAATAGAAGCAGTAATCAAGTCTTCCAACCAAATAAATCCCATGGACGGATGGTTTTATCCCAGAATTCTACCAGACATTCAAAGAAGAGTTAATACTAGTACTCCTTAAACTATTCCACAATATAGACACAAAAAGGACATTCCAAAACTCATTATATAAAGTTACAGTCACCCAAATACACAAACACAAAGACCCAACAGAGAAAGGGAATTTCAGATCAATTTCACTCATGAAAATTGGCACAAAAATAAAATACTCAAAGACCTAATCCAAGAACAAATCAAATATATTGTCCACCATTATCAAATAGACTTTATCCAAGGGATGCAGGGATGGATCAACATACAAAAATCCATCAATGTATTCCATCATATTAACAAACTGTAAGAAAAAAAATCATATGAGCATCTCATTAGATGCCAAAAAAAGCCTTTGACAAAATACAACACTGCTTCATTGTAAAAATCCTAAGGAGATCAGGGAAACAGGTCCATACCTAAACATAATAGAGGATATATACAGCAAGCTGATAGCTAACATCAAATTAAATGGAGAGAAACTCAAATAAATTCAATTAAACTAAAATCAGAGACAAGACAAGGATGCTCACTCTCATCGTATCTCCTCAATATAGTACTTGAAGTTCTACCTAGAGCAAAAAGACAACTGAAGGAGATTATGGGGATACAAATTGGAAAGTAAGAAGTCAATGTATCATTATTCCAAAGTGATATGATAGTATATATAAGTGACTCCAGAAATTCCATCAGAGAACTCCTACAGCTGATAAACACCTTCAGCAAAGTGGATGGATACAAGATTAATTCACCTAATAAGTAAATCTCCCATATACAAATGACAAATTGGATGAAAAGAAATTAGGGAAACTATATCTTTCACAATAGCCACAAGTAATATAAAATCTCTTGGTTTAACCAAGCAAGTGAAAGACTTGTATGAAAAAACTTCAAGTCTCTGAAGAAAGAATTTGAAGCAGATACCAGAAAATGGAAAGATATCCCATGCTCATGGATCAGGAGGATCAACACAGTAAAAATGGCCATCTTACCAAAAGCAATATACAGATTCAATACAATTCCTTTAAAAATACCAACGTATTTCTTTTCCTTTTTTTAAATGGAACAATCGTTTATTCTTTGGGGGAAAATCAACAAGATATACAAACCCTTATTCAAACTAAAAGTCAAAGAGAGAATTTCCAAATTAAGAAAATCAGAAACAAATAGGGACACAAAAAAGATACCAAGGAAATCCAATGAAGCATTAGGTCCTACTTTAAAATCTGTACTCCACAAAATTGGCAAGTCTAAAAGAAATTGATACTTTTATCAATATATAGCACTTACCAAAGTTAAAACAATATGAGACAAACAATTTAAATAAACACGTAACCTCTAAGGAAATGGCAATCATTAAAAGCCTCCCAATCAATTAACAAAACAAACTCAAGGCTAGACAGTTTTATAGTGCAATATTATACCAGACTTTTTTTTCCCCCCTGCGGTACAAGCTGAAGGTCTTTTTTTTAAAAATTAATTTATTCTTGTTACATCTCTATGGTTATCCCATCCTTTGTATCCTCCCATTCTCCCCTCCCTCCCATTTTCCCCTTATTCCCCTCCCCTATGACTGTTCCTCAGAGGGATTACCTCCCTCTGTATATGCTCATAGGGTATCAAGTCTCTTCTCTTTATAGACCTTGAAAGAATAACTCTAAACTTCAGATGGAAAACCAAAACCAAAGCAAAGCAAAACAAAACAAAAAGTGACAAAATAAGAACAAGAACAACACCAACAGCAGCAGCAGCAGCAGCAGCAGCAGCAAAACCCAAAACCAACCCCCCCAAAAAAAACCAAAAAACAAATCAACAAAAACACAAAAACAAAACCCCAGATTAGCTAAAACAATCATATACAATAAAAGAACTTCTAGAAGTATCTTCATCCCTGAGTTCAAGCTATCCTACAGAGCAATAGTAACAAACACTGCATGGTACTGGCAAGGAAATAGACTGATTGATGAATGGAATTAAACCAAAGACCTAAAAATAATATGACACACCTATGGAAAATTGATTTTTGATAAAGGAAATAAAAACCATACAATGGAAAAAAAGCATCTCCAACAAATGGTACTGGTCTAACTGAATGTCTACAGGTAGAAAAATTCAAATAGATTAATATTTATCACCCTGAACAAAACTTAAGTCCAAATAGACCAGAGATCTCAACATAACACAAGTTGTACTAAATCTGCTAGAAGAGAAGGGGAAGAGCCTTCTACTCATTGACATAGGAGACAACTTACTGAACACAGTACCAGCAGCTCAGGCTGTAAGATCAACAATTAATAAATGAGACTTCTTGAAATTCAAATGCTTCTGTAAGGCTACAGACATTGTCAGTAGACCAAAACAACTGCCTACAGATTGGGAAAAGATATTCCTCAACCCTACACCTGACAAGGGGATAATATCCAAGATATATAAAGAACTCCCAACATTAAACACCAACAAATAAAATACCCCAATTAAGAAAAGTGGTAGAGAGCTAAACAGAAAATTCTCAACAGAGGAATTTCAAATGGCCAAAAATCCCTTAAAGAAATGGTTAATGTCCTTAATCATCAGGGAAATGCAAATCAAAATGACTCTTAGATTCCATTTTACACCTATCTGAATGGCTGAGATAAAAACTCAAGTGATTGCACATGCTGGCAAGGATGTGGAGAAAGAGGAACACTCCTTCATTTCTGGCAGAGGTGTAAACTTGTACAACCATTTTGGAAGTCAATTTGGTGCTTTCTCAGAAAATTTGTAATAGTGCTACATCAAAACTTAGCTTTTCTACTCCTGGGCAATACCTGAAAGATGCTTTAGCGTACAACAAGGACATTTCCTCAACTATTTTCATAGCAGCCTTACTCGTAATATCAAGAATCTGAAAATAATCTAGATGTCCCTCATCCGAAGAATGGACAAAGAAACTGTGGTATATTTATATAATGGAATCTATTGAGATATCAAAAACAAAGAAATCATGACATTTTCAGGAAAATGGAAGGAACTAGAAAAAAATCATTCTGAGGTAGGTAATCTAGACTCAAAATGACACTCATTGTATGTTCTTACTTATAAGATGATTTTAGTCATATAGTATAGGATAAACATACTATATTGCACAGACTCAAAGAAGATAAGAAACAGGTAAGATTCAAGGGATAATGTTTAAATCTCATTCATAAGAAGAAATAAAATAGACAGAGGTAGTAGTTAAAGAGAGGGAAAATCGTAGGAGAGGAAACACAGAGAGATATGAGGGTGGAGATCAGACCTAGGGAGAGAAGGAAATGGAAACAATGATTAAAGGCACAGACCAAGAAAAAAAAAGAGAATGAGAGAACTTAGAGAAGAAAGCAAGCAACATAGGGGTGAGCTTCTCTAAACAGAATCCAAGAAATGGAGGAATGAATCTTGGGACTAGAAGATACAGTCATAGAACTCAAAGTAACCATCAAAGAAAATGCTAAATCTGAAAAATTCCTAACACAAAACATCCAAGAAATCAAGGACACTATGAAAAGACAAAACCTGAGAATAATAGGCATTAAGAAAAGAGAAGACACCCAGCTCTAAGGTCCAGAAAATACCCTGAACAAAATCATAGAAGAAAATTTCCCAATTTAAAGAAGGAAATGCATATAAACATACAAGAGGCCTACAGAACACCAAATAGAATACACCAGAAAAGAAACTCTTCCCCCTACATAATAAAACACACCCATCAGAATGGCTAAGATCAAAAACTCAAGCGACACCACATGCTGGAGAGGATGTGGGGAGAGAGGAACACTCCTTCATTGCTGGTGGGAATGCAAACTAGTACAACCACTTTGGAAATCTATCTGGTGCTATCTCAGAAAACTGGGAATAGGGCTTCCTCAAGACCCAGCTATTCCACTCCTTGGAATATACCCAGAAGATGCACCAGCACACAGCAAGAAAATTTGCTCAACCATGTTCATAGCAGCCTTATTCATAATAGCCAGATCATGGAAACAGCCCAAATGTCCCTCAGTAGAAGAATGGATAAAGAAACTGTGGTACATATACACTATGGAATACTACTCAGCTATTAAAAACAAGGAATTCCCGAAATTTGTGGACAAATGGATTGAGCTAGAGATGATCATAATGAGTGAGTTAACCCAGAAGCAGAAAGACTCAAATGGTATATACTCACTTATATCTGCATACTAGCCCAATGGACATGTCCCACGAAATCCTTCCCTTACCAGGAAACTGGGACAGAGGGGAGGACATCCTATTGGGACTCTAGATGAGAGAACAATGGGAGAATAGCAATGTAGAAGGATCCAGTAGGTCCTAGAATCCTACAAGTAGAACATTATGATAGGCAGATTTGGGTCATGGGGTCCCGCTCAAACTAAGGCCCTAGCCAAGGACAATACTGGCGGTCAAATTTAAATCCCTACCCTGATCTAGCCCATGGACAGGACAGTCTCCACACTTGAGTGGAGAGAGGGATTTGACTTTCTCAAGTACTCTGGTGCCTCACATTTGACTATGTCCCCTGGCAGGGGACACCTAGTGGCACTCAGAAGAAGGACAGCAGGTCACTGAGAAGAGACTTGATACCCTATGAGCATATACAGGGGGAGGTAATCCCTCTGAGGAACAGTCATAGGGGAGGGGAATAAGGGGAAAATGGGAGGGAGGGGAGAATGGGAGGTTACAAGGGATGGGATAACCATAGAGATGTAACAAGAATAAATTAATTAAAAAAATAAAAAAAATAAAAAAAAGAAAAAATATTAAAAGTGACAAGAGAAAAAGACCAAGTAACATATAATGGCAAACATATCAGAATTACACCTGACTTCTCAGCAGAAAACATAAAAGCCAGAAGGGCCTGGACAGAGGTCCTGCAAGCCCTATCAGACCCCAGATGCCAGGCCAGACTACTATACCCAGCAAAACCATCAATAACCATTGATGGAGAAAACAAGATATTCCATGACAAAAACAAATTCAAACAGTACCTATCCACAAATCTGGCCTTACAGAAGTTACTAGAAGGAAATGTCCAAACCAAAGTGACAAGCTACACCAAAACTACATGAGAAATAGATAACTACACTGTCGCAAAAAACATAAACACAAAAACACTCTTCTGGAACCAATATCAAAATCAAGGGACTTAAGAGTCATTGGTCATTAATATCCCTTAACATCAATGGTCTCAATTATCCAATAAAAAGGTACAGACCAACTGAATGGATGTTAACAAGACCCAACATTCTTTTGCATGCAAGAAACACAAATCAGCCACAAGGATAGACATTACCTCAGGTTAAAAGGCTGGAAAGAGGTATTCCAAGCAAACAGACACAAGAAGCAAGCTGGTGTAGTCATTTTAATATATAATAAAGTAGACTGATTTCCAACCAAAATTAATAAAAAGAGATGAAGATGATTGCTTCATACTCATCAAAGATAAAGTCAACCACAATGACATCACAATTATAAACATCCATGCTCACAATACAAAGCACCCACACTTGTAAAAGAATTATTAACAAAGCTTAAAACATACATTATTCCCCACACATTAATAGTGGAAGACTTTAACACCTCACTTTCATGAAAGGATAGGTCAGCAAAACAGAAACTAAAGTGAGAAGTAAGGACACTAACCAATGTCATGAATCAAATGGATCTACAGATATGTACAGAACCATTCACCTAAATGCAAAGGATTAAACTTCTTCTCAGCACCCATAGAACCTTCTCCAAAATCATATAGTAGGTCACAAAGTAAGCATCAACAGATTCAAGGAGAATGAAATAATGCCTTGTATCCTATCACATCACATGGTCTAAAGCTGAGCTTCAACAACAACAGAAATATCAAAAAGCCTACACACACATGGAGACTAAACAATTCTGTACATAAGGACACCTGGGCCATGGAAGAAATAAAGAAATTAAGAACTTCTGAAAATTCAGTGAAAATGAAAGAACAACACACACAAATCTGTGGGACACATTGAAAGCAGTACTAAGAGGAAAATTCATAGCACTAAGTGCCTTTATAAAGAATTCAGAAACATCCCACATAAGCAACTTAACAACTCATCTGGAAGCCCTAGAAAAAAGTAGAAACACCAAAGGGGAGTAGATCTCTGGAAATAGTCAAACTCAGCTGAAATCAATAAATTAGAAACAAAGAGAACATTTCAAAGAATCAACAAAACCAGGAGCTGGTTCTTTGAGAAAATCAACAGGATAGACAAACTGTTAACCAAACTAACTAAAAGTCAGAGAGACACTACTCAAATCAACAAAATCAGAAATGAAAAGGGAGATATAACAGACACTGAAGAAATACAAAGAATCATAAGATCCTACTTTAAAGGCATATATGCCACAAAATTTGAAAATCTAAGTGAAATGGACAATTTCCTTGATCAATTCCACTTGCCAAAATGGAATCAAGATCAGAAAACAAATAAAATAGTCCTTTTTCTCCAACAGAAGTAGAAGCAATCAAATAGAAGAAGAAGAAGAAGAAGAAGGAGGAGGAGGAGGAGGAGGAGGGGGAGGAGGAGGAGGAGGAAGAGGAGGAGGAGGAGAAAAGCCCAGGGCCAGATCGCTTCAGCACAGAATTCTACCAGAACTTCAAAGAAGACCTACTAGCAATACTCTTCAAGCTACTCCAAAATAGAAATGGATGGAACATTACCAAATTCATTCTATGCAGCCACAGTCACTTTGATACCTAAACCTCAGACCAGTTTCTCTTATGAACGTTGATGCAAAAATACTCAATAAAATACTCACAAACTGAACACAAGAACGTATCAAAGATATCATTCACAATGACCAGGTAGGCTTCATTACAGGCATGCAGGGATGGTTTAATATACAGAAATCCATCATATATGTGTAATCCACCATATAAACAAACTGAAAGAAAAAAACCCCACATGATTATCTCCTTAGATGCAGAAAAAGCATTTGACAAAATCCAACACCCATTCATGCTTAAAATTTTGGAGAGATAGGGGATTCAAGGCATATACATAACCATAATAAAGGCTATATACAGCAAACCAATAGCCAACATCAAATTAAATGGAGAGATACTCAAGGAAATTCCTCTAAAATCAGGGACCAGACAAGGTTGCCCTATTTTTCTATATCTCTTCAATATAATTCTTGAAGTTCTAGCCAGAGCAATAAGACAACAAAAGAAGATCAAGGGGATCCAAATGGGAAAGGAAAAAGTCAAGTTATCCCTATTTGCAGATCATATGATAGTGTACATAAGTGACCTCAAAATTTCCACCAGAGAATTCCTACAGATGGTAAACACCTTCAGCAAAATGGCTGGATGCAAAGCTAACTCAAAAAAGTCATTAGCCTTCCTATATACAAATGACAATCATGCCGAGGAAGAAATTGGGAAAACTATACCCATGAAAGCTACAAGCTATATAAAATATCTAGGAGTAACTCTAACCAAGCAAGTGAAGGACTTGTTTGAAAAAAACTTCATATATCTGAAGAAAGGGACTGAAGATGACATCAGAAGGTGGAAAGATCTCGCTTGTTCATGGATCAGGAGAATTAACACAGTAAAAATGGCCATATTAACAAAAACAATGTACAGATTCAGTGCAATCCCTATCAAATTACCTACACAATTTTTCAAGACATTGAAAAATCAATTCTCAAAATCATATGGAGAAACCAAAAACCCAGAATAGCAAAAACAATCCTATACAATAAAAGATCCTCTGGAGCAATCTCCATACCTGATCTCAAGCTGTACTATAGATCAACAGTAATTAAAACAGCATGGTATGGCACAGCAATAGGTTGCTTGATCAATGGAATTGAATTGAAGACCCAGAAATGAATTTATACACATATAGTCACTTGATTTTTGACAAAGAAGCCAAATCCATTCAATGGAAAAAGGATAGCATCTTCAACAAATGGTGCTGGTCTAACTGGATGTCTACATCTAGAAAAATACAATTAGATCCATATTTGTCACCATATACCAAACTTAAGTCCAAGTGGATTAAAGACTTAAACATAAAACCAGAGAAACTAAATCTGTTAGAAGAAAAAGTGGGGGAAGAGCCTGGAACACATTGGCACAAGAGACATCTTTCTGAACGGAACACCAACAGGCCAGGCCTTAAGGTCAACAATTAATAAATGGGACCTCATGAGGTTGAGAAGCTTCTGTAAGGCAGAACACACTGTCAACAGAGCAAAGCAACAGCCTACAGACTAGGAAAAGATCCTCACCAACCCTACATCCGACAAAGGTGCAATATCCAAAATATATAAAGAACTCAAGAAATTAAACACCACAAAACCAAATAACCCAATTGAGAAATGGGGCTTGGAACTAAACAGAGAATTCTCAACAGAGGAATATCAAATGGATGAGAAACCCTTAAAGAAATGCTCAATCTCTTTAGTTATCAGAGAAATGCAAATCAAAACAACTCTGAGATTCCATGTTACACCCATCAGAATGGCTAAGACCAAAAACTCAAGTGACACCATATGCTGTCAAGGATGTGGAGAAAGAGGAATACTCCTTCATTGGTGGGAATACAAACTTGTACAACTGCTTTGGAAATCTATCTGGTACTTTTTTGGAAAATTGGGAATAGTGCCTCCTTAAGACCCAGCTATTTCACTCCTTGAAATATACCAAGCAGATTCTAAGATGGTGGTGAGTGGTGTGGACCTTGTTTAGATACCAGAGATATCAAGTCAGAAAATTGGACTTATTTTTAAGCAGGAGCCTCCCCTTTTCTGTGGAATAGGAGAGGGAGATTGGAGAGAGAGAGGGATGGTTGAACTGGGAGTTTATGTGAGTTGGGCCTAACACCAAGATGTAAAGTGAATAAATAATAAATTAACTTTAAAAAGAATACTCAAAAATATGTTTTTACTGTAAAAGAACAAACAGAAAATAGCAGACATGGCCAACAATTCATGCACATTGCAGTGGCTACTAAAGTGCACACTGTTGTGCTGTTAAAAATTCCCCAATGAAGGAGTAAGAGGCAAAAGAAAAGAACAATATAATGCTCTTTTACTGCTTCTGGAGGATAACTAACACTAAAGATCTTTGGAGATGCTACATGAAAAGCTAATACTATAGAAGATTCCTAAAATATTTACATATACACATATAAAAGTGGTTCAAATGGAATTACTCTTGTAATGGAAAGATACTGCCTCTTTCAGATTCCAAAGGCTATCAGATAAAGATCCAAGTGCACAGTATGGGTTGTGTCTTTGTTGGCAGTTGTGTTCCATAGACAGTATAAACATTAGAAAGTATAACTATTGCTCTTGTGTAACCTACAGAATTTTATTGTGAGACCTTATTGTTTATGACACTACTTGAGCCATAGGACATGGAGAAATTAACCTGGTTGGTACTATATAGACATTTCATCTGGACTGGTTGGTTTTGAAAACATTTAAATGTTTCATTTATGCTATCACATGTGAAAATTATTCAACAATCTTACCCTGATTTAAACCATTTGTGTTACATTGATGGTGACCCTACAAGATAAAACCACTGATGCAATAGTTGCAGAAATATTATGAGGGCATTCAACTATTTCCTGATTGGATGTAAAACTTGCTCCATAAGATGGAAATCATGACTCAAGCAAAAATTCTGTGGTATACTTGGTCATAGGCCCTAGGGGAGAACCTAATACTGTCTTTATACTACATGGACATAGTCCTAAACGTCCCCCTAAGTTCTTATTTTTACATGTTTATATTGGTGCATACTTTGACTGTCATCAGAAAACCTTCTTTTCACAATAGATATAGGCACTGGTTAGCATGCAGATAATAAGAGACTTCAGATTGATCAGCTCTAAATAGGACAGAAATATTACACTTCATCAGTACACTGTAAAGTCAGTGATTATGGCAGAAGAAAGGGCAGAAAGATTGTAGTGCCTAGGAGTAATGGTTGCCTTCAGGGAAATAGTATTTGCCACATGGTCTTGTATGCTTTTGGTTGCTGTGAAAAACACCATGACCAAAAGCATCTTGAAAGAGGAATGGGTTATTCTACTTACATTACCATGTCACAGTCTGTTGTTGAGGACAGTCAGGGCAGGAAATCAATCAAGCTGGAACTTGGAAACAGAAACTGAAGCAGAGTCCCTAGAGGAATGTTGCCTGCTGGCCATTTTCCCTGGCTTGTTCAGCTAGCATTTTTATACTAATAATGACCACCTTCCCAGAAATGACATTACCCACAATAGGCTCATCTCTATTACATTAACTGGAAATCAAGAAACTGGCCCACAGGCAGGCCTATAGACCAATCTGATAGCTTCAATTTATCAATTGAGATTTCTTTGTCCCAGATTTGTGCAGACTTGTTTCAAGTTGACAAAACCCCACTATATTCTACATGACAGGAATGTTATACACATGTATGGCTTTAAATTCATTCATAAAACTCACGTAGCATTATGACAGCCAAAATTTCAGCATGAACAAGTGGGAACTCAAAAAGTCCCACTTCCATCTAAAGCACTTTTGGAAGTTGATAGCTTCTGAGGAAAGAAAAATGAGTTTTCTTCAGGAATATGGTCTTGGGAAGGGTATCTATGCTCAATAGAGTCTCCCACACCCTTCTTCATAGACAGGCAACATTAAGTGGACATCATGGGTTTAAAAAATAAAAAGAGGGGTTGGAGAGATGGTTCAGAGGTTAAGAACACTGTCTGCTCTTCCAAAGGTCCTGAGTTCAATTTCCAGCAACCACATGGTGGCTCACAACCGTCTATAATGAGATCTGGTGCCCTCTTCTGGTGGGCAGGTGTACATGCAGGCAGAACACTGTATATATAATAAATAAATAAATCTTTTAAAATAATAAAATAAAAAGAGAGCACAGGAAATTGAGAGGGGAAAGTGGTGGTGGAGGTGGAGATAGTGAAAGAATTGGAGGAGAGAAAATGTCTTGTCTTTGTTCCTCTGTGTCTGAATTTGGTGTCTGGACACAATCTGGAAGCCAGTGGAGGATCGGTGGATGAACCAACTTTCTTCTCCCAGCCAGGGGGTTCCAAGGACTCTCTGAACCTCCATCAGGTGGAGGTGGAAGTTTCCTGTCTGCTTATGGTTTTGGTGACTACATATGGGTCACTCCTGTCTGATGGAACCCAGTTACAGGGCAGGTGGCCATCATGCAGTCCCCAGGGAGTCTGGTGTGGTCTCTGTGTGTCTATGTTCTGTTTGTTTTTGGATTGTCTTTGTACTTTCTTTTTGGAAATCATCACGGGTCAGATGGCTGCTGTACGTTCTGGGCTCCTGAGGGCCCTGTTGCTCTGGGTGGGGTGTGTGTATGGGCAGAACCACTACCCCAAGGTATTTTATATTATTTGAGACTATTGTAAAAGGTGTTGTTTCCATAATTTCTGTTTTTCATTTGTATACAAGAGACCTACTTTATTTATTTACTCATTTATTCATTTATTTATTTTTATCAATCTTGTATCAGCTACTTTGCTGAAGGTGTTTATCAGCTGTAGGAGTTCCCTGGTAGAAATTTTAGGGTTAGTCATATATACTATCGTATCATATGCAAATAACAATATTTTAACTTTTTCATTTCTGGTTTGTATACCCTTCATCTCCTTCAGTTATCTTATTATTCTAACCAAAACTTCAAATGCTATACTGAGTGCGTATGGACAGAGTTAAGAAGACTGTCCTGTCCCTGACTTTAGTAGAATTGCTTTGAGTTTCTCTCAGTTGAATTTGATGTTGGCTATGAGCTTGCTGTAAATTGCCTTAATTAGGTGTAGGTATGTTCATTGTTTCCAGGACTTTTATTATGAAGGGATGGTAGGCTTTTGACATAGGCCTTTTCTGCATTGGATGAAATGCTCATATGGTTTCTTTTTCTTTCAGTCAGTTTATATACATTTACTTATTTTTATATATTGAGTCAT
The DNA here is from genome assembly GCA_907169655.1 of Acomys percivali. Lineage (NCBI taxonomy): Eukaryota > Metazoa > Chordata > Mammalia > Rodentia > Muridae > Acomys > Acomys percivali. The sequence continues at coordinate 40,815,295 of OU015747.1, read as the reverse complement.
CCCAGCATCACTGGGATGAAGCCTACTTGATCATGGTGGACTATCTTTTGTATGTGTTCTTAGATTCAGTTTGAAAGTATTTTATTAGATTTTTTGCATTTATATTCATAAGGGAAATTATTCTGTAATTTTCTTTCTTTGTTGAGTCTTGATGTATTTTGGGTATCAGGGTAACTGTGGTCTTATAAAATGAATTGAGTATATTCCCAATGCTCTTTCTTTTTTGTGGAATTATTTGAGGAGTACTGGCATATACCTTTCTTTGAAAATTTTGTAGAATTTTGCTCTAAAACCAGCTGGTGCTGTGGTATTTTGCTTGGGAGATTTTAATGATTGCTTCTATTACACTTGTATTACACTAGGCATTATATATATATATATATATATATATATATATAATTTTTAAAATCTGATCTTGATTTAACTTTGGCAAGTAGTACTTAGTTGAGAACGTTATCCAATTTGGTGTAGTAAAGGTTTTTAAAGTATGTTCTTACTTATGATTCAGTGGATTTCCTTGGTCTCTGTTGTTATGTTCCCTTTTTTGTTTGTGTTTTGTTAAATTGCATATTTTCTCTTTGCTCTTTAGTTAGTTTGGATACAGATTTGTCTGTCTTTTTGATATTCATGAAGAACTAGCTCTTTGTTTCGTTGATGCTTTGTATTGTTCGCTTTGTTTCTATTTTATTGACTTCAAAATAATTCTGTTTGATTATTTCTTACCACATACTCCTCTTGGGTGTGCTTACTTCTCATTGTCCTAGAGGTTTCAGGTGTGCTATTGCTAGTACAAGATCTCTTCATTTCTTTTAATGTAGGCACTTAATGCTATGAACTTTCCTTTTTAGCATGGCTTTCACTGTGTTCCATAAGCCTGGATATGCTGTGTAATCATTCTCATTGAATACTCAAAAGGTTTTAATTTTTTGTTACTTCTGTGTTGACCCACTTTTCATTATATAGACAATTGTTCAGTATCTATGAGTTTGTAAGGTTTTTGTCATTCTTGTTGTTGATATCCAGCTATGGTCTGTGGTTGTTTGATGGGTTGCAGAAAGTTATTTCAATTTTCTTGTTTCTGTTGAGATGTCTTTTGTATTAGAGTAAGTGATAATTTGGGGGGAAAGTTCCATGAGATGCTGAAAAGAACGTATATTCTTTATCATTTGGGTGAAATGTTCTGTAAATGTCTATTAGGTCCACTTGGTTTATCACTTAGTTAGCTGCAGTATTTCTCTGTTTAGTTTTGTCTGGGTAAGCTGTCCATTGGTGATAGTGTTATACTGAAGTCTCTCATTATCAGTGTGTGAAGGTCAATGTGTGGTTTAAGCTGTAGTAATGTTTCTTTTACAAACTTAAGTGTCCTTGTGTTTAGGTCATAGATGTTAAGAATTCAAATGTTGTGTTGGTGAATTTTTTCTTTGATGACTATGAAGTGCCCTTCCCCATCTCTTTTTGTTAGTTTGGGTTTAAAGTCTATTTTCTTATATATTAAAATGGCTATACCAACTTGTTTTCTATGTGAATTTGCTTGGAATAACTTCTTTCGTTCCTTTACCCTGAGGTAATATCTTTCCTTGATGTTGAGGTGTGTTTCTTAGATACAGAATAAGGATGAATCCTGTGTTCCCATCTGTTTTGTTAGTCTGCATCTTTTTATTGAGAAATTGAGACCATTGGTTTGAGAGATATCAATGACCAATGATTGTTGATTTCTGTTATTTTGTTGTTGTTGATGATGGTTTTGGTGTGTGTGTGTGTGTGTGTGTGTGTGTGTGTGTGTGTGTGTTGCTTCTTTTGGTTTTTCTGGTGTGAGATTATTTCCTGTGTTTTTATGGGGGTAGTTAACCCTTTCAAATTGGAATTTTACTTCTAGCATTTTCTATAGAGCTTGATTTGTAGATAGATATTGTTGAAATTTGATTTTATTAGGGAATTTGTCATTTTCTCCATATATGGTGATTGAAAGATTTGTTAGGTAGAGCAGTCTGGGCTGGCATATTTGGTCTCTTACATTATGCAGCACATCTTTCCAATCTCTTTTGGCTATCTGAGTATCCTTTGAGAAGTCAAGTATAATTGAAATATGTCTGTCTTTATGTGTTATTGGTCTTTTTCCTTTTAAACTTTTAATATTCTTTCTTTGTATAGTGTTTCGATTATTATATTGTGAGAGGACTTTTTCTGGTCTAATATATTTGATATTTTGTATGCTTCTTGTACTTTTATAGATATGCCCCCTTTTTAAGGAAATTCTTCTTCTTTGATTTTGTTGAGTGGGTATTCTGTTCCTTGGTTTCTGTTTCCTCACTGCATTTTTGGAGACTGTGATAGCTGTGTGCTGCCTGTTTTCTTGGCCTGCTCAGCTGGTGTGTTCACAGGTTTGTGAACCTGCTGGTGTCAGAGGTTAGAATACTGGGATGAATTGGTAGAAAAAAGGTTGGAGGAGAAGGTCTTTGGGATCCCTTGGAGATGGGGTCAGAGAGGAAAGGGATAGCATAACATATTTCCTGCTACAGAGCTGGGAATAAGATTGAGGGAACTGGATCTCATGAGAAGTAGAAATGATGTGGGTCCTCCTGTACCTACAGTGTACTTGTTGACTTGGAAGAGTAGCCTTTTGGTTAGCAGGGCATGCCTGACTGAGTTGGAGTCTGGGACAAAGCAAGAAGTTGGGGGAGGGGATGGTTTGTAGGACCTATAGGAGGTGTGGGCAAAGCTGAGGAAAGGATGAAGCTGGTGTTCTGTTGTAGATCTACTGGAGGGGGGGAGGAAGGAGGAGGAGAAGGAGAAGGGAGGAGGAAGTCTGTGGGCAGCCTACTTGTTTTTTTCTGGCAAGTAGTGCCCATCAAGATTCTCAAATGGTTTTAAAAATAAGAAAATTACTTAAAGAAACAAACACTTTAAATAAAGAAAAAGTTAACATGATATTACAGATTACCAATTTTCTTCATTTCAGATGTTTTGGCACAAGTTCAAGGCCTACTTGTATAAGTAAAAGTGTGTGTGTGTGTGTGTGTGTGTGTGTGTGTGTGTGTGTGCAAGTGACTTTATATGAATATATGTCCATATACACACTGTAAATTTAAGTTATTATACACTGAAGCTATATTTATGTACTGTTGAGGCTCAGAAAGCAACACCACCAAGTGAAAGCTTCAGAAGCAATGTTTTCCTTTGACTTTTTTCTCCAACTCCCATTGCTCCCACAAGCCATAGAAACTGAATTTATGCTCCCCAAATCAGGTCTTAAGCAGTACAGCCTCTTTTCTACAGAAATAACTAGAAAACGTAAAAGCACAACTCTGAATTCCCTCAGCTTTCTGTCTGAGACTGGGCCACAAAGTAAACAAGAATCATATTCTACAAAGCCCTGCCCAAATCCGAGAATAAATTCCCCAATTGAGAGGCCAGTTGCTTCAGGGTTGCATCACCCTCTTTCTGATCAGTTCTGTTTCACATGGCCACCTATGCTTCAGCATAGCACAAATATAATGCTCTTCCTTGGTCTTTGGAGTCCTCTCTCTGAGGGACTTAATTCAGAGTAAAACTCAAACATATCCATTTCTTATGCCTTTCATTACATTGTCTTTTGACATAGGAGTATTGGCTGGGAAGGAAGAGGTAATTGTTTCACCCCATCTTAGCATTATACCACACTGCCGAGAACCAGTTGTGTCACCTTGTGATCACAAGACAGTCCCAGACACTATCTGATCCAAGGCAATATTCTACTGTATTAGCCTTGGAAAAATTGAAAATTAAAATTACATGAGTCTTAAAACTGACACTGATATGTGTCAATTTTGCAATATCATAAAGTGATAAACTTTTAAGTAGAGCTATAAGGAAGATGGAGATGTTTCATGCATAAAACATGTGAGTAAAGTTGGTATTTTAATTATTTTATTTATTTCAATAATATCATATTATTTTAGTAAACTCACAAATAAAAATATTAGTGAAATAATGTTGTACAACAAAAAGTTCATTTAATTTACTAGATAGTCCTTTTAAATATAAATGATATTTTCAATGTTAGTTATCTTGGAGTTTTCCCGGTAAAGTTTTCCTTGGCATCCTCTAAGGATATTTGAAAAAATTTGCTAATATATGATATAGGTTGAATCATTTCATCCTAGTCCCAATGACCTGCTCATCTTCTATAATAGCAATACATTAAAATCATTGTATTTTTTGTATACTTATAAATCATACCAAAAGAGAATTTTCATGGAGCTGGGGACCACCAGTGTGGAGCTCCGTGGAGCAATGGGATTTGCATCATTAGTCACATTTTGGACATTTGTGAAATGTGGCTTGCAATATGGGATAACTGAGTGTTAACTTCCATCTAGCGTTATGTAGTGTAAGTTTAGATAGCATCATGTGGCTACCTTATTGGGGTAGAGCAATCTAGAGTGTTGATAGAGTAAGAGAAGAGAACTGGCTGTTCGAAAATGTTCCTGGATTTCCTACCATGTCAGAAAAAGTTTTGATGTCAGCAGGGAAAGACTCTGTATCTTAGATTCATTTTCACCATTGTGCAGCAGTGCTCTGTATTATGTTTTTATGGCACATTTGTCAAACACTCTGTGAGAGTCACATATTGAAGGCAGAGAATACAGCATCTGTGCCAGATTCTCACAGGCTTAGCAGGCTCAACTCACTGTTCTGGGAACCTCTAGACACCTACACTCCTCCTTGATGCTGCTGCCCTGCAGAGCTTAAGCTTGGCTGTCACTTAGCTTCCATTGGCCTCAACTTTCTGTTGATCTGGCCAGGGCACTGTTGATCTCAGCCAGTACATTTGGAGACAGGGTGGGTGGCATACTGTTGCTGGAGACAGATGGCCTTGCCATGGAATTTATGCTCTGTTTAAAAATAATGCTTCCTAATGCTTAGCAATTTTCAAAATTACTTTATCTGAAAAATTACATTTTTTTCTAAATGTGTCATAGGGTTTGTAGAGTTGACCTCATCTAAGTGTTACTAAAATTAAAGTTTTAGGCTTAGAAGGTAAAATTATTACTCATGTTTTTTTATTTTGTTGATGAGGGAATAGAACTTTCCCTTTGCCTCTACCCCTGTAATTAGCTTAAGACATAAAACTAAAATTCATGTCTTCTTTTTACTCAGTTTCTTTGTATTTCAAAATGTCGAGCTTTACAATGTCTCATCAGGAATGCACATCATGGTTTGAACAATGTTTTGATGGGAGAGACATGAGCCTTTATTCAGTTTTCTCCTTACTCTTCTTTTTATTCCAATGCCTCCTGAGTAGACAAACCCATTTCTGATGAGAGAGAATTAACGTAAGGAACTCACTTTACCCACATTCAAATAAGTCCTTTAAAATCCTGCCTTCAAGCTTTTATTCTAGATTCCATTGTGAGGTGATAATGAGGTGCTGAAAACTAATTATGTCATCAGACAAAGCTGTCTGGTCCACCATCTGCTGAGTCTGGAGAGGGATAGTCCCTGGTTGAACTGAGAACTGGGATTAAAAATAGCCTCTTTTCCTTGGTCCTTGCCCTATTCTTTCATGGACAAGATGGAGCAGGAATTATGTAGGACTCATTTGTAGCTAGCTAGACATGAGGCTACAGGTGCCTTCCCAGGTGGTAGATTTTATATACACATGGATTATCACTACCTCGATAGTTCACCATGATTCCTACCAATTTTCTTCCTGGTCTCAACTCTCTCTCTCCTAATTTACTGCCCTGTTACATAATGCAGGAGAAGTCTGTAGATTAGGAGTCCAAGCTTCTTACTCACATAACTAGTTATCAAGACCCTGAAGTGTTCCTTAACAGCATGCCTCATCCTTGGATTCTGGCATACATTCTTGGATCAATTCTAAAGTTGAGCTTGATGTAATTTTACTAGCAGTTTCAAAGGTTATTTTCTTTGAACTAAACAGCTCTTCTTCTTTTTTTTTTTTTTTTTTTTTTTTTTGTCCAGTACACTGGCTGTTTCTTTTGCTGATATGAGGATCTGAACATCATAATCAAAATTTCCCTCCCAGATTATTAAAATACCAACGATGGTAGACTTTACATGCTTAGCATTCTCCACAAAGGCAAGATTAACCCAATAGAGATAGGGCTTCATATTTTTTTCTTTGATTTGTTTTTGTTTTGGAGACAGGATTTCCCTGTGAAGCTTTGGCTGTCCTGGACTTGCTTTGTAGACCAGGCTGGCCTCTAAACAGAAATCTGCCTGCCTTTGCCTCCTGGAGTGGTGGGATTACAGGATTACAGGCATATGCCACTGCACCCAGCTAGGACTTCACTTTTTAATGAGGGTGTCTTTAGTATTTTATCTTTCAAAATTCTCTGGGGAAAATGCTTGCACTTTGGAAGTCTTGTTAGATGATAATGTGAGAAGTCTGGGCAAAGGATTCTTTTCCAAATTATTCTGGCTACCACTTTAATTGTAATTCAGATCTCAAAAGTCAGATTACTTTTGAACAATCAGTCAACATACACTGCAGTAAAACCAAACTGAAAATGAGATCAGTTCAAATTTCTACACTCTTGCTTTGTTATAAAGCAGAACCTAATGATGTCTGTAATAATACTACATAAGTAATAATGCTTTTTGATACTGAACTAAAATTATGGCAAACCAGTAACTATTGTTTTGCAAGTGAGAGGCACTCAAATTATTTAGATTGTATTTATACATGCCTGTGAGGGTGTGCATGTCTATATGTGAGAGCGTGCATCTGTATGTGTGGATGTGTGCAGGCACATGTGCAAGAGTATGCAAGTGTAGGTGTTGAATGTGTAGTTGTGTGTGTACGCATGGACATGTGTGGGGGTGTGCATGTTTACATGGGGGGTATGCATACGCATGTGTGAGAGTGTGCACATGTAGGTGTTGTATATGAATGTATAAGGGTGTGCATCTGCATGTACGTAGGCTATAGTACAACTTCAATTATTATTCCTCAGGAGCCATACATTTAAATTTTTTAATTATTATTTATTGTGACTAATATTGTATGTCTGAGTTCATGCTGTATATGTGGTCATACATGCTGCGGTGTATGTGGCATGGTGCAAGTGTGGAGGTCAGAGGATAACTTTGTGCAATTATGTCCTTATATCTTTATGTGGATTCTAGGGATTGAATTCATGTCAGCTGGCTTGTGTGGGAAGACCCTCTACCCACTGAACCATCTTTTGACTCTCCTGTTCCTTTTCCTCTTCCTCCTCCTTTTTCTTTTTCTTTTTCTTTTTTCTCTTGAGATTAAGGTTTCTTGAAAAGCTCACCAACTGACCTAAGTTGGCTGACCTCTGAGCCTCAGAGATGAACCTGTCTCTTGCCTTCCCAGCACTGGAATTATAAGCTTGCACTATTATACACATCCCTCTTACAGCTTTTTTCTAGTATACAAACACATCATTTCCCCCCCCCCCTTTTTTTTTTATTCCAAATCTTCCAATATGCCTCTCCTTTCTCTATTTTACACACACACACACACACACACACACACACACACACACACACACACA
>OU015747.1:40779129-40803689 GCA_907169655.1 Acomys percivali | reverse complement strand
TATTATTATTATTATTATTATTATTATTATTATTATTATTATTATTAATGTATAATTATTAATGTGAGGGTCACTTCTTTTCTAAGCTGTCCAAAATTATTCCAGTGTATAATCGGGTTGAGAATCTTTAGGACAGATAATCTAAGTATACAGTACAATTTAATAGGATTGTAACAATTTTATGCAGTTGCTACCGGAAGCTAAGTAATATAGTGTATGTAAAAATGAGAACACAGGCTTTGTTGTCTAAAGGGTCACAGATTAGTAGGATGTGATGGGAAAGGCATTTAAATTATCCTGCATTATGAAGTTGGTAATGGAAATACAACCTGTCACTGTGGACAGTGTGCTGGCTGTCATGTCACCTTGTTATCATATACATTATCTTCCTTATTTATATAGTCAATACAAGAAAAGCTCCATAGCTATTTACTTGTATTTTTACAAAATGAGAAAATTGAAACATGAAAGAATTCAAGTTTGACTTTAAATTGTTTTAACATGTGCATCTTTTGCTTTGGCATGAGAGAGACTCTGAGGCCCCCACTGAAAAGCTAATGCATGCTCAAGTAGGAAGAAATTATATATAACCCTGCATGCATTGGGATGCTAGTTAAACTCATGGTGCCTGTACTGGATCATTGTTCCCAAATAGGGTGTGAGTATCACGAAGCTGCATGGTGTTCTCGGTAGACCTAAATGGGGCTCAGTAAGGGGCAATAGATCTTGGTAAGTCTATCAGAGTTGAAGCCACCATTTTACAACTGTGGGAAACAAGGGATGCAAAGCTTAGGAGCTTTAGTCACACAGCTGCTAACAAGTGCTCACTCTGACTGGATGTTTTCTATGTGCTCCAAACCACTTTATGAGTATTGACTTGATCCTCATAAAGTGCAGTGAGGAATGGACCATTATCTCCATTTTATTGTCAACAAAACAGATGCAACATAGTTAAGCAACTTGCCCAGGTCATAAGTCCATAAGCACTGGAATGTGCATTTCAGGCAGTCTCTGTCTTCTTCCTCGCCCGTAGGTTGGGCAGCTGCCGAAGAAGGTGATTTAGTCAGAATTCAGACCAAGATCTGGCTAATGTAAAATGGAACTGTGTGACTTTTATTGTTGCTCAGACTGTGGTTATTATAGAAGATGAGGCTCTTTTAAGATGGCCTGGGTCACTTATAGATGGGGCACAGAATCTTTTGGGCCTTGGCATATGAAACATTTCTTCTCTCCCCTTCACAGCCTTGGTTCTAGAAACTGTTTGTAGAAACACAGAGATTTTAAATAGGAAATATTATATAAGCTGCTCAAGTTACTAGCTTCTCCCATTTCTCCCCTGCTCATGACTCCTACACTTCCTTCTACTTCACGCTCTCCAGATGGCACAGCAACAGAATCACACAAAGGCTGGTCTTCAGCTCGTTCCTCTTAGGAAGACTTCCTCCCTTTTTTTTCCATACTACACTATGTGCATCCACCCACACATGCAAATTTTCTTTTTCATCTACCTTTAAGTTTAATATGTGGCCCTCACCAAGTACTGATTTTTGAAACTTTTTAGTGAAGAACACATAGGGGGTAGGCATTTGCTAGGTGACCCATTGTTTGGATTCCACAAAGGGTATATCACAAATTTTACCTCCCCTATCTTCTAAAGTGGTCACTCTGGCTAATTTTGGAGTTGGTCACTCTCTTCCCTGGTGCATCTTTACTAGGAGTCTACTGTGTCTCAGGCATAGCTGTAAAGGAAAAAAAATCAGCCTTCTGTGGGTTTGTAGACTAGTGGTAGACATGTTTTACAGAGCCAAAGATTTGTACCTACACTTTTCTGACAATATTAAGTTTAAATATTCTGGAAACCAAACTTGAGGAAGATCATCAAGAAAATGCTTCAAGTCAAATTGAAAGGCCCAAGATTCTCTGCTGCTCCTTCAGAAAACACTGAGAGAGTATGGTAAAAGAGGACAGTATGCATCATCCCAACTTAGTCATGAGGTACCATCTTCCATTTATGGGCTTTGGCCAGGTAGAGGTTATGTAATTCTGAGGTGCCTTGCCAGAGTTCATATTTTGAAGTTTTCATGTCCAGTCTCCAGTGCACTAACGGGAGGTGATGGAAGCCAAAGGACATTGGAGGAAGATGGGGTAAGCCTATGAAGGGTAGATTGGGACTCTGATCTTTCTCTCCCTTTTTCACATTTTCTCTCCATTATTTCCCAGCTACTATGAGATGAGATACTGCATTAGATATTTGCTTTGTTTCAGTTGAACCACAATACTCAATGAAAACAACCTAAAGGAGGAAAGAATTTCATTTTTGAGACAGTCCCACAGTGTAGTCCTCGGGGAGTGCTGGAATTTGTTATGTAGACTAGGCTGCCCTAGAACTTGCAGGGATTCTCCTGAGTCTGTCCCACAAGTGCTAGATTCCATGCATGCACTCTCAGGCTTAGCTAAAGGAATTATTATGATTTATGATTTCAGAGAGTTTCAGTTGAGCCTGTTGAGGCAGCCTGACTCTGTTCATGGCAGTAGAAGCATGTGACAGAGACTGTTTCCATACTTCAGACCTGCAGGGAGAATGCAGGAGCCAGGCATCAACTTCACTTCTGTCATGAAGTCCCTACCTCTGACATTTTTCACAATGACTCTAAATAGCATCACCAGATGAGGAGCAAAGATTCACAAGAGCTTATTGGAAGATATCTCATGTTCAAACAAAAACAAAATTTACTCCCCAAATGTGCTCCACAACATGATATTATGTTATCAACAGACCCAAAACAGAGACCATCCCACTAGGGACTAGAATTTCTGAAACCATGAGTCAAAATAAATCTTTATTCCTATTAAATTGATTTCTGAAGTCTTTTATTACAAATACAGAAAGATGAATAACAGGTGGACACCTAGGCATGAGAAGGAACCAGGCTGAGCTGCCTAATACTGAAAATAAAGATGGTAGTAAACAAAGGAGATTGATGGTAAATTCAGAAGTCCTGACAGGCTGGTTTTGATAACCATACCCAAGAGCTAAGATGCCATGCCCACACCCTACCCATGCCTTCAGGTGTGGGATTCCAGATCTCTTCCTGAGCAACCCTTGAATGGAAAGCCTTAACCTGTACCTCTCTACCATGTAGAAAATGAACAGTAGATTCTTTTCTTCCTGTCTTCCTGTAGGTGCCTTTCTCTGACTTGTTATTTCCAATTCTTCCAAAGTAAAATGAATAATTTGTCAATATGACTATCAGTTAGTCAGAAAGACTATTTTCACTTCTCCTAGGGAATCTTGTAATCTTCACTTTTTAAATAATATGTACTTCCAACTTTGTTCTAGAATAGACTCAAGACTGTTCACAAAGAAAGCAGTATTCACCAATTAGGACATTTTAAAAAATACCACTTTTAAAGAGCACTTGCTACTTTTAAAAAATATGATGCACTACCTTTTGTTTCTACCATCATTACCAAATCAGAGGTCCTGCTCTTTTCACTAGAGGGTCAGTATGGAAAATCTCCCAATTTTCTTCTGCATTGATATGTACCATGTTTCCATGATTGTTTAATTCTTACGAGTTAACATTTGCTCTTTTGATAACAGCCACTCTTTTCTGGGTGTATAAATGGCTACATTGACTACATTTTGTTTTATATTTCCTCTCTAGTGGTGGCTGACTGTGTCTAGCATTGTTATCATCTCTACCCTAGTAAAATTAGAATCAGGACAGCCAGCAAGAGTCACCAGGAAGGCTAGTAGGAGAGACTGGCAAGCTATGGGAGATGCCTGCCTATACCACAGCTGAGAATACAGTCCAGGTCTTTTCATGTATATGGAATGCTACAGACATTTATGGGTTAGTTAGCAGGATTGGATACTAATTATTTTATGTATGGTCTATCCTTCCATCTAGCTCAAAGACCCTCTATAGCAGTAGAATGCAAGAGAACCCATGGTCTCTGCCAGTACTACAATTCTTCCACTCTGAGGCTGTATCCCTTATGATGAAGTTCTTGGGTGTCTGAGTACATGTTTGCCAGTTTGGGTAAGCCAAGTGGCACATAGCTTGGGTTGTTGTTGAAGCTTGGCAGATAGCCTTGTTGTCTGTATCCAGGAAATGACTAACAGAGCAAAGCTTATGCCAAGGAAGACAGACTATTCTAGGTTTGTTTATGAGCTTCCAGGAGAGTGGGAAAATGATGCCAGCCAAGCTTCCTTGAGCCAATTGAAGTGAAACCAGGGTTTGTCCACTTACCAAGATAATTAAGGCACAAAGGACCCATGTAGTTTAGATCTGACATTCTAAAATCTGACAAATAGCAGTCTTGGCTAATTCTGTATAGAAGGGGTCTTTGGTTCACAGTGGGTTGCTTTGTTGTTTCTGAGAGAATTTTGGGTAGCAGAAGTAGACAGCTAAAACACAGTTCAGAAAAGCATATGCACAAAGAAACATTACAGCTTGTGTTTTGTGTAATTTTTTTTCTTAAACCAGGGTGTTACTTGTGATATCCATGCTTATCATAGTATGTAGCAAGTGAAAGTGATGAAATGTGGAGGAAGCTATTTTCCTCTGCCTTCAACATTTCTGCAAAGTCCATCTTTTTTTATGAGTATTGCTTCAAGTGGGCTCTGAAAAATTTCCCCACAGCATGTGCTGCCTGACCTCTCTTCATGGGGCAGGGGTACAACAGATACCCCTGCTTCTGGCCTTAATGAGGAACTGGAAATATGATCATGCACAGCAGAGTCATACATGAGAGTGAGATACGACTCAGCTCCATGTTATGCTTCCAAAACCTGACAGAGACCCATATGTGTCACACTATTCATGATTCTGGAAAAAGAACTTTCATCTACTGTGAGCAAAAACAGGCAGAAAAGTCACATGTAGACATTGAAAAGTATATAACCACGTTTAATAACTCCAGAACTTAGTCATAAATGCTAACTTTGGAAAGACTGGCTACTTTTCAGGAATTGTCATTGCTCCCAAGCATATACACACCAGAGGGCTGAGTCCTTACCTGTGATCAGCACTCCCCAATGCTTTCAGAAGGCTGCTACTGTGTATGGTAGGTGACAAACTTGAGGGAGAAATGTCAAAAGGTCTCACGAAAGCCTTGAAGCGAATGCCAGTAATAAAACAAAGACAGAGATTTGAGCACTTGCAATGTGACCATAAGGGATCTCTGACAAAAAGGAAAAGGGTATGTTGTCTACACTTATGCTAAAAAAGAGCGGGAGTCAGTAAATATGAAACAGGGAAAAGGAAATGCATACATACAACAGAGAGGAAAGCTAAGGCCAGATGCCATCACAGAGCAGCAACCCATTTCTTTGCAAACCAATGTGAACACATGCAATGATGAAGTTTGTCCTTTGGAGTTAATGAGCTCTTAATGGGCAAATCTATGAATAGGCCTGAGGGTTTGTGTGGCACTGAGGAGCACTCTCATCTCTTTTGCTGCACTCATTCAGTTTCAGCCACGTGCTTATTTTCTGAGGCCTCAGCAGGCCAGCTAGCGCAAAGTGGTTTTCATTAAACTTGGGAAAGAGAGAAGCAGACAGTCCACAATAGGCACGTGTTCCTTTCCTTGGATGTCTCTCCCTCCTGCCATGACCATTTCATCCTCTCATCATCCCTGCAGTGACATATTTCCAAAGGAAGTTGGTAGAGTAGAGAGTCAAGGCAGAAAGGGAGGTCAGAGACAACCTGGCTTGGAAGTTTGAGAATTATTCCTTCTGAAAATTTTTAATAAAATTATTTTATACTGAAAGAAACTAGGTAGACATTTCCATTTACTATTTCTAATCTTCTCTTGTTAAATTTCTATGTCTTTTCTTTGGTAACTTACAAGTAGTATAGGCATATGTAATGGAAACTTGGAGGGGTTTGCAGCATCTTAAGGGAGAGGACAAATTATTAAGGCTGTGGAATAGTTCTGTGAGGAAACCACAACCAGTCCATCATGTGATATATCTGACAGGTGAGCTCTGTGAACAAGAAGAATATTCTTTTTCCACCAGGGAGCTGCAGGAAGGATGCCCAGGATTGTCCTGAATCTCTTTTTCTAAGCCAGAAGCATATTAGATGGAGCCTTATCTTTGTTTGGTACCAAAAAGGAGTATTTATCCCTCCTCTTCTATTGTAGTATGGTCCACTTTATTATTGTTTTCAATTTAATCTTTCTAGGTGAATTTAGAAAGTTAACTTCATGTGTCTATTGGTCAGTTGATTTTGGCCAGTGATTATTGAGTAGAATTCTTGGTTTTCCAAGAAAGGTAAGATTTGGGACACTAGTGTATATAGTTTTTCTAAACTTGAACCCTTGGAGTTTCTCTTCTAGAGACTGGGACAATCAGTTTGTGCGGGTGGGAGTTGAGGCTGTGAGAACTTAGAAATCAATGAGAATGTGTGGTTCTTCTGAGCAATAGCATGCAAGAGTGACAGTGAGGGATGAAGAATCTAACAGCAAGAATGGAATGGAGATGCCGTTTGAAAAAGAGCTGGTTTGTCTCATGGGAAAGAGAATAGTTTTGAAAGTTTAGGAAAGTCTGTATTACATAAAAGCCATGATTCTGGAGTAGTGAAATAGGAGGGCTTCAAAGTGCTAGTGGCCATATGTCACAGGAATAACTGGGGACCAGTAACTGCTAGGCTGCCATGCCAAAACAGTTTGAAAAATTATCCTGTTCAATATAATATGTGTCTTAGTTACTATTCCATTTCTGTGACAAAATACCATGACAAAGGCAACTTATAAGAGTTTATTGGGGCTTACAGTGTCAGAGGGTGAGTCCCCAACAATCATAGTGGGGAGCATGGCAGCAGGAGTGTGGGTGAGGTGCTGTCTGTAGCTGAGAGCTTACATCTGATCCACAAGCACAGATGTGGAGCAGAGATGTTGACTGTGATATAGTAGAAAGCCTCATGCCCATCTCTTCTGACACAGCTCCTTCAATTTCACACTTCTTAATTCTTCCTAAACAGCTCCACCAACTGAGAATCAAGCATTAAAGTATCTGACCTCTGGGGCCCATTCTCATTCCAAGCACCACAGCCTTGTTACCCAAGTTCTAGGAATAAAGCAAACTAAGGAAGTGAAAGATCTCTAATAATGAAAAACTAAAACTCTGAAGAAATAAAAGCCACTAGAAAATAGAAAGAACCACAAGCTTTGTGGATTGGAAGCATTATGAAGATGAATATACAACCAAAGGCATACTGCAGATTCAGTTCAACTCCCATCATATTTCCACTGTCATTTTTCCACAGAAATGGACAAAAACAATCTTAAAATTCATATGGAAGCACAGAAGACCTAAGATAAAGAAATCTTGAGCAAGATGAATAATGCTGGGGTCATCACTATATCTCATTTTAAGTTGTAATGGCGAAACATAATGAGAATCCATGACAGTAGCACAAAACAGGCATATAGATCAATGGAACAGAATGGAAAACTCAGATGTAAAAATAACACAGTAAAAAAAAATTGATGTTTGGCAAAGGTGCACAAAATGTACATTGGAGAAAAGAGAGCCTCTTCAGCAAATGGTGCTGCTAAAACTGGTTATTTACATGTAGAAGAAGGAAGCTAGATCTCCATTTCTTACACTGTGTGAAAATCAACTCCAAATAGATAGAAAACCATAATATTAAATGTTAAATGATGAAGGTGGTAGTCAAATCATTTGAAAACTATCACTTTCTGAAATCTCTCTCCAAGTAGGATTTCAGTCACTCAGGAAATTGACCAAAAGTTGACAAGTGAGATTTCATGACATTACAAAGTGTATGTATAGCAATTACATGAAATGGGAGAAAAGTTTTTTACTAGCTATACTGCTGATATTATAATAATATCTAGAATACAGAAACAAATTAAGTACTACTATCAATAAAGATTCAAAAAACATAAGAATTAGATTAGGAAATGAGTAGATAATTCCCCAAAGATGGAGTGTAAATGGCCAATGAACATATTATAAATGTTCAATATCTTAGCTATTAGAGAAATTAAAATAAAAACTACATTGAGATTATATCTAACCTCAGTAAAAATCGTAATTGTTAAAAAAACAAGGGAGAGGATTGAAGAGATGGCTCAGAAGTTAAGAACACTTCTTGCTCTATCAGAGGACCAGAGTTCAGATCCAAGCACACATCAGGTGGCTCACAGATACACATCACTCAAACTACATGGAGTCCTGTGTCTGTCTTTTAGCCTCTGTGGACACTTGAAAACACACACACAGACATACACACATGCACACACACATACACACACACACACACACACACACTCACACATGCATGAACACCACAAATAAAAATTTAAAAATCTTTAAAACAAACATGACAGCAGATGTCAGTGAACCCTTATATGCTGCTGGTGGAAATCGGGATTTAGGCTCATCAAACAACTAAAAGTAGACAGACTTATTATAAAGCCCAGCTATTCCTCTTTTGTCTGTTTGTCCTAAAGATGTGAGGTCAACATGTTACAGATAATTTCACTATCAGGTGTCACAGCTGACCCCCCTCCCCTCTTTTTTCTTCTTCAGCTCTGGATCCATTACAATCTCCAATAGTTTTCAGAGCCTCCAATATACTCCTAAGAAAAATAAACCTGTCCCTTTGGATCCTGTCACTTGGCCACTAGTGTCTCTATAAAAGACATTGCCAAATGTGATCTGATCTCAAAGCTTTGTCACACTTTCTAATTCAGAGAAAAGGTTACCTGTCTCTAGCTGAATTCGGACCCATGTGCTTCTGGGAAGGGCAGTCTATCTCTCTTCTAGGGGGTTCAGACTCACTTTGGTCCCATTTGGTAACATGACAATGACAGGAACTGGAGGAACATGCAAACATATGATTATAAACTGCTGGTGAGAGATGAGTGACTGAGGTGGTAGGAAGGCATGTTTCTCAAAACTTCTAGAATAAGTAGACATGTTTTCAAGGGTTGACCTTGTAGATAGAAAGAGTGATGGCTGTAAACACGATTGGTAAAGCCAGCTGCATGGGTAGGACAAGGTCTGGTGCTTCTGAATCCAGGGTACTTTAGTAGAGCACTCACCATACAGTCTTTGCCTTATATGCTTATGAGCCAACCTTTTGGGTGATTTCAAATGACACTTCCTATGGCACTGCAAATGATAGACTTCTTCTTGAGGTGAGTAGTATCACACTGCAGGTACACATCACATTTTTGTCATCCATTTCCCTGTTGATGGGCCACAGGTGCAGTGAGAAACGCTTCAGTCAACATGGAGGAATTTGCTGATTTTATTTAATTTGAGTAAATACAAGAAAATAGATTGTTGGATGATATTGAAAAAATTCTACTTTAGTTTTTGAGGAATTTCACAACGAATTTAAATTTCTACCAATAGTGGAAAAGGGTCCATCTCTCCTTTTTACACTTTCACTTTTTAAAAACCTTTTTGATAATATTCATTCTAGCAGCTGTGAGCTGATATTGATTTGGTTTCTTTGTCCAGCTTTATTATACTTTTTAATTATCTTTTTTTTCTTTTTCCTTTTTTCTGTTGGGTCCTTTATCAAACGTGTGAGTGTGAAATGTTCTTCTTGTTCTGTAGGTTGTCTTTTCATTTGTAATTGTTTCCTTTGTTGTGTAGCTACGTCTTAGTTTGCTGTGATCCCATTTGTATATATTTGCTGGGTTTTTTTTTTTTTTTTTTGCCTCATAGCCAAGAAATCAGTGCCAAAAAGTAATGTTCATTGCTTTCTTAGAGTTGGCTTATAATTTCAGTTCTATGTTTAGGTACATAAGTCCATTTTGAGTTGATTCTTGTATACTGGGTGACCTAAGCACTCAGTTTTTACTTTCAGCATATAGTCAAACCATACATAAAACGACAAACAAAGCAAATATCTGTGCATGCATTCCTTTAGTTGTAGAAATAAAAAATATGGAGTATCAGAAACAGAGAGAATAATACTGACTAGAGGCGTGTGGTATGGTACAGGGCTGGTGCACAGAAAAGTGAGGTGATGAGACACTGGGGCCAAAGAGTAGGGGAGGAAGTCCAAGAGGACTACTGCATAGCACAGCCTGTAGGTTTGGCTAATGAACCTAGAACTTTAGAATTACTAAGCAAGTAGATTTTAAATATTTTTCCCAATAAAGAAATGCTAAGTATTTGAATGGTAAGTATGGAGGTAATAAATACATTGATTACACAGCCTTAATCATTCCAAAGTGTGAGCAAGCATCGTGGCAGGCACGTATGCTTCTTATTTGTCAATTAAAAGCTAAATTGAGTTGAAGAAACACTCAAAATAGACCTCCAGGCTCTCAGGAGGCCAAAGAGGGTTCATTGGCCTGACACATACTTCTGAAAGTCATTGCCTATCTCTAGGCCAAGACTCTGGGTCCTGGCTTCAGTTAGCTTTTCTTCCTTGCTTCAGGGCATAACACACTGTGGCTGCTGGCTGAAGATTTTCCTATTCTGCAACCACACTTTCATAATTAGGTCCATTTGTAAATGACTCTCGTTAACAATTCTGTTAAGACGCCCTCTAAGAACTTCTGATGTCACAAGGAAATCTCGAAGGAAGACATACAAGATGTCATCTAATGTGCTAGAGCGTCCTGTGGTCAAAAGTAGAAATGGCCATCCATTTAGATCAGAAAATGTGGAACAACTTAACATTGTTTCTTTTTAAATCATTTATCACTTTAAAATGGCATAATGGAAATAAGAGATCCAGTGTTTAGAAAATAAAATAGTGAAACTTTCTTAACATTTTTTCTTTTCCTCCCTCCTTCCCCTCCCTCCCTTCCTTTCTTATTATTTGGTGCTTACAATTTACTTAAGGGCCCATTGTATGACCTCTCTCTTTCATGAACTCCACCACTGAGTGGCACCTTTAGGCCCCAGAACATCTATAATCAACATAGAGAGCTTTTGGTGGCACACACCTTTATTTCCATCACCTGGGAGGCAGAGGTAGGCAGGTCACTGTGAGTCTGAGGCCAGCCTGGTCTACAAAGTGAGTCCAGGAGAGTCAAGGCTACACAGAGAAACCTTGTCTCGAAAAACCAATATATATATTTCTGTTTTTAAATTCACTTTAAAGTTGGACTACAGGCCCCTTCCCTCAGTCCCATCATCAACTTCCTCCCCATTTTCCCCCCTCCCTTCTCGTCAGAGAAGGGGAGGGTCCCCATGGGTACCAACCCACTCTGGCACAACAAGTCATAATAGGACTAGGTGAATCCTCTCCCACTGAGGCCAGACAAGGCAACCCAGATATGTGAAAGGGATACAAAGGCAGGCAACAGAATTAGAGAATGCCTCCTCTCTAATTGTTAGGGGAATCCATATGAAGAAAAAGCTGCACATCTGCTATATATGAGTAGGGGGGCCTAAGTCCAGCCCATGTAGAGCATGCTTTCTTAAAGTATCTCAGATGATAGAAATATTGGTATGGAGAAGAACATCAGGGTGTGGTGGTCAGGATGCTAGGCCGGCAACTTAAAAGTAAGAATTAGAGGCCTCTATGTGCCATCCCGCTGAATAAAGTCGTTTCTTGTAAGATCACAAGGTGTTTCTTGTATAGATCTCCTACCTTTCCTTGAAAACAATATCCCATCCTGCTAATCCTGAGGGAGAGAACAACAGGTCATCAGCTTTCTGGCTATCTCTTATCTTTTGCAACTTAGGTGTCTTTTGGGGGGGGAACACTGATATATCAGTGGCATTCCAGTAAAACACCAGGTGTCCTACATAGATAGGGAAGGCCACTGGCAGGTATTTCCTGGAAAGTGCCAATTATGCCGGCCACAAGGGAGTGGGCAGTGCCTGCACAGAGAGATGCTTCCTTACTAATTCCATTGCTGGCTGCTGGTGCCATTATGTGACTTCAATTGTTAGATGACTGTCTTTAATTTGACTTAGCTGCCATTGCCTGCCAAATGCAACCACAGCCAGCAGCCACATCCCACCAGCAAACTGCAGCCCATGTTGGTGGGAACCTTCTAAAGCCCTGGGCATGAATGTTGCTCCTTTCCTGTGATAACCTTTAACAAATGTATTATTCTAAGTACATTTACTGGGTACTGTTCCCCCTCCTGCTTACCCCCAGGAAGAAAAACAATTGATTTCTTCTGGGAACACAAAGCTCAATACAAAAGCTCTTTCTTTTCCCCTGAGAAAGTGCTTTGAAAAGTGCTTCTTGGTGTTATATGAAACTCACTCACTTTCTCTCTCCCTTCTTCTCCCTGTCATGTCGCCCTTTTCTCCCTCTGTCTTTTCCATTTCCATTTTTCTTCCTTTCCATAAGAAATGGTGTATGACTCATATTATCATCTCCACATTCATTCCCAAGTCCTCTGTGATGATGACAGGATGACCCACATCTCCTAGTCTTCTCAACGTATGAAGTGATAAGACATGAATCTCCTAGAGCTTTCCTCTGACATGAGGATGAGAGTCTAGTTTTTGCCTTTGTGTACTAACGTGTGTAAGGTAATATGTAAGAGATATAATATTAATTTAAAAATATTCTAAAAATTTTCTAGTCCCTTCCAAATAATAACCCATGATTTTATTTATATAATAAACATTTTTGGTACATGCTGTGATAATTGATATTCATCACCAATTTGGCTGGATTTAAAATCACTGAAGACATTAGTGAGATGTCCCTGTTAGTAGTGTCTTTGAAGGCATTTACAGAAAGGATTACTAAAATAACAAAGATTCACACTGAATGTAGTGTCATAGTTACATTTACTGCTGCATCAATAAAAGACCCTAACAAATGTAACTTAGAGAAGAGTTTACTTTGGCTTAAAATTTGGGAGTATAATTCCTCTTGGTTGGGAAATCAGTCATCAAGAGCTCATAGCAACTGACCACACTGTATCTATAGTCAGAGGAGAGCAATGTATGCAGATGATGGCATAGCGATTTCTCTCTCTCTCTCTCTCTCTCTCTCTCTCTCTCTCTCTCTCTCTCTCTCTCTCTCTCTCTCTCTCTGTCTCTCTCTGTCTCTGTCTCTCTTTCTCTCTCTCTGTTTTTTGAGACAGGCTTTCCCTGTGTAGCCTTGGCTGTCCTAGACACACTTTGTAGGCCAGGCTGGCCTTGAAATCACAGCGATCTGCATGCCTCTGCCTCCAAGTGCTGGGATTAAAGGTTTAGATGAAGAAAATGCTTATGTCAAAATCCAACAACTTTTCATGATACAAATTCTGGAAAGATTAAGTATACAAGGACCATACATCAACTAATAAAGACCCTTTACAGAAAGCCTATAAACAATATCAAATTAATTGGAGAGAAACTCAAAGTAATTTCACCAATACCAGGACAAGACAAGGTTGTCCACTCTCTTCATACCTATTAATACAAGATTTGGCATTAGATAGAACAATAAGACAACTGAATGAGATTAAGGAGATACAAACTAGAAGTATCTTTACTAGCTGATGATATTATAGTATACATAACTAATCCTTAAAAATTCAGCTGAAACTCCTACAGCTGGTAAACATTTTAAGCAAAGTAGCATGGCTCAGAACAATAAGTAACCTTTCTACGTGATAAATGGACTGAGAAAGGAGTCAGAGAAACTGTAGACTTCACAACAGCCTCAAAATGATATAAATAATATAGAATATCTTGGAATAATTCTAACAAAGCAAGTGAAGGGCTTATATGATAATAACTTGGATACTGAAGAAAGAAATTGAAGAAGATAGCAGAAGATGGATAAATCTCCCAAGCTTATAGATCAGTAGGTCATCCTACCAAACTCAATCTACAGACTCTGTGCAACACTCCATTACAATTCCAATACAATTCTTCACAGATCTTGAAAAGATAATTTTATATGGAAACAAACAAAAAAAAAACCCTCAAGATCACTAAAAGTATCTTCAATAATAAAATAAATGCTGAGGGATCACCATCACTAATTTGAAGTTGAACTACAGAGGTATAGTAATAAAAAGAGCAGGGTATGGGCACAAAAACACATTGATCAATGGAGTCAAACTGAAGTCCTGGTCGTAAATAGACACACCTACGGACATTTGATTTTTGATAAAGAAGCCAGAAACACTCACTAAAAAGACAAACATCTTCAACAAATGGTGCTGGTCAAACTGGATGGCTACATGTAGAGCAAAGTAGATCCACACTTATGACTCTGCACAAAATTCAAGTCCAGATGGATCAAAGACCTCAATATAAAACTTGATATAAGGAACTTGATGGATGGGAAAGTAGGGAATGGCCTCGGAAAAGCTTTTCTGAACAGAACACCATTATAGAGCCACTAAGATCACTGAGTGATAAACTGGACCTCATAAAGCTGAATAGTTTCTGCATGGGAAAAGGACACTGTCATTTGGACAATGTGGCATCCTTCATAATGGGAAAAATAATCAACTACACGACTAATAGAGGGCTAGTATATGGACTATATAGAGAGCTCAAAAAACTGGGAATCAAGAAAAATAATAACCCAATTAAAATTTTGGTACAGACCTAAACAGAATTATCAAAATGTGAACCCCAAATTATTAAGGAAGAGCACTTAAAGAAATGTTCATCATACTTGGTCATCAGGGAAATGAAAATCAAAATTACTTTGAGATTTCATCTTACACCATCAGAATGGCCAAGATAAATCAAACAAGTGACAGCTCATTCTGGTGAGGATGTAGAATAAGATGAATACTTATCCATTGCTGGTGCAAGTGAAAATTCATATTACTACTATGTAAATTAGTATGGTGCTTTCAGAGGAAGATGGGAATCAATGTATCTCAAGTTTCAGCTATACCACTGTTGGGCATATACCCAAAATACTCTTCATCCTACAGTAGAGACACTTGCTCAACCATGTTTACTGCTGCTCTATTAACAATAGCTAGAAATTGGAAGCAACTTTGATGTCTCTCAATAGAAGAATGGATAAAGAAAATGTGGTACACCTACACAATGGAATATTAATCACTTGTTTAAAAAGAAATAATAATGAAATTCTCAGGTAAATTGATGGAACTAGAAAAAAACTCCATAAATTAGACAAACCAGACTTAGAAAGACAAATATGGTATGTGTTAAACTTATATGTGTATATTAGCAAACTATAATCCAAAGAACCATAGATATTAGGTTTAGAGTAAGAGACTAGGGGCGATATCAGTTATCCTTAGGAAGGAGAAATTGAATAGGTATTTATGGATGGATTGGGGTGGGAGGATTATAAGGGAAGGATGAAAAGGGGCGTGGGATAAAAGAGGTGGATGAAGGAGGGAATATGGTGAGGGAAAGCTAAAATTAAGCGTTATTTTTGAGGGACTCAATGGAAACCAAATGCAGAAGAAGCTTCCAAAATTATATACATATATGAAGGTGATTTAAACATAATTGCCAAATAATGTGGAGGACAGAGCTCCAACCAGATATGTCTTATGACAAAAGCTTTAGCTCTTGAACTGGGAATGGCTTGCATCTAATTGAGTTGTTGACCAAATGGACTCTATGGGAACCCCCAAACAACTCAATCTGTTGAAAGGCTATAGGTTGCTATCCACAAACTAAAGGCAAAGTCCTATTGCTGAAAACAACACCTATAGAACTTACTGAACATGGAGAATTTGAGCTGGCTGGCACCTACCTGGAGTCTTCACCCCTACGGGCTACTGTTCTTGGTGAAGTTATGTTACTGTGCATACTACCAATGGATAAATGTACACAACAACCAGCTACAAACCCTTTGATCTACAATAGCTTCCTGCCTACAAAATGTGCCAGTGGGATGGTAGCACAAAGCATGTAGGAGTAACCTACCAATGTCTGATTTTACTTAAGGCTCACTCTGTGATATGTAACACAGACACAACACTGTTTGAGAGACCAACAACCTGAGATCAGAGAGGCAGGGAACAAGGATAAAACCAAATACTAGTGTTTATGCAAGTAAAATAGCAATAAAATGATTTCTAATGACTCTGCTATAATCATAGATCAGTGCCTAGCTCAGGCATCGTTGGAGAGGCTTTCTCCTGCAGCAGATGGGAACAAATATAGGGAACTATAGCCAGACAATATGCAAGGCATGAGAGACCTGGAAACATTCAGTCCCAAACAGGATATCTCCATCAAATTCCTACCCTCAGGGCTCATGCAACCCTGTAGAATAGGAGTCCCAAAGAACATTTGAATATATATCATGACTTCTGCTTTTGTGCTTTTATGCTATTCCTAAATATGAAAACTTCTTTGAGTCTGTGTCAATATTGTTTTTTTTATGCCTTGGGTTCTTTTCTTTCTGTTTGTTCATTTTGTTCTATTATGATTTGTTTGTTTTTGTTTAGTAGTATTGTATTTTATTATTATCCATTAAATGCTCATTTATTTTCAAAGTAGAGACAGAAAGAGGTTGGATCCAAATGGGAGAGAAAAGCTGGGATTAGAGGGAAGGAAAATGGAATCAGCATATTGTGTGTGTGTAAAAGCATATTTCAATAAAAGAAAATATTCTTGTACAAGAAAGATCATCCTACCTTTCTTTCTGCATCTGGATTAAGATGATCTATTCTGAGAGAAACTAAAGTATCAGGACTTCAAAAAGTATTTAATAATAAGCCTCTTACTGCTTCTCCATTTTTCTTAAATTATGCTACATTCAATGAAATATTGTAGGAATCTTCCAGCCAATGCTACAAAGATGTTCTCCCAACACAACCATCAGTTGAAAGATGAATTGTGAAGTAAGGGTTGTGTACAGTATTTGCCTGTCTTGTCTGACATGCTCATGGTGGGTGTGTGGGGTAGTTGGAGGATGGGGAGGGGGCTGGGACATTTAAGAGATTGTTGGTGCTCTTTTATTTTGAGGACATTAGTCCATTCATGAAAATGATCAACTAATGGATTAATTCCTGAACAGTTAATATCTTAAGAGTAAATATTCTATAATGCCAGTTTGGCTAGGTTCCTCATGCCCTCTTTCTCTTACCATGCAATTGCCTATTCCACCTTGGGAAAACACTAGCATGGAAATGATCACTAGATATGATTATCTGACTTTATATCAAATCCCTAGGCCACATAATGTTAAATGAATCACGTGATGCATGATGAACACAGAGAAATTGTTGGCATGTCTGGGAATCCCTGCAAAGTTTCAGGAAATGCTGATGCTTGGGAGTGTCCCATAGATCACCAACCAAACTCTCAACAGAGCCACCAAGCAGTAACACTGTAGACTGAAGCAGGCTATGGCTTGGTAATCTAAATGGGTCTAATAAGGCAATTAAATGTGTGTTTGAGTAGGTTAGGAAGTATTTTGGACAGAGACTGACTCCATTTTTTTTCTGCCCTCAAATCACAGATAATTGTTGGAAGCCTAACTTTCCAAGTCAGAGCTCTATTTCCTGTGACTTCTTTCAGGACAAATATTAATCTATATTATTATATCCTTTAACTCTTATATGACCAATTGGTTTTGGAGAAAAATATATCATAAGCATTTATAAAGAAATTTCAGAGTAATGACACAAGACATGAAGAAGTACAAATGTAGTCTGTTAAAAAATATGGAGGATACACCTAATACTTAGCCCAATCTACTGTCAGATAATTACTTGCTATGAAGTGAACTTAACAAAAGGTGTGCTTTCAGCTTTACCAATTAAAGTGTCCATCTGCTTTTTTCTTTGAGTTAAAATTTGCCCATGGTAGCATAATAAACAACAAATGTTTCTCTTTGGCTTGTTCTGTTGTGTGTGATTGACAGGTTTTTTTAGTTCAGCATGTACATAATGAGCATAAGCAAATAAAGAGATGCCTAGTGATGAGCATTAATGAAAGGGGCTGGGAGTGTGAGCAAGATAGTGTCTAACATGGTAAGCAGTGCAACCTAAGTTAAAATTCGAAAGTAGTGAGGGATGGATAGAAGAAGGGAAAGAGGGAGGGAGGTAAGGAGACAGAGAAAGAGAAAAAGAGAGGTAAGAAAAAGAAGAGAGAAGAAAGAAGAAAGAGAAGAAAAAGAGAGAAATGTGTGAGAAGATAGGAAAGAAGAGGTGTGTATGTGTATGTGTGTGTGTGTGTGTGAGAGAGAGAAAGAGAGAGAGAGAGAGAGAGAGAGAGAGAGAGAGAGAGAGAGAGAGACAGAGAGACAGAGAGAATAAGAGAGAGGGGGAGAGGGAGCTAGATGAGACAGAGCAATAGATAGTGGCTGGTATAAGGAGGCACTGCATTTAGATTTAGGAATTTATCCACAATGTTTCCCTTCAACCATTCAAGGTACACATTGCCTCTTAACTCATAAAGGAGATAGAGCTGCTGGAATATAAAAATACTTCAAGATTGTGTTTGAGTTGTGCACTAATAGCATAAGGACTAGATAAGGTAAAACATTACACATTCCAATGTGTTATCCTTGCTAAATTGTAGCATGTGCGTGTCTGTCTGTCTGTCTGTCTGTCTGTCTGTCTGTCTGTCTGTTACATACTTAAATTAACATGGCCTTTAATGAATTGGATATGAGTATAGTGTTTTGTAAAAGCTATTGTTTAATGCATGGGGTGGTGGCATTTTTCTGCTTTGGACACTGAACATTAGAACAAGAAGAAAGAAATGATGTCCAGAAAAAAGTTCATTGTTAATGGTAGGTGCCGCACTTGTCTGTACGTAGTGAGGACAACTGCCAACATGAAGCTCTTGGTATTAACAAAAAGCAAAGCTTGATTTATAAATAGGGATTATGGAAAATAACAACACCCAGCAAACATTATACAAAATATTATGGAGAAATAATTTTTCAGGAAGAATTGAGCCATGCCAATAGAATGCAGTGGCCTAAGTTGTCACTAGGCATAGGCATTGGCAATTTTATGTATATCTTGTAGTCTCTGACAATCTGGTTATGGCACTAGCAACTCTAATACTATAAATTTTTTCCTTGGGCAACATTATGAAATCTGTGAAACCACAAACACAGCAACCATTGCCAGGTCTGCAGTATGCATGCTCTTTATTTTCAATGATGCTTTGTGGCCCTGGGAGGCTGAAGATAATAATTTACAACTCATGGCTGCTGAATGTTTGTGTAGATTGGCTTCTCATGGCCCACAATCCAGGTACAAGGACAGCTCAGAGCTTTGGACCTTGGCATGCTGAATTAGAACCTCGTGTTTAGAGTTAACTACATTATCAACTGGTATATCTTAGGAATGGGAAATAAAGGAATAGTTTCTTAAATGTGCATATGCCTATGAAAACTTTTTCATTCAAAATGGGGAAACTTGAAGCTCATAGTAAAGACGGTCCCAAATTTGTGATAGCTCCATTTGGATTCTCAACTTTATTGAAATATAAATTCACAGTAAATAAAAGAATATAAACATTTAAATATATTAATCTAGAAGGTTCCTTGTCTATTAAATATCAGAGATAATACTCAAAAGTGTTGGATCTTGTCTCTAATGTTCTCACACTGTACAATGGGCCACTCTTGCTCTTTTTACCATCATGTGTATGGGGTTACACCATTTGTTTCTCCACTCACTAAGAAGATCTGAAGACTGTCACACTCACAGGGCACCTGGAGAGGAAATGAAGATATTTATGGGCATGTCATGTGCCTAGTGAGTGATAACCAGTCCTTCACCATTGCAGTATCTTTGAACTGGCTCATAACTTACCTCTTTCTTATTACCCACAAAGGAACAACTTGGGGGATATGTTTTCACATTTTTTTTAAGTGCTGAAGTTTGGTTTCCCTCAAAACTCATGTATTAAAAGCTTGGCTGACAGTATATGATACTATTGTGACACTTAAAAAATCTTCTTGCTGCTTTCCACCTGCAATTAAGTGAGGGTTTGTTCTATTCTGCATTCTCACCATGTTGTGATGTCTTCCTCCTACAGGACAAAACACAATGGGTTAGATGACCATGGACTGAGACCTTCAAAATCTCCTTTCAAGGAATTTAGCTTTGCTATTTTGTTATATTGACAAGAATTAGTATAGCTGATGAATGCAACTACTTTCAGCATCATTTAGAGTCACTTTTGTCCAGTGCCTGGAGTGAGAGATGAGTATTAAGTGCCAGGATATATTTGGTTGAGTATGACCTCAGCAACATTAGTAGACGGAATTATGCTATGTGGTTTTTATAAAGGCAATGAAACAAAGGGTCATCCTCATGTATAATAGGATGAGGCCAGAGTAGCCACAGAAATAGACCTTTCTGTTCACCTTCTAGATGTTTATAAGGAAGTGAGATCTTTGCCCTGGAAGAAGCTTTATTCCTTATGTGCCTATGTAAGGCTATATGCTCCCATCTCTATTGATAAACACATGGCTAATAGAATATCAGAACCACAGAGGCATTAATGACACTTTTTATGTTCTTGGGAATCTATCATTGGACACCAGTCCAACCAGATTTGTTAATCAGATTTTGTTAATATTATAAAAAAAATATACAAGACAGTCAATTTATAAAAGAGTTTATTTTAATGTAGAGTGTAGAGGTTGTAGCTTATGACCTATTGGGCTTGTAGCTTTGGACTTGTAACAATCAAGGTTCAGAAAATGGTTATCTTTGTTGCTGGGTGTAGCCTCTTAGAGGACAGTTATGCTCAACTTCTGTCTGCAAACAAAACATAGTATCATTAATAGTGTCAGAGGTTGAGTCTTTCCCAATAGGAGGCTCTCAGGTTGGGCCAGGCATTGGTTTGACAGTACACCAATCTCTGCTCTATCTTTATCCATGCACATCTTGTAGGCAGGGTAAATTTTGTGTCAAAGTTTTTGTGAGTGGGTTGGTGTTCTTTTTCTTCCACTGGGAGTCCTGTCTACTTAGAGGGTGTCCTCTTCAGTCTCTTCAGAGATTCCTCATACCAGGAATCTCAGCTAGAGTCACCCTCATATCCTCTTAGAAGCATACCCTGTCCTATATCTTCAGCTTGTCACAGAGATGCCTTCTCCCATGGTTTCTTTTCTCTCTGCAGGTCCTCTGCCCTCTCGCCTCTGCTTTCCACAAGGTTCCCTCTCCTACCTTGTTCCCTCTCTTCAACCACTTGCACTGAGGCTACACCCAACAATGGCTCCAAACAGATGCAAAGACTCATAGCTAAATATTGGGCAAAACATATGGAGTTTTATGGAAAAGTGGCAGGGGGGATGGTTAGAAGGACCTGGGGGTGAGAGGAGCTCTCTAGGAAGACCAAAAGAGCCAACTAACCAGGGCCCAAAAAGATTTGTGGAGACTGAAGCACCAACCAAGGACCATGAAGAGACTAGATCTAGATCCCTGACACAGATGGCAGCAGATGGGAAGCTCAGGCTTATGTGTGTCCCATAGTAAATGGAACAGGGGCTGTCTCTGACATGGACTCGGTTGCCTGCTTTTTAATTACTCCTCTCTGGTGGGACTGCCTCAACAGGCCACAGCGTAAGAGGATGTGCTTGGTCCTGATGTGAATTGATGAGGGAGGGTGGGTGAATAGGGGAGGCTCCCCTTTTCTGAGGAATAGAGGAAGAAGCAATGGGGAAGAGGGAGGGAGGGTGGGCCTGGGAGGAGAGGAGGCTACGATTAGGGTATAAAGTGAATAAATAGATTAATTAATTAAAACATAAATGCTTATCTTTTGCTCTAGGGTACCATCTCTTAGGTATTCCATCATCTCGAATAGCACCACACTGGGACCAAGCCTTTAACATTCTAGCCTTTGGGAACAAATGGACACAAACTATAGCACTCCATAACAGTCTTACCTTTTTACTACCACTTTTCCCTGCTGTAGACAAGATTATTGTGTAACAGCATAGATTTTTCTCTGCCAAATGCCCATGTTCATGGTTTCCTGGAAAATGATTCACAGGGAGAAAGATATATGAATATATCTTAAGAATATAACCTTGAAAATGAATCTTTGATATGTAGCCTTCAGTGGAAAAAACAACCCTGGAAAAATAGTTAGATACACACATTTGAAACCTTTGAACACCTTTCAGTGTTAAGTACCTAAAAAATCAAAATGCAAAAAACACTTCATCAAGATCTCTTCATTGTTTACAGTTGTGCTTTCTTGTGGTTTTATTTGGGGGGAGTTGATCTCTATTTTCCATAAAGATAAACTTCTCTGATGAAGGGTGGTAACTACTTTGGGTAGCTTATCTATGGGTATAAGAGTGGGATTTAAAATTTAGTTAGAAATTATATGGCTTTTGCAATGCAGATCCTCCTCAGAGATCCATGGTTTCACTGGTCCCAGGGTGTTGGCTAGGTTTGCTTCCTGTTGAGTGGGCTTATGCTCTTTTAGATAGCTGTTGGTTGCCACTACCATACAAGTGCCACTTACCGAACTTTTATGAATATCTTTAGCTGGGTGTTTTCTGGTACCCTTGAAGCTAGACCACAGGTAGGAGGCTTTCAGGTTAGACGCAGTTAGAATAATACAGGTTCAGTGTCCAAAGTATGTGGTGCCTTCAGCAATAAGGACTTATCTACAACCTGTGAAAGAAAACCAAGGGCAACAGCCAGTCTATTGTTTTGGGCTGGCTTGCCTTGACCAACTATTCTAAAAGAATATGTCTTATACCTGTTACTGCATAGCCTGTAGTTCTTGTGGGAAGCACTGCTAGATTTAATGGTGTGTGTGTGTGTGTGTGTGTGTGTGTGTGTGTGTGTGTGTGTGTGTGTATGTGACTTAGAGTTATTCCTGGACATTTGCATCAAGGAATCTGGCATACTTTTATGGAGATAGTTGTAAAATTCTACATTTTGAGGAACCATCACACTAATTTCAAAAATAGGCACTAGCTTACATTCTCACCAATAACACCCCCTACTGATACTTTTTTGCCATGACTTTCTGTCAGGTACCCCTGTGGCTTCATTCTCCATTTCTATCACCAGTTACCTCTCAATTTCACATTGAGTGGATGACAGTTCTGACCTTGAATATATTTCTTGTCTCTCTATATATATCTTAACCTTAGTCTAGTCCAGCCTGATGTTGGTCTCTTGCTAGGCTGGTGTGCCCTGCCAATGAGCTCATTGTTTTGTTCTTCTTCAGGCTCTTGTAGTCATATGTACTTCAGACAAGATGGTATTTAACAGATCAGAAGGTACACAAGTTTTCAAATCATGTTTTTTCTCTGTAACTGTATTCTTTATAGGACTGTGTATATATGTATGTATGTATGTATGTATACATATATAGTATATATACAAATATATATGTATAGTATAAATGTATAAATACTCTTATTAAAAGGAATACTCCTTTTGGCCCAGATAAGAACTGAATCGAATTCAGGCATAGTGGTGCACACCTGTAATCCCAGCACTTGGGGAGGCAGAGGCAGGTGGATTTTTGTGAGTTGGTGGCCAGCCTGGTCAGGGCTACAACAGAAACCTTGCTTCAAAAACCTTTTAAAAATGAATCAAAATTTAGCCTGTTGTACGTGGTGAAGTTAATTATATCTGTTAGGAAATGAAAAACCACACTGCCATCTCTACT
This sequence comes from Acomys percivali, assembly GCA_907169655.1. Classification (NCBI taxonomy): domain Eukaryota; kingdom Metazoa; phylum Chordata; class Mammalia; order Rodentia; family Muridae; genus Acomys; species Acomys percivali. The sequence continues at coordinate 40,780,162 of OU015747.1, read as the reverse complement.
GATACCGTTTAAGGAAGTGTGAGGATTATGGGAAGAAAAGAAAAAGAGTATAGAAGGAAATAAGAGGCATAGGACTTCCCATGAGATTTGTGCCGACAATAATTTCTGTTAAGATTGCATAAGCTGGGGGCAATCCCTGAGGGAGATGAATGCCAGAGCATCTGGGGGACAACTGGGAAGACTGAGCAGTAGCAGCAGCATAGGCCTAATGGTGCTGGGTCTTGGGAAGAAGGGGTGGGTATCAGAGGCAGTTAGCACTAATAAGGAAGCAGAGTGCATGGCAGCAGCTGTCTGAAATTCTCAATCAGGAAGGCTTCGGAGGGCCCCAAAAGTCTGCACTTGTAGCAAGGACTGAGATCTGTTCTTATACCATTAGTAGCTATCTTCTCAATCACGTTTCTTTCCCACATTGATGGAGACTGGTCTCCTGTTTTCCACATATTTCCTCTCTGGAAAAAAATCTTTCATAGCCATGAAATTCGTCTACCACAAACATTGGTCCCGAAGATGCACTTGTTATTAATTGTAAGATGTAATGATATCATTTTAATCATGTTCTATTTCCACATTTTATTAAATTTCAGACTCAAAAGAATCAGACTACAAAGCATATAGCCTTGTCTACTTACACAAATACATTTGCTTGAGAACCTAATCAAAGTACTGGCATGACACACAAGAAGATACAAGTTTAAAAAGTACAAAGTATAATCTTCCCTGGCTTTCGCTGGCCTAAGGCAGAGACATGAGCTATAGACCATCACGTTGCTTCTCTAAGGCAGGGGAACAGAAGTGTGAGAAATGGTGCTGAATACTCAGGTCTCTGAGGTAATCCTCACTTCAGGACTTCCCAGCCTTCTTCTATGTACCCTTCTGTCGTCTGGGGCCAAGGGTTGGTGTCTGAGGCTCTCCCAGGCCTTCTAGTTTCTAGTGATCAAGCCTTTCCTTTGTTCCCTTAGCCTAGCCTCTTGGTGGAGCAGAAGGAATGTGTGTGTGTGTGTGTGTGTGTGTGTGTGTGTGTGTGTGTGTGTGT
>OU015747.1:40763448-40773831 GCA_907169655.1 Acomys percivali | reverse complement strand
TATGTGTGTTTGCACACCTGCTAAGGGATGTGTAGTATCTCCTTCTTTTTGAGTGCCTGCCTGCCTGCCTGCCTGTCTGTCTGTCTGTCTGTCTGTCTCTACCTATGATTTTTCTGTATCTTGAGATATTTAACATTGGAAGCTAGATATCCTGTTGTGATTTATTTGAGGACACACAGGCCACAGAAGAGATCATGGATTGCTGTTCCCAGCCATAGCCTTGGCTGACTTAATTGGCAACATTCATAATGACCTCTGGGATATGAGTGAGCAGCCTACAGATGGTTCCATCTCACCCTTCAGCCATCCTAGGAGCACCAAATGGGTCAGGGATGCACTGCCACTTCAACAAAGCTCAAAACATTGATCCACAGACAAAGCCAATGTTGTTCAGTTGACTGGGTCACAGAAAACTGGTTGCATTGTGTGGGGTCGGGGGGGGTGATGGGTGGACAGGCTATAGGGCATTGGAATAGGATATAGGAAAGTGCTGCCAAACTGCCCCCTTCCCACTTCTGGACCAACACTTCTAAAGGAGAACAGGGAAATCCACAAGCCCCTGCTGTGCATGGGGGATCAGCTCCACTGATGGATGGTGAGCTTCTCTGGGTTTAAGGCAGCTAAGTGGCTTCATTCATCATATAAACTATTCTATGCCTGTACTTTATAGAAGGCCTCCATTGCAGCACTTTCAAACACTGCAGAAGAATATAAAGCCATAGATAATTTTAATCGTTTTCGTTTACTTGTAGTAAGTCAGGCTACAGAGTATGACCCCTAACCCTTAATCATTCTTGAACACTTATATAGCACTAATGCAAGTGCAAGGAACCCTTTCTAGACCAGCTAACGGACCCTAGTCGTCCCCCTCAGTTTCTCCTATGCTGTGCTGTGTGGTGGCTTGTATTTCACACACAAGATTTGACTCTTCCCTTCATGGCTGTTCTGAATCTTAAGACTAGGAGTTCAGCCCTGGCCAGTCTCCAGGGTTCTGGGTTGAAGCTTCTCACAAGCAGCTGGACCCTGTTCACCAGGGAGCCTGTCTTTTGGGAGTTTGGCCTCTAGGTGGCAGTGCGGCCTCGTCTCACTTCCTGCTGGTCACTTTAGCATGGACCCAAGCAAGGGATGGAATAGATGCTCTTACCTGAAATTCTTATGGGTTTCCCACTTTCCCAGAGTCAGAACTGATTCTGACCTCTCAGTATTAAGAGTTCTGCCAGACAAAACGAGGAGTTCTGGGTGTGGGAGAAGCAGGCACAGCCTGTAAGAGCAAGAACAGAAAAGAGAACTGTGCCTCCAGTACTTACTAGTGATGCAAAGTGAGAGAGAAGGATGGGCAAGGGTTGGGAAGGTCATGCTGCTCTCACTTTCCCAGTCTGTGCTTCAACGAGGAGCCGAAACAGAAACCAAGGCGCACTCAGTGTGCCCGAGCTCACTCTGAACTGCCTGGCTCTGCTCTCTGGACAAATACAGAAAGCTCCGTCAGCAGTCTGTCAGCAGTGGGCACCGCAGGTCCAACTTTAACAACAACTAAACACCAGGAAGGTTAACAAAGGACCCAGGCAGGGAAACCAGAAGGCACAGCCAGGGGAATGAAAGTCATCTTTTATAGCGTGACGATGGTGAATCTGACAACTCAGGGACCATATGCCAGCCTCCTCTCAGGCGTGCCCCTTTATTCTGGGATGGGAGTGGAGTTTGGGGGTGGTGTTCAAAGCAACAGAAAGACAAGGATGATCTAGTCTATGTACACAGAAACTGCTCCAGCAGCACTTTTCTTGCCCCTGGACAATTTTTACCATGAGGACTTTGAAAACCAAGCATCATCTTGAACTAGTGAGAACTACCCTTACCTTGACTTTCAAGATGCAGTATTTGTCTTAAAACTCGGCAGGACAAGGAAAAGAGCAGAAAAGAATTGAATTGTAACATGAGTAGTCTGAAAACGTTCACGGTGTATGAATTACCAGCAGGCTCCTACTGACCTCCCAAGGGGATGCAGGCATGCAGACGAATCATGGAACACGCTTTTCTAGCACTGATATACACAAGGTTACAGTGTGGCCTTTGTGCCTAGACATGGGCTTCTTTGTGAAGTCACCACTTATCGGGAAGTTGCTCTTCTGTTCTGCCTTTAGAGAAGTTACCAGAAACCAGAAAGCAGCTGTTGGGCAAGAAGAACAATCACTTTAAATTCCTACTTAAGTAAATGTACAAATGTGTTTGCCGAGGACAACTCGGTGGCTGAAAGGCCTAGGTGAGAAGGTGCGATTAGACAGGAGCTCAGAAGGGGGTGGTTTCCATGATCATTGAAGTTGAGCATGTTGGTTACTCCCAGAAGTCCCTCCTAGGCATCTTTGAGTCATGCTAAGTCCTCCTGGGGAGGCTATTACCAAGTACTAATGTATCTGTCCTGACACCAACTCCCACAGAATGAGCTGACAAACGGCCACATCACTTTCCCTTTCCCTCCCTCTCCCTGAAGGCTGCTAAGAAGCACGAGGCTCCCAGCATGCTGCTTGCTTGCTATTCCCATTGTCTGCTTGGTGGCTAACCACTTATTTTCTTTTCTTAGAGCCTTTTGATTTTTCAGAGCACACCACCCCCGTGATGCCCAGAGATATTGCAAGACAGTGGTTTTGCACTGGCACTGTTAGTCTCCTAGTCTGTTAGCTTCAGTTGCTAGGCTGACTGCGGCAGTACACATTTCACAAAGAACTCTGCAAAAGCCTCAGTAAACACCATTAAGCCCTAAACGGATGATGCTAGTGAAATAGGCTTTAAGCTGGGGCTAATGGCATGATGTATTCATTGTGCTGTATGAGAACCAGGACAAAGAACTGGACACATGCCATGGCTCAGAGGCAATCCGTACTATGCTAACACCGCATGATGTAAGAAATGGCCTTTGCCTTCTGCCTAGAGGCCTGATGACAGGGTGAGGCCCAGGTGGTGGGTTTGGGTGCCACTGTTAAAGAGAGAGCAGCAGCTTGTGGCACAGTGGTCGTTGGCTCTGCCTTCCTCCACTTCCCTTTGTATGCTCTTGTATTTGGAAGACAGAATACCCACGGAGAGCAGAGGAAAGTTTTGGGGACCAGAGGCAACAATGGGGATTCCTAAACTTTCTCAATCGAGCAATGATGTAGGAATACCAGGCCAGAGGAGATTCACGGGCTCGTCCTATCTTCCTTAGTGTGGGATTTATGGAGATATTTTAAAAACTTTTAAAATATTGATAATGCACAAAGTATTTCGGTCAGGTAGAGAAGGAAAACTTTGTCTCCTTTCCTTTGGATGGATTTGGTGTGCCTTTCAGAATGTTCAGAGGACTCTACACAAAGAACCATCCAGAATGCATGGAGCTGACAGATAGGAAAGAGCTAGAGCAAGCCTTAGTAATTAGAAGAAAATGAATTACTGATTGAGATAATTAGTGTTAATTGTCAGCTTGTCAGAATGGAAAATCACTGGGGAAATGGGCCTGTGGGCATGTCCGCAGAGGATAATTTCTACTCATTGGGATGGGAAGGCTTGACTGTGGCTCGAACTCTTCTGGAGGCTTGGAGTCCTTAACTATTCAGATGGAGGAAGCAAGCCGAGCAATAATATACATTCATTCCTCTGCTTCCAATTGTGGACATGATATGGCCAGCTGGTTGACGCGCCTACGGTCTGGACTTGCCTGTCTTAGTGGTCTATACCTAAAACTGTGAGCTAAAGCTTTCCATCTTTAAGGTGCTTTTTTTTCCCTCAGAGTATTTTATCCCAACAGGAAAGGAAACTAAGACACACCATTTGTCCTTTCACTTATAACCGAATAACTGGACCTGTTACATGCTGTCTGTAGCCCTGTTTGCATGACGGCCTGTTCTCAAGTGTAAGGTGGGGTTGCCTATAAAAACAATGTGGAATCTTAGGGGAAATCCTCCCACCCCTGCCTCCCAAAGTGGGAGGTTTTTTTTGAGGATTAGGCTTACATATGTCGAAATGTCCCTTCTGGCCCTAAGTTCTAAGAGCAAGACATCTTCAACTTCAAACATCAACCATGGCTTTCTGATATATGATTCCTGATGGCAGGGTGGTGGCAATAAAATAGTAGGTTGCATAATGATGTTTTAGTTGACACTGGAATGCCCATTTGATAGTGGCTGTGCCCTCTAGACTATATATAGTAGGCTAAATCACAGAGATTTGTGTAAGTATACTTCATTAGGTTTTTAGGATGGGGAGCTTACCTAACAATGGATTTCCTGGAACATGTCCCCACACTTTAGTGATACCTGACAGTAATAGGTAAAAATATTATATGATCATATATGTGTTGCAGTATGGCCTGAGTAATGCTCTAAAATCAGAGAATATGAAGTTTGCCTCTGTTTTCATATATCAATGATAATATCTTGGCATCTACTCTAGTAACATGGCCAGTCTTTGGCCATCTCTGAGTCCCATTTTTGTTCTGAGTATAAATATATTCTCTTGTGCCCAGCCTGAGGCATAATATATAGCTCACACTGAAATGGTGAGTATTCTTATTTGCCAAGTTGATTGGATATTGTGAATCTAGGCTGTAACCTTAGGGGAATTTGTTAGTCTTATTCACTCTTCACTTTTTCCTAGTAAACATGACATTACACTGTGGTTACGTAAGTCTGTAAACCAAGGGCACCAGGGACTATGTTCAATGCTTGGTCCACAGTTGATAAGTCAGTCACACATATAAACTGCCATCCTTCCTGTCAGTTTTCCTCATGTGGTAAAACGCTGGGTTCTCCTGGATCCAGTGTACAGGCTGCAGAACTGGGGTAGTAGTAGATGTTCAGGCCAGGAAAATGGAAGTCTGAGAAGAAAAGGAATTAATCCTGCAACCAATAAAGGACACTTTTGGAAGCATCATGTAGGTGTTGTCAGCGAATTGTGGTTGTGGGTTGGTTTGTTAGGTGGGGAAGACCTCCCACTATGTCATTGGGGCTATCCAATAGGATGGAGCAAAACATGAAAGAAAGGTCATATAGGCACAGTAGACACTTCTTTGATATTATTTAAAGTATTTTTTTCTGTTGTCATTGGCCATGGATATCAGGATCCAGACTCTTTAGTCTTTGAACACGAGCTCGGGCTGGTTGCATTATCAGTTCCTTTTCTTCCAAGACTCCTGGTTCTGGAAACCAACAAGCAGAACATTATGATACGCAGATTTGGGCCAAGGGGTCCCACTCAAACTAAGGCACCAGCCAAGGACAATACAGGCGGTAAACTTTAAACCCCTACCCAGATCTAGCCAATGGACAGGACAGTCTCCACACTTGAGTGGAGAGTGGGATATAACTTTCTCACATACTCTGTTGCCTCACATTTGACCATGTCCCCTGGAGGGGGAGACCTGGTGGCACTTAGAGGAAGGACAGCAGGTTACCAAGAAGAGACTTGATACCCTATGAGCATATACAGGGGGAGGTAATCCCCCTCAGGAACAGTCATAGAGGAGGGAAATAAGGGGAAACTGGGAGGGAGGGAAGAATGGGAGGATACAAGAGATGGGATAACCATTGAGATTTAATGAGAATAAATTAATAAAAAATTAAAAGAAAAAGAATCAAACACCCTTTCTCCTACATAAGACTTATATATTTGTCTGACTTACTCATTTGGAGATCACTCAAAAGTCAAAGACAATATGACTAAAAACCAAACTGCTACTTATTTTATCCCATTTGCAATTTCTTTCACAGGCAAGCAACAACTGGAACATCTCAAGTTCCTTCATGGAACTCCGGTGGATTTCTAGTCATGAACTTTCAATTCCAAATCTGTTTAGCTCTTATAGCACTTGAGTTTTAGATTCAGGAAGACACGGACTGTAACTCTTTGGGCCCGTGGGTTGGAAAGTTTCTTTCAGAATCTTTCTATGTAACCACAGTATACTCTGAAAGGACAGAGTTATTGTGACCTCCAAAGAAAATTAATCAACAGTGGATATTGCAAAATCAACACCTTTAAGACAGTGACAGTAGAGTCCCCAGCAGCACCGTTGTCGTTGATCTCTCAGCACAAATACTTTGATTCTTCACAGGTAGCAAAAATGGAACTTCCTCTTATACTATGATTCCCTTAAACTTGTTGCAGCTTGTCTGTGTATCATCACAGAAATGTGGAATATGAAAGTGAACAGAAACAGCCCAAGGAGTGCCTGATATGTCTTGAAGTTTCATGTCAACTGTCTTTCCCTGGTATATCTTTGCAGTAAAGCAATAAATTATGATATTTCCACCTAACATCTACTCTAAAGTAGGAAAGACATAAACCTAGACATTGTACAACACGAATCTACAGTGTGAGAAATGGTGGTTATAAGAGCATGGTGGGAGGCAAATGGGTGTTAGAACAACCCTGCACATTCTTTACTGATAGGTCTATGGGAATTCATGTTTTTGAATTTCCAACTGTGGGCCAATCATTGAACTGGGACCTTTAGCTTACAGACTTACTCAACCACAGTGTAAGTAGACTATGGACATCTCATTTTGCCAGAAGGAAGTGAAGGGCAGAGAACACAATGAACTCTTCTAAGGTTATAGCCAAGATTCACATTATGCTGCTATAAAACAAAGGTGTTTTGGGGGAGAGAGGTGTGTAGCTTAGTAATGCAGAACTTATTTAGAGGGGACAGGCTTCTGAAGCTTTGAGAGGTTCCACAAACTCAGTTATGCTTGGTTGCCTGACTTTTTGGAATAGGATGCAAGAGACAACAACTGAGAAATTTGAAAATGTGTAAGACTGGAACAATTTTCTCCCTAGAATCTACACCATTCCAACAACATCCTCTTATTCATATCTTTAGAGAACTATGTTGAGCATCTTCTTGCAGAGAGAAAGTAGCCTTGGTTCTTTCCCCAAATCACTGGGCCTCGGAGGCTGTTTCTTCAAATGGCCTTCTGGTTTTCCCCTTGATTCTTTTCTACTGACTTTCCCATCTCCTCCGTGTAACTATGTTCCCATAATGCACCAGTTTCCTCCACTGGACTCAGCTAAAAGTTCATCAGGGTGGAAGGTGTGGAGACTCTCTTCTGTCCAAGAGAAATGGATACTGGAAGTGATACAGGAGTTATTTTATCATGAAATGACAAAACACCCTTCCAGAGACAGGCCACTGCTTGCCCTCTAACTGCTTGCTTCTAAGAATTCTCCCAAGCACTGTTTCTTTTAAAACCTTGTTTCCATTTCTTTTCCATAAAGGACACCTTCTTGTCTCCATTTTTGTTATTCCCCAAACAGAGGACTATATACACATACTTTTTTAAAAGATAAGATCCCACAAAGAATAAGTAATAAAGCATATCTGTTATAGATCAAAGTGGTACAAATGTGAACCTCTGTCATTTTCAGTTTCCCTAGGCTTCCTAATTCTCTATGAATATTTATTGCCTTTATTGAAAGGAGGAGAGGAAAAGAAGTATTATTTTTAGTTTAAAAAGGAGTCATGTAAAAGAGTTCTTGTTTCGAGGGAAGCCAAGCCAGGAACTGTCTCTTACTTTGCTGTTCACTGCCTGCTTTTCCTGCTTCAAAGCATCCCCCAATTCAGTCTTCTTTCTTTTAATGTTTGAGGGGAGTAGTCTGGCAGGAGGCCTGATAAAAGATTTTAAAATGGACTTTTCATATGTGAAGCCTGCCACAGTCCTGGTACAGAATCATGACTGTGTAGTTAGTAATTGCTCCTGACTTCAGGAAAGGAGAGACTTCCCAATCAGAGAGATGGAGGACTCCACAATTGTAAAAACCTGTTTCAGTAACTGATTAGTGTTTAGAACTGTGAACTCTTTCCATATTCTTCTAAAACTAACTAACTTCCGTGCCAGTTCATGACTCCTGGTTCTATGCTTGCTAGATTCCAGCAGTGTTTGATTATATTTTTTCCTTTTAAGATCTAATATACATAATGCATGATAACGTCACCTTCCTTGTGCTTTAAGCCACTCCAAGCTGTCCCTGCACTTGGACCAAGCTCTAGAAAAACATGGAAGAGGCCTCTGAGATGCCCGTGTAGCAGATGACCTTCTTGGTTGTTGGCTGTACACTCTTGTTTCCAGTAAGCACCTGTTGTGTGGGCTCTTTTTGTAGACTGTTCCTGCTCTTCTGCTGAGGACTGGCTTAATTGCTTCATCTCAGGACTGTAGCGGCAACACTGGCAAACTGGAAAGATCCTTGAAGAGGCCAAGAGCCTAATATTAAACTTTGACATAATTATCAATTAGCTTGTGAAAACCAACCCTACACACCTTGAACATGCTCATCTTTAAAATAATTTCAAAGGTTTTAAAAGAAGATTTATTTATTTATTTATTATTACATATACAGTGCTCTGCCTCCATGCACACCTTCACACCAGAAGAGGGCCATCAGATCTCATTATAGATGGTTGTGAGCCACCATGTGGTTGCTGGCAATTGAATTCATGACCTCTGAAAGAGCAGTCAGTGCTCTTAACCTCTGAGCCATCTCTCCAGCCCCAATTTCATAGCCTTTATGAAAAGCACATAGCACACTGGCTACAATAGAGCATAGTAGGCAGTATTTCTTGTCATTAAACCAGTTCCCTTGAAGGATTTTAATGTGAAATTGAACTGTAATTTTTTCGTACTTTGGAAGAACATTGATAGATTGCCCTAGGAGTGTTATATAGGAAACACAGTCTTGAGTTTTGTTTTCTAGTTTCTCCTTCTACCATCCAATTAAGGATCCATAAGGAGCAGATTGCTACTGAGCCATTTATTACTCTTTGAGTTTGGTCCTGGGGTGCTGAAAGCCTGAAGAAGGTACTGGGGTCTATTAGTAAAAAGATTTGTCTCTTTCCATTTTTCTTTTTATTATTAAATGCAATAAGAAGTAGCATTGATTTTTTGTGAAAAAATAAAATAATTTAATTATTAGGAAAAGAAGAACATTAGAGCCGCACACACATTTTTTATCCAGTAAACTATCTCTCTTCAGGAAATGCCACATGGAGAGTCTTATCCTGGTAAGAAAGGATCTTGGTAAGAATCACATTCTTTCTCTCCTTCCTTCCTTCCCTCCTTCTCTCCTTCCTTCCTTCGTTCCTTCCTTCCTTTTTCTCAGGCATATGCCATGGCACCCAGTTCCCACATTATTTCTTAATGCACTAGCTGAAACATTAGCTAATTTATTCAGAAGTCTTTACAAGAAAATATCTTCTTTATGAAATTAAGCAGGTTTTATAAAATGTTCTAATGGGAAGCAATTGCTCATAGAAAATTTAAGCAGGATGATTCATCATTACAGAAAAGAGTCTCATAGTGAAGTGAGTTGTAACATCTCCTTTCAGTGAGGCTGTGCGTAACAAAAAAGGAAATAATGTAATATTTACTCTATTTTCCTTCTAGAATTCTGAAGTTGCTGATGATATTTACTCTGTCCTTGGCATGGACATCTTTGTGCTCATTAAGGATGTTCTCTGCTGTTCTGTATATAACAGAGAGTAGCCCTTTAAATGAGTCATAAGTGGTCCCTTTGCTCTTACAGCATAACTTGGTAGGCCATCATTTATCACAATTACTAGTATGGAGATTATTTGGTGTCCTTGTTAAGGATACAAATTGCTGCACCCCCAATATAACCCTACTGGATGTACGTGGCTGAGGTCCTAGAGTCTGTGCTCAGTAAGTTTCTGAATACTCCATGGTGCTACAGATTGTTGGAAATGTTTGCTGATGTTTCAGTGTTCATCTTTATATAGTCATGTAGGGCAAGGAGAAAAATGGCCATGAAGGCACCAGCATTGTGAGTTATCCTGGAGTATTTGAGTTAATTGGCGAGGAGGAAGACATCTTGTAAGGTACAGACATTTAGCTTGAGCTCTGGCAGTTGACTACACCAGTCTGCAAGAGCACAAATTTAGGCCAGAATATAATCTAGTTTCCCATTGAAGTTAATTTAAAAAACTATTATCTGAGCTTCACTATGAGGAAAGAAGGATGCTGATTTACAGTTTGGCCCTGCGTTTAGCACTGGACATTGGTAAAATAGTCTGTCCACTGCTATTTCAAACTCTTTAGAAAATTATTCAGAATGGTGTAAAGAAACAAGCATAATCATTTAAGTACCTTTGAAATACAGCAGTGGATCTTACTCAGCTCCTATAACTATCTAAATTGTGGGTATGCAGTAAGGTGGAAATAGTTTAATATATTTGCTTTTCCCTTTTAATCTGGTGTCCAGACTACGCTTGTATATGTAGGCAAGTGTTTTTCTTTGAAGCACACCCCAGGTATGCTATGTTGCTAGTCAGTCTAAAATTAAAGTATGTAATGTCCCTCGGAGATGAAGATGGGCCATGGTTCTGTTTCCCATAGGCAATGGAATGCCTCA
>OU015747.1:40727932-40757148 GCA_907169655.1 Acomys percivali | reverse complement strand
AGAGAGAGAGAGAGAGAGAGAGAGAGAGAGAGAGAGAGAGAGAGAGAATCCATCTGTTAGAATACAGCAGAAGGAAAGTTCTCGAATCCTCCTTTCCCTTTTCTATGATATTGGTGGGCAGATTTTCATGTTCCTTTTCTTAAATTTATAAAGTAACTGCACTTTTAAGAAGATGCTGTAAGTGTTGACCTTATCAGACCCCTGAAATCAATATTTACAGGGTGACTGCTTTAAGAAAGTGCCATAGGCTGGTAGAACAGAGGTCTATCTATATATCACAGTGCCAAAGGTTGGAAGTCAAAGGCTAAGGCATGATCAAGAAAGGCTCCTCCTGAGGCATTGGAGATCTTGTTTCTTGGCTCCCCAAGTCTTGGGGGCTTGCTGATAATTAACAGTGTCCCTTGCCTTGTGGCATCATCTTCCCAAACCTCACCTTCATGTTCATATGATGTCCTTCTCCTGTGTTCTATTCTATGATCACATTTCCTGAGCTTCTTTGATTAGGGATTCACCGTGCTCCAGTGGTGCCTCACATTAATTAATTATGTCTGCATTGACTCTGGTTTCAAAGGAGGTCATAGCTGAAATACTAAGTTTTAGTACTTTATTTATTTTTTTCTTTTTTTTCTTTTTTTTATTGATTTATTCATATTACACCTCAATTGTTAGCCCATCCCTTGTATCCTCCCTTTCTTTCCTCCCTCTCGCTTCCCCCTCTACTTCCCTCCCCTATGTCTGTGACTGAGGGGGACCTCCTCCCCCTGTATATGCTCCTAGGGTATCGAGTCTCTTTTTGGTGACTTATTATCTTTCCTCTGAGTGCCACCAGGCCTCCCATCCAAGGGACATGGTCCGATATGGGGCACCAGAGTTTGTATGAAAGTCAGATCCCCTTCTCCACTTAACGGTGGAGAATGTCCTGTCCATCGGCTAGACTGGGTAGGAGTTCGAAGTTTACTGCCTATATTTTCATTGGCTGGTGCCATAGTTTGAGGAGGAACCCAGGGCCCAGACCCGCCTGTAGTTTTCCAGGACCCTCTGGATCCTTCTATTTCCTCATTCTCCCAGGCTTCTCACCCCTAAAGTCAATAAAGTCAACTGACACCACATGCTGGTGAGGATGTGGAGAGAGAGGAACACTCCTTCATTGCTGGTGGGAATGCAAACAAGTACAACCACTTTGGAAATCTATCTGGCGCTTTCTCAGAAAAATGGGAATAGGGCTTCCTCAAGACCCAGCTATTCCACTCCTTGGAATATACCCAGAAGATGCACTACCACACAACAGGGACATATGCTCAACCATGTTCATAGCTGCCTTATTCATAATAGCCAGAACATGGAAACAACCTACGTGTCCCTCAGTAGAAGAATGGATAAAGAAACTGTGGTATATTTACACTATGGAATACTACTCAGCTATTAAAAACAAGGAATTTCTGAAATTTGTGGACAAATGGATTGAACTAGAAATTATCATAATGAGTGAGTTCACCCAGAAGCAAAAAGACTCAAATGGCATAAACTCACTTATATCGAGACACTAGGCCAAGGGGTACGCCCCCATGAAAAACTTTACCTACCAGGAAAGTGGGTCAGAGGGGAGAAAATCCTATTGTTTTAGTACTTTATAATGTGAGTTTTTAGAAGTGTTGGAGCATAGTTACCATATAACAACTACTTACACTGGGAGTTACATCTCATAATGAATGACGATACAATTTGTGTTTCTTAGACCAACTAGCATGGCTCTAGCTTAAGCATGATAATGAACCAACTGATGTTGTCCTTACAATGTAGGTTCAGACCCACTCCTTTGAGAGGGCCCTGGGAGTCTTTATTGCTAATGAGCTCCAGGGAAATACCAAGGTGGTTGGCCCAGGAGCCACTCTAAGCAAGAAAGGGCTATATTCGCTGAATAACACTTGTGGGATGGGGATAAGGATTTGTGGAAGCTATTTGAAATATAATGGCAGGGCTTCCTGTGTATGTGCTCAGCTTTAGGGCTGATAGGATTCTGTGTGGCCCTGGATGTCCTACCTATAAAGAAAGAAACACTGGCTGAGGACATGTCCAGCTAAAGCAGGAACACAGCTGCAGGCACATATGTTAATACCCTCTAATAAGCCCATTCCTGGCCTGAGTTCTTTGCTCATCTCACATTACCTAGTTAGCCACACAGATGGTAGCAGGCTGAGCTGCTGTTTCTAATTAGTGTCGTGAGTGCATCTTGATGAGCCGCAGACAGTTCAGCGCTTTCAAGGGCCACAAGTCAACAGAACGCAGCCCTCTCTTCCTGGAGGGCTGCTGGCTTCTAGGATGTAACAATGAGGATTGGCCCTACACTATGATGATCGGCATGACTTTTTCAGCAGGGAGCAGGGGCAAAATACCTGGTTCAGTGTTATTAAAATGGGAAAGTGAATGCTAATGCATGAAAATGCTAATCCGTGGCTACTCAGGCAGTCAGTAAAATGGAAGGATAGAGCTTTGGCTCTGGAGCTGCACACCCATTGGTGAATTGGACTGCTGACTTGAGGACCTGTGAGTAAGACTTGGGGTCCATTTCTTTGTATGTTTTCTGTCAACTAGTGTCTCTAATGGGAAAATGCATTATGGTAAAGGATGGACATCACGGTCAAAAAAAAAAAATTGCAGAGGGTGATGATGTTTAGAGTTCTCTGATGATTTTTCAAAGATGAGTCCAGGATATCAATTGTGTTAGAGTAGAGCCTGTACGGTGTAGTTCTTCAGAACCTCTGTTCATTTAATTTTTATCACAATAGCACTAAAACAATGAAACACCGGAAACACTGTCAGTTTGGCACATATAGGGTGGTGCTACTGGCATCCAATAGGTGTGTACTCAACCTAAATGTAAAATGCATAGATCAGACTCCAAATTAGTTGTCTTTTTGTGTGATCCAATATCTGCCAAGAAGCAAACTCAGGGACACAAGATTTATCTTGGCTTACAGTTCCAAGGTGCACAGTCAGTCATGCTGGGGCTGGCATGGGGGCAGGAAAATTTGGAGGCAGCTGGTCACACTACATCATCAATAGTGAGGATCCTAGAGAGGTCTAGATGTGGTGCTGGACAATAAAACTCCAAGGTCCATCTTCACTCATTCACTTCTTCAGTGAGGCTCCTCCTTCTAAAGCTTCCATACTTTTTCAAAGCATCACTACCACCTGGAAGTTCAGTTGTTCAAACTCATTAACTCCTGGTGGGGACACTTCACATTTAAGCTGCACCAGATCTAGTAACAGCTGTCTGGCCTACAATTTCAATAGTGTCATGGTAAAGAAAATTTTACTTAGCTAAAGTCAGAATTATGTAATTTCCTCAAAATGATTGGGAGACACATCAGTAAACCTTAAGAATTTTTCTAGTGGGGTTTGTCTTTATAAATGTATGCAATAGAATCTACATTTTAGTTTATGTGTAACCCTGTGTCTACAATCACAAGCTTTACGCCCTTCAAAAATGAGTAGAATAATCAAATATTTATTATATAACAAAGGGCTTTTATCAGCTACAATCAGTAGAATGGACAGAGTTAAATTTTTTTTTTAGCAGTATGGGAGCTATTAATAGATATCAAAAACATAGATCTTCAACACAGGGATCAATAGAAAGGAACTCTCAGGAGAGAAATAAAACTCTCCTAAGAGTATGGGTATGAACTTCTCAAAGAGAGAAATGCAAAGTGTAGTTACAGTACCGTATCTACTGTCATTTTTGGCTTCTGAAGGTAGATCCGGAAGGTTGACATAGGGAACCTAAGAAGATCATGAGGTGGTTCCTGTGCACTGGCTAGGATTGTTAGACCCATGTCAGTAGTCTTCAGAATATTATATAGGCTGCCATAGTTTGTAAGCATCCTAGCTACCTTAACTGCAGAGCCAACTTAGGCCTTTTAGGTGTCATTCTGATACATGTAAGGTAAAACGATTTTTCTAAGTCAGGAATTTCCAAGTCTAAGGCTCATAACAGCAACTTCCTAGGCCTTTTTGGGCATCCCCATCAACAATAATTTGAAAACTGTGCTGGATTTTTTTTTTATTAAGGCATTATTCTCGTATTGGAAAACCCACCTATCCTCCCTACCCTTTTAGAGGTGCTTCAAGTACTCATCTGTATTGTCTGAGTGGGACTTTTATGGAGGAATTTGGTGCAGGCTAAGCCTTCAAACACAGTCATCTCTGGAGCAGAGGACTGGACCCCTTTTGGAGTATATGACCTCATGCCATACAGTGGTTTACCTTTTGAGGTGGGTTAACGCCCTGTATTTTCGAACTCTGATGAGGGCAGTTCTTCCCAGTGCCCTGGTTTACCACAGCAGGGGAGCAAATTTTAGCCCATTCAGAATGAGAATGAACAGAATTTGCTTCTAGCTATGTGGAAGTCAAATTGATCAGACCTCCAAAACAACTTGAGATGCTGCTTTCTTTTTTGTTCTGTCTACGTTGTGATGGTTGGATAAGAACTTAAGTAAGACCTGGGAATCGTGTTGGTAGCATTCCCCCAGATACTGAGATCAAATTAGTATCTTGTAAAATATAATAAACACCTGGAGTGATTTCCAAGAAGACAGAATTTTCATACTAGAAACCAAGGTTTCTTCAAGAAACCTTGAAGAAAATTTGGAAAACTGCAGTATCTCTTGGGAGGAATAAATTGAAATAAAAAGCCATTCAATATCACATACTGGTTTAAATTATTCTTAAAACCATAGAAGCTACTTTATACATTGACCAGTTTCAAGAATCTTATAATCTAGTTATGGATAAAAACAAAACTAAAACAAGGGAATTGAGAGATGACTCATCATTTAGGAGTATATACTTATGATGAGGGCAGGAGTTCAAATCCCAGCACCCACACTGGGGAGTTCATAACTCTTTGTAACTACAGCTCCAGGGAGATCTAATGTTTTTACCTTCTGCACACACCTTTAAATATTCTCGCATATACATGATTAAATATCAAACAAATCTTGAAGGACCCAACAAGAAGATCTACTACTCTATAAGATAAATGTATTATTTGTTTTCCTGGTTTGAGCTCACCTCACACTCAACCCTCATTGTTTCTTGCTTTGTCCTGTTTCTGTCCCAGCAGGGCACCCTGATGTGGGAGTTACAATTGCAAGTGGGAGATGAGCTCTGCAGGATGCTCTCCCTGTATAAAGGTGACAGAAGGGGCATCCTACATCCTATGCTATGACTGGTTCTCCCACATGAAAGACACAGACGGAGTAGACTGAGAAGAACAAGGACATTCTTACCATTAAAGGAAGGCTAGGGCATTATCAAAGTAAGATGTGGTTATGGTGGAACATGACTGTAGACTGTGAGTAAAAGTGAGTAGAGAAGGATACTTTTTAAATTTAATTTTTAAAGAATTTTATATTCAAGTGTTCTATACACATCTGAATTAAACCCCCTTTACTTCTAACACTTTTCATGTTCCTTTACTTACTCTCAATTCATATCATCTTTTATAATTATTTTTGGTAAACATACATACAAAACTATAACACACTCTCTCACACACATATATATGCATATATGTACACACATATATACATATAGAGGAATACATATATATGTATATATATATACATCCCACTGAGTCTATATAATATTGTTGTTATGTGCATGCATTTAAGGGTTGACAACTTTGGACTGTATAACCATCAAGGGACTTATCCCTGGAGAAGGCTGACTTTCCTTTTCTTCGTAGCCATTGATTACCTGTAGTTCTTCATATGGACATGGGGCCTTGTGAAATTTCCCTTATTTAATTTGCTATACCAACTGGCAGTAATTTTAGTGAGAATCCAACTGCAAAAGAAGGTAAGTTATTTCAGGAAAACTAAATTCCATAAATAAACCTGAAGTATGCTACTGTGAAATTTAACTGATTCTTCCTTCTGACCCCAGCTGTGGTCTTAAATTGTCAGGCATCATTATTGTTTATCATGGGGAAAGGTGGAGGAATCAGATGTGAGTTGTGGCTTGGTTTCACTAGAGAGGCATGGCATTTGTTCTGTCATCTTAATTCAAGAAGGTTCGGTTGACACTGGATCTGTCTTTTCTCTGGGGATGTGAGTGGCCTTATCCAGACTTATTCAGGCAATAGGCTAAATTTATCTTCTAAAGTTGGGGACATGTCTCATTCTTCCCCAAGATCCTATGAGCATTTCTGTGTGGCCTCACTGTCCAAGGACCAGATGAAAACAGCAGTTTGCCAGAATTTGAGTCTCCTTTCACATCAGCCAGAGGCAGGGATACACTACAGCCTTTTGTGACTGCAAAGACATTTTTAAAAAAGAAAATGAGAATGTTTTCAAGGCAGCTTTAGAGGAAAAAAATCAGAGCTAAAAGTGACCTAAACATCTTGTGAATAATTCTTTCTTTTTATGTTCAATGATTGGCATTGGCAGTGGTGACATTCTCTGAGAATAATGATCCAGCTGAAGAATTAAATACAAAGCTAATCTCCTGTGCTATATCTGAGAACTCCTGACTATCCTTTAAAAGATATTCTCCATAAACTGAGAGATAAGATACCAGAGATAGACTGTTAGGCTTTCCTCTCTGCCTGCTCTTATGTAAGGGCTCTATGCGGGGGCTGATATACAGAAGCAATTGACTCATTTTTTATTTGAATCTTTATCAAGAGCTCAATTAATAGCCTGCTAAATCTGAACTCGCCCCATTACATCCTGGACATTATCAAACACTTAAGGAGCTTCAATTATTATTTTTTTTATGGAAAAACCTGACTAAGTATTGTCTCACTTAGATTTGAATTTTGGTTATTGGAAATAGTAAGGCATTCAGGCACTTTCGTTCTTGCTTATGAGTGGCTGCTGAATCATTGTGGGATGACTTTTTAAAGATACCCTATAAAAAGTTTCCTGCACTGTTATACGAGGTACCACTAAAAGCCATGCTACCCCATAATTGTGAGTATAACAGTTTAAAAAAAAATCTGCTTCAGTGTGGGCCTCATGGAGGGAAGAGAGAAATCAAGACTCGCGTTCTCTTTGCTTCTTTGACCTTGAACAATACTGTACTCCTTGTTTCAAAACCTGAGAACCTTGGAGAGAGAAGCCCATACAATTTGCAGGCCTGGCTGGATATAGCAACCTGTCATGATGTCAGTCAGATTCTCTCCGAGGTGACACCCATACAAAATACCAGCTGACAGCCAAAACTCGTGTATGAGCCAGCCTGGCCTTCCTTGCTGCTACTTGTTATCTGGATTGCAGCAGCCATTCAGCAGGCTAATTCATCCTCAGGACCCTGTAGGCTACAGGGAGAATGTCTGATAGTTCTAACTTGAAGTGGACTCCTTCACTTTCAGATTTGGCCTTCCAAGATAATTAATGGTCACTCTAGGATACCTCGACGCTCTATCCAGCGAGTATAGCCACCTTTGCTGTTTTCCAGTAATCTCTGGTAGAATGTACAATGTTCAACAATATCTCCCACTATAGAAGATTTTTCTAAAGAACTTATGCATTTATCTTAGATGCAAATATATTGTTAGCTCACAAGAATTATTATGACATTTAAAGCCATGGTTAGGAAATAAAGTCTCTTTGAGAATCAGACTGTCCAGGCTGCTCCAGTCTGTCCTGAAGAGGAAGGCTGAGTGTAGAGGGCTTTGATAAACAGGCTTTTTCCCTTTCAGATCTGCCTCTCTCTCTCTCTCAAGGCTGCACACACATTATTTCTCTGAAGATGGAGCCAAAGATATTTCAAAAAGACAGCAGAGTTTACGAGAAAAGCCAGGGAGATAAACTCCCATCTTTTCTGGGTAGGGCTGATATGCCATGTTTGCCTGCTTGCTGTTCTGCAGTAGTAGGACGTCTGCAGCTCATTAGCTATGCACAGCTATCATTCACATCAATTAATTGAAAGAATTAAAGTACATCTTAAAGATAAAAATACATCAACTCCTTTCCCTGGTTTCTTGTGAACCAGCATCATATTGAGCTGCATTCAAATACAAAGGCACGTTTACTTTGTATAAAATCTTTTGTCTTGATGGCATCACCATTCTTTTATTTCCCAGTATTTTATTGAGACTGAAAAAATGTGAGTTCTTCTTGGCACCCCCGTTCTTTCTTCTATCTCCTGCTCTTTCTCTCTCTCTGCTGTTCCTTGTATTTCTTTCTTGATTACTTCCTCCGACTCCCTCAGTCCTGATGTCAATCATGTTGTAGTTTTGGCTCATCATCAAGTGTAGTTGGGAACAATACTTATATGCTGAATTATAAATTGAATTCTTAAAAAACAGATACCTTCCTTGCATGACCTGTCTCACCAAGGAAAAGAAAATGATACCTTAAATATTTGAAGCAGTCTAATATAGCTTAGATTTTATTTTGAGTTAGCTCAATTTCTAACACTCTTGTGTCACTTCTGTGCTTTTGCTATTAACTGAATATTAGAATTGTGTGGTTCTTTGCATAGACAGGAATCAACACAGCTTTTCTTTATAAGAGATCTTAACTGTTTTCAGCCATTTTAAAGATTACATTGGGAATTCTGTTAGTGTCAAAAGTACTGGCTATTCTTCAAACAGAACAGTTTGATATTTTGGCCAATCTGCTGATCTTGTTTTTCATTATGGATATATGCATATAATATGCATGTACAAATGCATGTTTATGTACACATGCATACAACAAATATTGTATCATATTAACCATATGACATTTGCACTCTACATATATATTACATTTCTGTAAATGAGAAAGCAAATCAAAGCTTTCAGGCAATGTCTTACCAAACACAAATGTTATTCTCTCTTTGGCTGTCTGGGCACTGAGTTAGCCATGGAGCTGGATGTAAACTTAGGATCACAGCAGTTCTTTATTGCCTAAAGCCTCCTCATTACAGAGGTTGGTCCAACAGCAAAGGCTTGGAAACTCACCGGGAGGTTGCTTAAATCTTCTAAGTGCTTTGGGGAAGTCAAGTTCCATGATTTATCTCCATGTCTAATAGGGCAATAACTCCCCTGAATGTATTAGTTGCAACTACTCAACTAATTTCTTAAATTACACCAATTAATTAAGTCACTACAGAATTCTGAGGTCTTGGCCTTGGTGGATTACTAGTTGGAGTCTTAGAAACACAGAGTCACTTACAATGTGCATTTAAAATAGAATTCTAAGGATAATTCCCAGGTCATTTGTCTACAAAACAGCATATTGTTTAGTGTCTCACAGAAAATGCAAAAGACTAATATTAAGCATATTCAGTCTCTTATTTGTTGAATGGGTGATTTATCCCAAAGCTACTCATGGAACACCAAACTCTGGGCTAGACACTTGGTAAGATCTTCCTTAGAGATACTAGCAAATCCACTGTGGTAAGTGGTGTTGAATGTACACTAAAGCCTGAGAAGAAGTCCACCTGGATGTTAGCATCCTAGATAACCACTGAAATCAGAAAAAAAATCAAAAAATATAAAACCATGTATTAAAGCAGATGCCTCAGAAACACAAAGGGCTATTATGAACAATTATATGCCAACACACTTGAAATGAATCAATTCTTAGGGACATAAAGCCTACTGAGAATAAATCAACAATAAACGGAAAACATGAAGAGACCAATAACTCTCCTAAATCAATAGAAGCAACAGTAATTCTGGTAAATCTGATGCATCAAAGAGAAGCCACAGCAACTAGGTTAGCACTAACCCTGACTAACTCTTTGAAGTTGTGAAGGAAGAAAACACAATTATTAACTAGTTTTTGAAAGTTAACTTAGTTCTTTGAAAAATGTCATACATGTATATAATGCACTCTGAATATTCTTTCTTTTAATTTCCATACACATATACAATACGTTCTTATATATATATATATTTATTAATTTATTCATATTACATCTCAATTGTTATCCCATCCCTTGTATCCTCCCTCCCATTTTCCCCTTACTCCCCTCCCCTATGACTGTGACTGAGGGGGATTTCCTCCCCCGTATATGCTCATAAAGTATCAAGTCTCTTCTTGGTAGCCTGATATCCTTCCTCTGAGTGCCACCAGGCCTCCCCATCCAGGGGACGTGGTCAAATATGGGGCACCAGAGTTCATGTGAAGGTCAGACCCCACTCTCCACTCAATTGTGGAGAATGTCCTGTCCATTGGGTAGATCTGTCTGGGTAGGGGCTCGAAGTTTACTGTATGTATTGTCCTTGGCTAGTGCCATCGTTTGAGCAGGACTCCTGGGCCCAGATCTGCCCATCATAATGTTCTTCTTGTAGGTTTCTAGGACTCTCTGGATTCTTCTATTTTGCAATTCTCCCATGCTTCTCTCACCTAGAGTCCCAATAGGATGTCCTCCCCTCTGTCCCACTTTCCTGGTAGGTGAAGACTTTCATGGGGCATATCCCTTAGGAACACTCCTTCATTGCTTGTGGGAATGAAAACTAGTACAGCCACTTTGGAAATCTATCTAGTGCTATCTCAGAAAACTGGGAATAGGGCTTCCTCAATACCTAGCTATTTCACTCCTTGGAATATACCCAAGAGATACTCCAGCACACAAGAACATTTGCTCAACCATGTTCCTAGCAGCCTTATTCATAATAACCAGATCATGGAAACAGCCTAATTGTCCCTCAGTAGAAGAATAGATAAAGAAATTGTGGTACATTTACACTATGGAATACTACTCAGCTATTAAAAACAAGGAATTTGTGAAATTTGTGGACAAATGGATTGAACTAGAAATGATCATAATGAGCGAGTTAACCCAGAAGCAGGAAGAGTCAAATGGTGTATACTCACTTATATCTGGATACAATATGTTCTTAACACTCTTACTTTCTGCCTTCCTATCGATATCCCACCTTTGTCAACTTCCTCCTCCTCATTACAAGTTTCTTTTCCAGATTCATGCCTTTTTGTTTGGTTTCGAGATTTACTGATTTTAATCAGGGTCATTCTGTGTGACCTTTGGTTCGGAACTATACAGTGGAACTTTCTCACCTGGCGGGTGAGAACTAAAATCAGTGACTTTTCCCCAAATCCGTCCACAGGCAAGACTTTAGCAGGGATGGTTAAGTCCCTCTGAGCCCCTCCCCATGCATGCTTGGCTACTCATTTTGCCATTATACATCATACTACAAAAGGCAGAGACAGAATTACATGGATAGGCATCATCATTCTTGGAGTTGTGGGCACATCCTCCACAGGCAAGAGGAAACAACTGTAATCATATGGACTTGGCTGAAGTATGCCCCATTGTGCAAAGATAACAGTTAATTGAGTGTAAGTTTGGGGAATTAGGGTTTGCCATGTTGCATGAGGGTAGATATATATTTGTGGAGTGTCCTTTGTTGGCTAGGTTAGGTTCACCTTGGGAGTAAGCAAGGTTGACACAGGTCTTACTTTGTGGCCTAAGGTAGTCTAGAACTCACTGTGTAGCATAGCTTGACCTTGAAGTCATGGAGATCCTTCTGCTTCAGCTTCCAGATATAAGCTGCCAAACTTGGCCCAAGCATGGGCAAGTTTGACATAGATGAGATGAACTAACGTGTAGAGAAGCCATACCTGGGATTTCATCTCTCATACCACCTGGGCATCCACGGGCAATGCACTGCAATTCTGTGGCACTTTCCTGTGGAAATTCTCATTTCCCTAGCACAGCTGCAAATCTCAGTGTAGCAGCACATTCTTCTCTTTGAACTTTGCATCGGTATGTGTGTGTGTGGGGTGGGGAGGCTGTGTGTGCTTGTCTGTTTAAACATGGGGAAACATTCTTGTTGTTCTTGGGGATGTAGGATCTCCAAAGAACTGTGGAAAAATCGGATTACAGAAAATGTAGTGAAGATATCTAGTTATAGTTAAAAAAATTGAAAGCCCAAGAGAAATGCCAGCGGGAGCATGCTGCAGAAGAGAGGGAGAAATGCACTTTGCACCTAACGCAGTTTGCTTTATAATAAGCTCAGGTTGAATGTTTACCTCCAAGGCTGCCTGCTTTTTATTGCCTCTCTCTTTCCACCTCCAGCTCCATGTCTTCTTATCCTCTCCAGTGCACAGGTGTGGAAAGTTGCTTTCGTTGCCTGGCATACACAGATCCATCCCAGCATCTTCCTGTGCAGCCCTTATCCGCCTGATTTCTTTGCTCTGCTCTCAGCTGGATGTGCCCCGTGAAGGAGATCCTTCACAGTGTGTACCTTTCTGGGATCTTTCTCGAGAATTTTTTTTTTTGCATGTGCATTTCTTTTCTTTGGGTTTGAATTTTCTGGTCTTCAATTTGGGTCTATGTCAACTCTTAAACAACATCACCTACACAAGTGATGAGATAACAATTGAGTTGTAATCTGAATAAGTTAATGAAATTAAAATAAAAAAAAAAGAAATGAGGAATAAATTAAAATGCAAGCCAGAAGTCTCAGAAGAAATATAAGCATAGCTATAAAGCAAATGTTTGACTCATGGAGGAGATATGGCAAATTGGAATTTGGACAGCTGTATTTGCTTTTGACAGAGACCTAGTTTGTTCACTCACAAGTTCCGTTGACTCTTTTAGAGCCAACTTGGATTAGTTATCACAATGTTCCTATGTGAGGCTTTCCCCAGCACCTCCCACTTTAGATGAGATTAAGACAACTTCGGTTTGGAAACTTCAGCCCTTCTGAAAGTGTATGACCCTAGGCCTGCTGTAGTTTGCAGCACCCAATTGCTGATTTCACATAGGAGTAGGGTCAGAGGCTGGAAGCAGGACTCACCTGGAACTGTAGCTGTGGCCTCTGATGCAGTGAGCTCCCAGGAGGCTGTTTCTCTCACTATGGCAGTCTCTGCTATGGGAAAGATGTAATCACATGCTCTGCCAGGAACTGAAGCAGAAGGCAGGTGTCTGTCATGCACAGCATCCAGTGCTCAGTAGACAAGATACATGTGGTACTCCACATGACTTAAAGAGGTGGTTGAGAAAGGTGCATATGACTCAGTTCTGTTGGGAAGAATAATCCTTGGATTTGGTCTCCAGTATCTCCTGGTGTTTGGAACCTAACCTCTAAGCAAGGGTTGACTGGAGCTGGTCTCCATTCAGAGAAAATAAACTACTCAGCTGTGGTGGCTCTTTTTTTTTCTCAGTGCCACTAGCCACTTTAATTTTGGTAATAGCTTTTAATTATACCCCAGTTATTTCACTTGGAATGCAACATCATGCCTACATACCTGTTTTCTTTTTTGAAATATATTTTATTGATTTATTTCATATTACATCTCAGTTGTTATCCCATCCCTTGTATCCTCCCATTCCTCCCTCCCTCCCATTTTCCCTCTACTCCCCTCCCCCATGACTTTGACTGAGGGGGACCTCTTCCCCCTGTATATTCTCATAGGGTATCTTCATTACACAAAACTTTTTATCTTTCATATATTTAAATATCCAACATGAGTCTTCTAGACTAAATCACTTAGTTTTTTGACTTTCCATTGTATTAGTCTTTCATTTGCAGAAACTTGGGGAAGAAAGAAAAGGAGTATTGGGAAAAGAGAGCTGTGCTAAGCATGCTAAGGGAATTCACTGTGCTGATCACTTGCTGATCTAGAAAAATTGATTCTGGCAACCTTGCTTGTAGGAAAGGAATTCATTATTATCTCTTTGTTCTTGGTTCTTAGTCACACTCTTAAGTGCATATGTGACTCTTCACTCAGCAGCAGTTGACAATGTGGGTTTTTATAAGAACTAGTTATTTCCCTACTGACAGATTTGAAGCCATGCAGGAGCTCTTGCATTTCTGCTTAAATGTGCCCCATACACTTAGTATTTTCAGTTGTTAAAAAAAAAGAGGCATGCTGTCAATAAAGATTCACTTTTGAGATTGTAAAAGCTTTGAGAACATTAGGTATGAAATTGGTTCATTTTCTCTGCGGATGTCTCTGAGCAGTTGCTGCAGCCTGGCTCCGAAGCTGGTGCTCACGGTATATGAGCTCATGGTAGGTATTAGAGTTTCAGAAGTGTAGGGCCATTCTTGCCTTTGGAGAATTACAAAGCAGGAGTCAAGCCTTCAGACCAGTGGTTCTCAACCTTCCTAATGCCATGAACCTTTAATACAGTTCCTCATGTTGTGGTGACCCCCCAACCATGAAATTATTTCCACTGCTACTTCATAACTCTAATTTTCCCTTGTTAGGAATTGTAATGTTAACATCTGACATGAAGGATGATCTTAGGTGACCCATAAAGGGGATGTGAGCCACAGGTTGAGAACCACTGCTTTAGACTGACAAAGGTGTAATGTAGTTTCTTGGGCTCATTGCTCACTGCACTGCTGTACAATGAGATATAACCATGTCACACTTTGTTATTCCTCATCTTCCTTGAGTCCTTGAGTTCGGCCGTTTCTTAACTAAAACTACATTTTTATTTTGAAAATCACGAATTGTCTCAGCTGTGTCGTTGGAAAAAGAGACAATGAGGTTGAGGTTGACGCTCCACATCTCATCTGTGGTGTCTTGACATTTCACTACACACCAATTTCTTACTTGGATCCTCTTCCTTTGTTGTTGTTGTTTTTTTTATGTAGTGGTAATAATCAGGCCAATACTTTATATTTTATCAAATTTTTTGATAATTTCCCGTTAAACACACTTTTTTATATGGCACAGTGTTTACAAGAATCTTTTTTAGTCCTATTGAGCAAATGCCATTGATTTGCTTAACCACTCCTTTATTTTTTGACATTTGTGGGTTTTGACTAATATGCACAATGCTTAAATGAGGATATTGTCTGTGTAATTGTTCTACAAAATACAAGACTCTTCTGAGAGGTGGAATGAATTATTCAAAGGTATGAATAATTTTGTTTTCTAGATGTAAGCTGACAGTAAAGCACAGCAATTTTAATCAATTTAAAACAGTATCTACCTTCCATCTCATTATATATAACTTGTTATGTGCTCATTTCATTTTTCTGTGTATCTAAACCTATGAGAAGATGCAATAAAAGAAGGAAGACAAAGTTTTAAAGTTCATTACCACACTGTTTACACTCTGTTACACTTGTATTCACTTGGTTTTCTTGATATTTTTTTTTAAATCGGATTAAATTAGCTGGTTTCTGTTTACATCTTCACGTCTAAGTATTCTGCACCTAACACCTAACTCAAATTTCCACTTGGCTATTTCAGAATCATCTTAAACAGCTCAAACCAATTTCAGACCACGTTCCCTAAACTGCTCCACTCAGTGCTATGTTACTTAAAACCAACTCCATGTACTCCTCTGAAGGACCTTGGAGTGAGCAGGCACTCTTTACTGTAACTCCTATAAATGTGAGTCCTCAGCAAATTGAGTCAGCCTCACTGCGAAAATATCTTCAAATCTGACACCTATCTGCACTCTGCTCTGCTGCCACCCGTTCCACGTAACTGCCTGCGTTCTGTACCTCTATCCTTATTCCCCTAACAGAACTCCCCAAACTTAGCTTCTATACAATCCTGCTGTGAGGCAGGCTCGGTCATGATATTCATGAGCTTGAGAACCTCTAATAAATATTCATTTTATTTAGGGAACAAATGAAAGCCCACACCTTCCAAACTTCTCCTAATGTTTTTGTTGATGCTGTTGTTGTTTCCCTTGGTGGCAATGCCTACTGCTTCATAAGTCTCCTGTATCTGGGGTGGCTTTTCTGAGTTTCCCATGGCTATCCCACATGTTGGGCCACTGCCTGGATCCCACTGATAACACTTCTTCTCCAAAGCAACAGTGAAGGGGAGTCTCTGCCTCATTCCTGATTAGATGCCCAGTATGTAGAAGTGTCTGGCACAGAGAAGGTACCAAATAAATAATGGTTGCCCAGACAATGAGGAAGCTATGCAAGTTAGGGAAATTACTCTGGAAACTCAAGCTATTACTCAATAGATTTGGAAACACCACTTGGCCCTGTCTGTCGTACACCACATCCAGAAGATGTAATGTGGAATATTCTTACTTGACTAGTTTCTGAATTCATCCTCCATTGGAAGCTCTCGTAAATTCACTCACAAAACTAATTGACAGAACATTTTACTTTGTAGGATATGCAAATTTTCAACATTTTATGTGGCTTGATTATTCAGGTTATCTGTTTCATTCTTTACAACTTAGTTTTTCTCAGCTATCAAGTCTAAGAATTTACTCTATCTAAGTCTTCATATTTCTTGTCAGGAAATGGTTTATAATCAGCTCACAGGTGCCAAGACTACCCCCTGAGATAGGTGGGTCCCTGGAGGTCATAACAGCAAAGCTTCCCCTACAGCCACAGTCACAAATATGCTCTACTCTAGCAAAGAGCAAAGTGTGGGCTCAGTAACAGAATATTCAATGAAACAGAGACAGGAAGATCAGGTGCTGGCTTCCAGGCACGCCTTCCCCATCAGGCTTGTAAGGTGTCTCCAGCCACAAACCACAGACATGTCATGAGGCATCTTCACCAGGAACCCTCTGGAATCTGGCAGCCTAGGGTTATTAAACAGTCTGGAGTGGCTGCGTGACTAGCTGTGGTGTTGACCCCAAACAGAATCTTAGCGATTGTGTTTTTTTTTCCAACACTATGTGCAATCAAACACACCATGACCCATTGGCTTTGGCATTCCTAATAGCTCCTTAGTTGCTGACTTTCTCAACACGATTTAAGATTGGAGTTCTTAGAATTTCACCAAGGTTGTGTCAGGATTCCACATGTCTACTGAGATAAGAAAAAACTTGGAAAAGCAGACATGTTGCTTCCCTGTTCCCCATATTTTCAGCATTGCAGCCTTTGGAGTTTGTTCCATTCATAATTCTATTTATTTGTGCCAACAAATTCTGCATAATTGTTGCTAGTACTTCAACTACAAAATATTTGCTTTCACTGATGTCCTACAATATATTCCATAATATTAAATAATCTAAACTATGCCATCAAAAAACATACTTCAGAATTTAAATTTGCATAACATAAAATATATATTTGACATTATTACCAAATTTATATGTTGTCCAGGTTGTATATTAAATATTATAAAATATCCAATTCTAATATGTAATATTTTGGATATTTAAACTTTTCTTCCCACTTCGCTTTTATTTTGCCTTCTATTTAATACTCTGAGGTTATTTGATTTATATCCTGACGCTGTTCATATTTATATAAATACTGCATGTGTCTTTGAAGATAATGTCTTCTTTAACTTCTGGATACACTGTCATAAATATACATGTAAGAGAAAGTTGTTAATGTTTTCTAATGTTCCTTAGACCTCTTTCCTTTCTGTTAGTTTGCTTGCTTGATTTATGAAATACTAAAAAAAAAAAGTGTGTTGAAATCTTTCCTCTTAGGTCAGTTTGTCAACTTCTTCCTGTAGTTCTGTCATTTCTGTTCTGTATTTTGATGATATATCACTCAGTGTAAACGTGCACAAACATTTCTCTAAGCACAATGTAAATCTTTTTTCATTATATATAGACACTTATGTCTAGAAATGTACTTTGTCTTAAATTATCTGTTGTTTGAAATGACTGTTGCTGCAGGTGCATCTTTTTGCTTGTCTTTATTTGGATACTTCATCATTTTACCTTAAAGTATCTTAAAAATTTTGGGTACCACTTTTACAAATGTATTTGGCAATTTGCTAACTCCTTTGTCTGGTTTTATATAAATATTTCTTTACCTACCAATGCAAGAATGTCTTCAGGAAATTTACACAATAGTATTCAATACTTTCAAAGTGTTCCCTGAAATGTTTGCACCTGCTCACTTGGTCAAAGCAGTGCAAACACCTTTATTTCTACTTCTTCATTCCTCATGACACCAGCACCAGCCAGCTGCCTACACTTTGTAATTATAATTTTGGTGTTGTTTCATACAGATTGCCATTCTTTGTGTTTTTCTGATTACAGTCCTGGCATCCTCAGGGGCCTTGCTTCTGGACAAGTCTCTCTCCTCCTACCTGTACATAAAATCCTTTGTATAAATTGGCATGGTATTTGTCATGCACATTTTCTTCCATCCTGTTTAATGCATTTCTAAAAAACTTTATAATGCAATGTGAATGATGTATAAAAAATGGCTATACTATATTTATGCGAGGCACATGGTATCAACACAGGGCTTTGACTTGGTATATGTGGGTGGAAATTGCTAAGAGCAGTTTTGATCTCTTGTGGGTTAAATCCACAGTTGTAGAATTCTTGGGTGTGACTGGCTGTCTGGTGTGTTCAACTGGAGACTCTGGTTCCATTTAGCTTGACTTACAGGTTTGTTGTCCATGAATGATTTTTTACAATTTAAAAAACTATTTAAATTAGAATAAATTTTCTTCATTATTACAATATTTACATTATTACAATATTACAATATTTATAATATTACAACATCTATTTCAGATGTTAACCTCTTTCATTTGGGACAATATAAATATCCCTTACCAATCTGAAAATTTTCTATAAAGTCTATTTAATGGTGTGAAGCTTTAATTATGCTAGGTGAATGTTCTGAAATCTTGATCTCTAGAACTCTTACATATGAGCAAATCTCATGTGTTCCACATGTGAAATTATCTACATATCAAATACCTTCCTGTGAGGTTGTTAATGAATGAATGGAAAATCTACTAAGTTTTGCATACTCAGTTCTATCACAGTTCTGGTTACCTGGGACACTTCTGAACATTCACGTTTTCTTGTTTATTTCAGAAAACCTTTTTGTTTTTCTGAACTTTACTTACTTTGAAATATACTTTAATAGTCAAGTCTTTAAGTTAGCTAGAGTTCATATTATAAGTGATATTAAATGTGCATTTCTTTATTTTTTCTTTGCTGAATAAATATATTTTCTCATGGCTGGGGAAATGACTCAGGCTGTAATGAACTTGCCACATAAGCATAAAGACCTGAGTTTGATTTCCTTGAACAAATATAAAAAGCCTGATGTGGTATATACTGAACCCCCTGGTGGTGTAAAATGGCAGGTTGATGACACCTCTGGCTTACACATGCCGGCCTCTGCCCACTTGTATGCCTTCAAATACACATAAACTCACACCTCTGCACTCATAAATACATTCCTACCCACACAAACTTTCACAATACATCTTAAATCATTCACCATCTCTCTATTAAAGTCTGTTGGCATATGTGCCTAGGGTGAAGCTGTTATACACATGTGTGTCTGCATCTGCATCATGTTTTTTGGCCCATAAGATTATTCTCTTTTTTGCATTTTTTATATATTTTATTAATTTATTCATATTACATCTCAATTGTTATCCCATCCCTTGTATCCTCCCATTCCTCCCTCCTTCCCATTTCCCCCTTACTCACCTCCCCTATGACTGTGACTGAGGGGGACCTCCTTCCTCTGTATATGCTTATAGAGTATCAAGTCTCTTCTTGGATAGCATGAGATTACTCTTAAGGACCATCTAATCTATTCTGTTTTTGAGTCTGTCATGTTCTGACACCTGGTAGGGACTGTCTGTTATGTTGGTTTTGTTTTCAGTATTGCTTTAGTGTAACTGCATTGTTACTGCTTTATTTTTAACCTCAGCCATTTCTCTGTACTTATTTCCTTTATATAAAATTACTTATATTTTCATATATTTCACATTTCACATTTAGGCAATTCTGCATATTATTTAGAGTCTTTTTTCTCTTTGATCTGTTTCTCAATTTTATTTTGTGTTCTTGCAAGTCTGTTAATCACTCTCTTGGATTTCATCATAGTTTATGTGTTCCATATTTTAAAAAACCAATTTCTTATTGGCAGCTATTTAGATTGTTCCAATTTTTCACTATTACAAATTATGCTGCGAAGAAAAGCATTGCACATGCATCTTTTTAATCATCTGTGATTGATTCCTTAGGACAAATTGCTAGAAATAAAACCCCTTCATCAAAGTATGTACTATTTTTGAAGTGTTCTCCTGTGCTGCCTAGTTGACCTCCAGGCAGTTTGTACTAAGTTATACTCCCATTGCAAGAGCTTGAGAGTGCCCATTTCCTTTTCCTTGTAGTCTATGAAACTGAGAATAATTATTATTTCAATTGTCAAAAAGGCTTTTACATGTGTGGGAAAATAGCATAGGAGCCTGGCAGAATTATTACTAGTAGGTATTGAACACTTTAAGAATATTTATTTGCCATTTTCAAATTTCCGTGTTTAACCATTTCCTTTATTCAGCTTTCTTAATACTTGAATTTTTCTAATCTACCTTGTTTTCTTTTTGAGATTATAATATAATTACATTTCCCCTTGTATTTCCTCCTTTCAGCCTTTCCCATATACTCCTCCTTGCTCTAAAGGAAACACACACACACACACACACACACACACACACACACACACACAGTGAAGATTTGGTTGCTTGAGATTCCACGGGGATTCAGTGATATAGACACAGTGGGCTTCATCATGATGACATTTCAGAATTTCTGGCCTCTGTATCCTGAACAGCAGTCCCCCCTTCTTTTTTCTCACATTGAATTATGCTTGTCTCCAGACATTATCTAATGCTGCTTTGAAGACAAAATTATGCTCACTGAAGAAGTATTATTACAGAATAAAACAATATGCCCTGTCCTTAGGCGAGAGACATGAAATCAACAGCCCAATAAAGCAGGGTTTGGTCTCTGAAGCTGCCCAAGGATGCTGGTAGACATGAACATAGGACTAGGGATAGTTGGGTATAGAAAGGTATGTGATAGTAAAGATTTGTGAGTCTGAAAAGGCCAGCATGGCATGAATTGAGAAGCCAGAGTGTTTGATTGCTCTGCCTGGGAAAGTGTCATTGTTCATGTGCCTAGTGTTGCAAAGAAGATGCCCTACAGTGCCCTGGGAGCTAGGTGTACTTGGAGCTGGCCAGGGGACTCATTCCTTGCAAGAAGATGTACTGGATTAAGAAAACAAGACTGTTGTTACTTGACTATTATTTTCTGTCATCTTCTTTCTGTCTCAGGCATCTGTGGCTTGCTTGTTCCATTTGTGTGGTGCAGTTCTATGTGCTCACTTTCAGAAGTTAAACTTTTTTTTATCCCCTTCTTGATGGTTTAGGGCAATTTCTTTTATGTGTGCTCTACCTTCTTAATTCAGCTTCTGGGAATCTAATTCCATATTCCTTGTCGATAGTGCAGCTTAAATTTTGCTAACTGTACCTTTTTATTTCTGTTTGATCCATCTCTCCCTTGGATCACTTCCTCCTCATGATTGTCTGATGGTTGCAAGCATACTCCACTCTGCAGGAAGGAAAAGAATCTGTTGTTTGGAATTTGTCATGTTTCCTTTTGTTTCTTTTAAGGAAAATCTATATAGAACTCTGTATTGATTTTTCCAACATGTTCTTTTATTTCACTCCTAGCCATTTTAAATGAATATTTCTGGAAAAGAAAGTCTATGTTTTTTTAAAAAAAGATGGAACCCAAAGGATTCTTCTTCAGATTGGTTTTTGATAGGGGAAGGCGTAGATTTAATGTAAATGTCATTTTCTGCTCTAACTCTTCATTTTAGTGGGGCTGTTCTGTGTTTTGGGTACAGTCCCACAGAGTGGGAGAAACATGTTGCCTAACCATTTCCACCTACGTTGTCAGAATGAATCCTGATCCGAAGAGTGGCTGCCAGCTCCAGGCCCACATCTGTGTGTTCAGAGCAGCTACCTGCAGAATTTCCCATGCACCAGAGGTGCTGCTTAGTCTTTACTTGGAGCTCTACCAGCTGCCTTCTACAGAGCCACTTCTCTTCTCTTTCTTTCTCTAGGAAGGCATTTTTTTTTTTGCCCCTCTCAGTTATTGCTTCATGCCGTGGAGCAGGCATTCACTAATTTTCTTTATACAATGGCTTTCTGGTATCTAAGGAGGAAGGGTGTGGTTGTTTCTTTTATATTTTGATACTTTAATGAGTATCTTATCAAGTAGGAAACAGAATTATGCCTTCTTTAATATCTTATCTGGGAAATTTTTTTATCATACCCTATCTATTTTGAGGGATATGTCAATTTCTTTATGAAAAGAGTAGTGGATACCCATGTGTATGAGAATGAGAGTTATTAGACAGAGATGGAATGACCATGGCTGAGAGGAATTTCAGGTAAAAATTGCCTTTATACTATCTTGTGTGGCTGAGATAACATTTCCAGTCTTCTGTGGACCCATGTTGTCCTCTATTTTACTGTCTTAAGTGGTATATCCTTCTTGCATTTGGCATGCATTTCTGAAGAACAGAAATAGATTTGGCAACTTGCTTAAATTTAGAAGTAAGAATAAATTATGTTGAACTTTAGAAGAAAATCTCCATCCAGTGGTTTATTCATAATGTCCTTTTCAAATTTTTTCATCTGTTGATATGTACAGTGCATATATTATTATAGATAATGATTTTAAATCCCTTTTCTCTCCAAATTGTTCTTCTGGGTCTCTTCATGTGAGAAACAATTATTCATCAAAACCTCTGACAGATGAAACATTCTTTCCATTGGATTTTCCATAATTTATTCATCTTAACACTTCATTTTATTGATAGTGCATTCAGTTATGGATGATTATAATATAATTTAAATAATAAATTCCTTTGTATAGCTAAGTGTAATTTCTCCATTTGCCGCTTCTGTTAGTTACCTTTTCATTTCTATAAAAATTCTCTTGGCAATTACTTTAAGGAGAAGACTTTTGTCTAGGTTCACAGTTCTATAAGTTTAGAAATAAATATTAGAGAAAAAATCTGGCCCAAGGTGAACTCAGAGGCACTCAGTCTGGATGTACAGATGTGGTCCCAGAGCTAGGAAGTTGCGTTTCCCGTCACAGCTCATTCTCAAGACTGGTTATGCAAGTAGTTAGAGGTTTGCTTCTTCCAGTCTGTGGGATCATACCCAAGAGAAAGACATGTCCTATCACAGTGAAGAGCAAGAGCAGAAAATTACATTTGCAGTAAATCTAAGTGTTTCTCTGTGATTGTGTGCTTTGGGGCTTCTAATGATGCATAATGATAGGAGGGTGTGTGGAGGAGGAAAAAATGCTCACCAAATGGCTGAAAGAAAAGGCAAACACAAAATCAAAAGCAGAGAAGGGACCAGCATTACCTTTGAGGGGAAATCACCTTGTTTAGCATCTGCCTTGAGTAGCACCTTGAGCTGGGAACTAAACTTTAACACATGGATCTTTAAGGGAATGCTTGACTAGAGCACCATTGGGTTCAGTAACAAGCAAACAACAAGATTATAGGTCCCTGATGAGTTTTAAGCTCTTTAAATGCAGATACAGAAACTATCTCTAGACTGGTTTTCTCTAGGATGACTGTACAGATGTCTTCACTCCTGTTCCTTCTTGTCATATGGCAGAGGGAGACCTCTGCCAAATATAGAAATCTCATTCACTCATGTGATGTCATGCTGGGGCAAAACTACTGCTATGAGAATGTAAGAATGGGGGGAAGGGGGATGATCCAAGTTGGTGGGGCTGAACGCATACCTTGTTTGATCAGCAAGATAGCAGTGACTGTACAGTGACATAAGGACTGAATTGAGAACTACAAAACACCAATGTTGTTGACCCTCAAGTGAGAGGGGTGCAAACTGTGTGGAGCATGGGAGGGTCTGGCCTCAGGGTACCCAACTAATCCACGGAAAGTCCTTGGGTCCTAGTAGCGTGAATGCATGCTCCAAGGTCTAGCTGCTCTATGCCTGGCAAGCACACAGCTCCTGACCTCTGGGGCTTAGAGAGAGATAGGGGCAGCAAAGCTCCAGTGTCTGGAGCTTCTAGCACAGAGGAGATCCCATAACCTGGACAAGTGGATCTGACCTCAGGTCACCAGGCCAATCCACAGAAAGTTCCTGGGTCCTTGCAGGCACCAGTACATGCTCTTAGGAATAGCCTCCACATGTCTGACAGGCACACAGATTCTGACCTCCAGTGTTCAGAGGGAGCAGGGGGCTACAAAAACTTCAGAGTAGCACATTGTCTTCCAACCCCTGGAAGCAAGCAGGTCCAGTGGAGCATCTCTCTGCTTGGGTATCTTTATGCTTGCTCTCCAGCTGCCTGGATTACCTGGTTTACAATCAGGGAGCCAACAGAGACAATGAACTCAACAGAGGTGCATGGGCTGCCTGCATCATAAACAGGGAGCCAACAGAGACACAGCAGAAGTGAGTAGGGCATGGGACTGAAGCCCCATTGTCTATACCAACCCCAAACTCTCTGACCAGCAGAGACCACTAAACCTACTAACACCAGACACATCACAATGGAAAGAGGTCAGCTTAAGAACACAAGCAAAAATTCCCAGGACTATTCGATACCATCAGAAACCAGCAGTGCTATCATCACAGCAAGCCCTGGAGATACTATCACGTCCGACTGACACGAGAAAATTTTCAAATCTGAGGTTGTGAAGATGATAGAGGCCTTAAAGGAGGAAAATATATCCCTCAAATTAGATAAAAAATGCACAAAGAAAGAGATAAAAGAATGGAAAAATATTCCTTAGGGAAATTAGTGAAAGACAGGAAATTACAATAAAAAAAGGAGAAGGAAATGAATAAAAGGATTGAAGATCTAACAATGAAGATAAACATAATGAAGAAAACACAATCTGAGACAATCCTGGAAATGGAAAACCTAGTGAAAAGGACAGGATCTGAAGATACAAGCATCAGCAACAGATACAAGAAATAGGCAGAGAACTTCAGGGGTAGAGGATGTGATTAAATAAATTGATACAACAGTCAAAGAAAATGTTAGATTTAAAATTCTCCTGAACAAAACATGTGAGAAATCTGAGAGAGTATGAAAAGACAAAAACCTAAGAATAATAGGAATAGAAGAAAAAGACAATTCCCAGATCCAAGGCCCATAAATAATTTTCAACAAAATCAAACAAGAAAACTTCCCTAACTTAAAGAAAGGAAGGCTCATAAATATACAAGAAGCCTACAGAACTCCAAATAGATTGGACCAGAAAAGAAAATCTTCCCACCACATAATAATCAAAACACTAAACATACAGAACAAAGAAAGAATCTTAAAAGCTGAAAGAGAAAAAAGGCCATGTCACATTTAAAGGCAAAAATACCAGAATTACACTGACTTCTCAATAGAGATAATGAAAGCAAGAATGACTTGGAAGGATGTCATGAGGATATGACGAGACCACAAGTGCCAACCCAGGATACTATACCTAGCAAAATTTTCAATCACCATAGATGGAGAAAACCAGATATTCCATGACAAAAAAAGTTTAAACAGTATGTAACCACAAATCCAGCCTGACAGAAGATGCTAGAATGAAAACTTCAACCCAAGGAGGCTAACTTTACCCAGGAAAACAAAGGAAATACATAACCTCACATTCACAAAACCAATTAGCTTAGAGTAATGTGCTGGAAAGAGGTAATCGGTCCTAAGAAACAAGAAACAAGTATCCAATCCACTCTAATATCTAATACAGTAGACTTTCAACCAAAACTAATCAAAAAAGATGGAGTAGGGAACTTCATATTCATCAAAGGAAAAATATTCCAAGAGGATGTCTCAATTCTGAACATCTATGACCCAAATTCTGGAGCACCCACATTTGTAAAAAAACATTACTAAAGCTTAAATCAAACATGAAACCCCACATGTTAATAGTGGGAGACTTCAATACTCCACTCTCCCTAATACACAGATCAAGACAGAAACTAAATGGAGAAATAATGAAACTAATACACATCATTAAATAAATGGACCTAATTGATATCTTCAGAACATTTCACCCAAATACAAATGAATATACCTTCTCAGCACCTTATGGGGATGTCTACAAAATTGACCACGTGCTTGGTCACAAAGCAAACCTCAACAGACACAAGAAGATTGAAATAATCCCTTGCAACTGACTTCCACATGAACTCTGGTGCCCCTTATTTGGCCTCCCCTTGATGGGGAGGCCTGATGGCACTTGGAGGAAGGATAGCAGACTACCAAGAAGAAACTTGATACCCTAGTAATATATTCAATGGGAGGAGGTCCCCATCAGTCTTAGTCATACGGAAGGGGAATAGGGTGAAAGCGGGAGGGAGGCAGGAATGGGAGGATGGGATAGCAACTGAGATGTAATATGAATGATTTTATTTTTCAATTAAAAATATTTTAAAAAAGAAACAATCCCTTGCATCTTATCAGACTACCATGGATTAAAGCTACAACTTAACAACAATAGAAAGAAAAGAAATCCTAAAAACTCATGGAAACTGAGTAACTCCCTACTCAATGACCTCTGGGTAAGGGAAGAAATAAAAAAGAAATAAAACATTTCCTAGAATTCAAAGAAAATGAAGGCACAACATACCCAAACTTATGGGACACATGGAAAGCAGTGCTAAGAGGGAAGTTCATAGAACTAAGTGCCTTTATAAAGAAATTGAGGAGATTCCATACTAGCAACTTAACAGCACAACTGAAAGCTCTAGAACAAAAAGAAGCAGACACACCAAAGAGGAGTAGCCAGTAGAAATTATCAAACTCAGGGCTGAAATCAACAAATTAGAAACAAAGAGAACAATTCAAAGAATCAACAAAACCAAGAGCTGGTACTTTGAGAAAATAAAAAAGATAGACTAACCCTTAACTAAACTAACTAAAGGGCAGAGGGAGAGTGCTCAAATTAACAATATCAGAAGCGAAAAGGAAGACATAATAACAGACCCTGTCAAAATCCAAGGAATCATTAGGTCTTACTTCAAAAGCCTATGTGCCACAAAGTTTGAAAATATAAATGAAATGGACAATTTTCTTGATAGCTACCAATTACCAATTGAATCAGGATCAGGTAAACAAATTAAATAGTCCTATGTCTCCCAACCAAAAAAAAGCCCAGGGCCAGATGGAATTAGTGCAGAATTCTACCAGACCTTTAAGAAGAACTAATATCAATTTTATCCAAAGTTTTCCACAAAATAGAATCATTAGGAACATTACCAAACTTATTCTATGAGGCCAGAGTCACTCTGATACTTAATCCACACAAAAACCTGAAAAAGAAAGAGAATTTCAAACAAATTTCTCTTATAAACATTGATGTAAAAATACTTAATGAAATACTCAAAAACTGAATCCAAGATCACACCAAAAATATAATTCATCATGACCAAGTAGGGTTCATGCCAGGCCTTTCAGGGGTGGTTCAATATATGGAAATCTATCAATATTATCCATCATATAAACAAACCAAAAGGAAAAAAAAAACACATGATCATCTCCTTAGATGCTAAAAATGCATTAGACAAAACAACATCCATTCATGATTATGGTATTAGAGAGATCAGGGATATAACAAAAATAATATACAGCAAGCCTATAGCTAACATTAAAGTATATGGAGAGAAACATAAATAAATTCCACTGAAATCAGGGACAAGACAAGGCTGTCCACTCTTTCCATATCCTTTTAATAGAGTACTTGAATTTCTAACTACAGCAATAACAAAACTAAAGGAGGTCAAAGGGATACAAATTGGAAAGGAAGAAAACAAATTATCACTATTCATGGATGATATGATAGTATACATAAGCAAACCCCAAAATTCTACCATGAAACTCCTACCACTGATAAACACCTTCAGTAAGTGTCTGGAAACAAAATTAACTCAAAAAATCAGTAGCCTGCTTTATGCAAATATCAAATGTGCTGCGCAAGAAATTAGGGAAATTATATCCTTTACAATAGTCACAAATAATACAAATTATCTTGGTGTAACTCTAACCAAGCAAGTGAAAAATGTGTATGAATAAAAGAGACTTCAAGTCTCTGAAGAAAGAAATTGAAGAAGAAATCAGAAGATGGAAAGATCTCCCATGCTAAGTGATAGGGAGAATCAACATAGTAAAAATGGCCATCTTCCTAAAAGCAATCTATAGATTCAATGCAATTCTTATCAAAATTCCTATACAATTCTTTAGAGACCTTGAAAGAGAAATTCTCAACTTCATATGGAAAAAGAAAAAAAAAACAGAATAACTAAAACAATATTGTACAATAAAAGATCCTCTGGGAGAATCTCCATCCCGGATCTCAAGCTGTGCTATAGAGCAACAGTAATAATAACGGCATGGAACTGGCATAGAAATAGGCTGGTTGATCACTGAACTTGAATTGAAGATGCAGAAATAACTCCACACACCAATTGGCACTTGTTTTTTGACAATGAAGCCAAATCCATACAATGGAAAGAAGACAACATCTTTAACAAATGGTGGTTAACTAGATATCTACATGTAGAAAATTGCAAATAGATCCATATTTATCACCCTGTGCAAAATTAAATTCCAAATGAATTTAAATCACACTAAATCTGTTAGAAGAAAAGTTGAGGAAGAGCCTTGAGATCATTGGCACAGGCTCTAAGATCAACAATTAATGATTGGATCTCATGAAACTGAAAAGCTTCTGTAAGACAAGACACTGTCAACAGAACAAAATGAAAGCACACAGGCTGTAAAAAGATATTCACTAACCCTACATCTGACAAATTGCTTAAATACACAATATATAAAGAACTCAAGAAATTAAATACCACCAAACAAAATAATCTAATTAAAACTGAGGTACAAAACTAAACAAAGAATTGTCAACAAAGGAATATCAAATGACCAAGAAACACTTAAAGAAATGCTCAATGTCACTAGTCATTAGAGAAATGAAAACCAAAAGGACTCTGAGATTCCATCTTACACCCATCAGAATGGGTAAGATCAAAACCACAAGTGACAGCACATGCTATCAAGGATGTGAAGAAAGGGGAACACTCATTTATTGTTTGTGGCAGTGCAAACTTTTAAAACCAGTGGAAACCAATCTGTTTTTTCCTCAGGGGATAGCTTTACCTTAAGACCTACTTATAGCACTCCTGGGTATATACAGCAAGGACATTTGCTCAACAAATGCTCATAGCAGCTTTATTAATAATATCCAGAAGCTGGAAACAACCCAGATGTCCCCCAGCTGAATAACTGATAAAAAACCAAACCAAACCAAACCATGGTACATTAACAGGTAAATTCCTAGAAATAAAAATGATCATCCTGAGTGAGGTAATCAGACCCAGATATACAAACATGGTATGTAATCACATATAAGTACATTTTAGGTATAAAGTATATTATGACAATACTACAATTCACAGACCCAAAGAAGATAAATAATAAGGCAGACCCCAGAAGTGGAAATAGAATAGGTAGCAGAAGTG
>OU015747.1:40700983-40720720 GCA_907169655.1 Acomys percivali | reverse complement strand
TATTATTATTATTATTATTATTATTATTATTATTATTATTATTATTATTATTATTATTTTACTTTTATCAAATGTCTACAAGTCATGTGCCAAAATCCCTCTCCTCCTTCTAGTAAAGTAAAACAAACAGACAACCAAAAAAATCTGGTCACAGAAGTTACAGTGTATCACGCAGTATAGCCTTTTGTCCACATATGTATACTTTCAAATGTTCATTTCTATGAGTGATGGATCTGGTTGGAGGCCTACACTACTGTTGCCAGATACTCAGTTGTTGCTGTGTGTCAAGAAGATTCTTAATCTTTGAATCTGCAGGTCCGGTCCCTTCATGTGTTCCAGTAGGGCATACATGGGGTAGATGTTGGGGTGAGGTCCACTCAGAGCCCTGGATCAGGACCCACTCCCTTGTTTTCAGGGCAGGGCCTGTTCTTTCACTCCCATGTCATCATGGCATTGCTGGCTCACCTGCTCCCATATCCTCAGGGCAGGGCCAGCTCTCCCACTCCTGTGTCATTATGGCAGGGCCAGCTGTTATCATGGCAGGGCCAGGCTTTTAAAAAATTTTTGTTAGAATTAGTGTGTGCGTTTGTGTGTGTGTGTGTGTGTGTGTGCGCGCGCGTGTGCGTGCATGTGCACAGCTGTGATGTGCGTGGGTTCTTATGCATGATTTGAGTATGGATGTCAGAAACACATCTGTGGAGTTAGGTTTCCCCTTGTAATCTTACTCAGGTTCCAGGAGGTGAACTTCTGCCCCTGTGGCCAGCACCTTTACCTAGTGAGTCAACTAACCAGCCCATGAAAAACCATATTTTCTGATAGGTAAATTTAGGGAAGTATACTTCATAAAGTCCAGTGCCCATTCAAAGGAAAATACAAGCGTCAAGCTCTGGGAATAGTGGAATAGAGGGGAGGATTCTTAATAAGGAGTAGCTCACAAACAGCTTGAGAGGAAGGCCTTACTTAGGCAGAGAAACTCTAAGATCCGCTGTAAGGTTGAGAGTGATGCTGCACTGTAACAACTCCCTCTCAACAGCATATAGGAAGTCTTAGCTAATACAATCAGAGAGGGAGAGGCACAACAAATACACAGATTGGTAAGTACGCAATAAAGTAAAAAATATCACTAGCATGCTACTGGTTTTGTGCGTGTGCTTGTGGGTGTGCATGTGCGTGTGCATGTGCGTGTGCATGTGTGTGTGTGTGTGAGCATGTATCTCTGTGTACGTGTACATTCAATTTTCTTTAACTAAAGGGGGAGTTTTGTCTAATTAGCAGAGAAGGAAATCCAGGAACACATCCTTTCTGTAACTGCTGACACTTTCAAAATGCTTAAAATTTGATAGTCAGACTATTCTGGCCTTAGTTAAGTACCAAATTTAGACTGTTAAAATTGAACATGCAGGAACTAATTTGAATCTGTTTAAACAGGAAAAGGAAGATTTGTGTGGATCACAGAGGAAAACAGCTGAAGCACAGGAAGGGGAGTAAATGCATAATTGAAAGGCTCTGTTCAGCACTCAGAGGAAGGATAGCAGGCTACCAAGAAGAGACTGGATACCCTATGAGCATATACAGGGGAAGAGGTCCCCCTCAGGCACAGTCATAGGGGAGGGGAGTAGGGGAAAATGGGAGGGAGGGAGGAATGGGAGGATACAAGGGATGGGATAAGAATTGAGATGTAATATGAATAAATTAATAAAATATATTAAAAAAGAAAGGCTCCGCACTGCAGCAACCATGTCCTGTGTGAGGCCCGCTTGATGGCTCTGCAGACCTCTTGCTTATTTTCAGCTCATGTGTGGACTCAGTGATTCTTTCTTTCCTGGAAGTAGTGGGCAAAGATGAACGAGTTCTTCTGTGAGTCTTGGCTATCAGATGGAACAGAAATGCCCACTACACACAAGAATAATGTGGAGCATACTTATTCATAAGGGAAACGCCGTTAGTGGCTACTTCAGAGCCACTAAAATGACTGAAAGCACAAAAGCTGACAACAATTAAAGTTGGTCGAGGAGCACGACAGCTTCAGCTTGAGCCTACTGCGTAGTGCTGGTGAGAATACAGCACTGCTTTAAAAACCCGGCGAGCCGCTTCGGTCAACAGCTTCTTACAAATGTGAAAGGCAAGTGGTTGCAAATGCCTACATGGAGATTTCTTCAAGCACATTTACAGAATTGTTTTTCCTTTGCATAATGGGCGTAAACTGTGAACAGTGGCTCGTTGATGAGGCCCCAGGAAATGGGTTCCTCACTTCATGGCTTATTGCTCAGCAGTATAGAGCATCGGCTCATCTAAGAAATATGCTAAATGAGAGAAGCTGGGGATAGAAGGATCCCCTCAGTTCAAGTATATGAAGTTCTGAACAAGTAAAGCTAATCTTTGATGATAAAAATCATATTGGTGC
Organism: Acomys percivali; assembly: GCA_907169655.1. Lineage (NCBI taxonomy): Eukaryota > Metazoa > Chordata > Mammalia > Rodentia > Muridae > Acomys > Acomys percivali. Next base: position 40,718,316 of record OU015747.1, on the reverse strand, counting down.
TCACAAAGTCACAGGGCTGATAGAAAAAGGACTGAAGACATTTTCCATCATGTTGAACAGGGCTATCTACTGACTTCAGTTTAGCTGCCAGAGAACATACTTGTGAAGTTCATTAAACTCATATTCATGATCTATGAATTTTATAATGTGTAAATTGAATTTCAATGAAGTAAATAATAAACTATCTCAAACCATAGGAAATTGCTTATATTAAAAATGCATATCTATCATATCATATCACCTACAAAGACCTCCACAAGAAGACCTAGAAAGTTGACTAACCTGGGCCAATAGGAGCTCACAGAGACTGAACCACCAACCAAAGAGCATGCATGAAGTGGCCCTAGGCCCCCTGCACATATGTAGCAGATATGCAGCTTAATCTCCATGTGGATCTCCCGATAACTGGAGCAGGGCCTTCTCTGCCTGATACCTGCTAATTGGGCAGCCTTGTCTGGTCTCAGTGGGAGAGGATCCACCTAGTCCTGCAGCAACTCAATGTACTAAGGCAGCTTGGTACACATGGGGGACCTATCCTTTCTCTGGGGAGAAGGAAAGGGGAGAATGGGGGAATGGGTGTGTGAGGGAGGTATTGGGAGGAGAGGAAGGGGGCTGCAATCCAGATGTAAAGTGAATAAGTTTTAAAATGTATACCTAAAAAAATAGCAGTTTTATGTATTCAAGTTTGTTAATATATTTGACTTTAAATTTTAATATAACATTGTTTTGGTGACTTTTAAAAATAACAGGTAATGAAGAGATTTGACGAAGGAAAAGAAGTAGTTAAGGGGAATAATGAAGTTGCTCTAAGAAGTATGTCTTGCAACTTCTTTGAGGCAAGGGAGTATGCTAATATTATGTCACTAATGCTGTATGTATGTATGCAGGGATGTGTATGTGTGCATACACATTAATAAGTGTTTTCTTCATGTATGCATCTTACAGTTTGTCATGGGTGAATGTATGTGTATGTGTGTGTGCGTGTGCGTGTGTGTGTGTGTGTGTGTATGTGTGTGTGTGTATGAGCACACGCTGGCTATATTTATTAATAAGTTGTTAACATCTGTCTAGGCAACCATGTAGTTATTATTTGCCAATGACACCAGTTTGGCCCTTCTGCATAGAATGGGTGATTGACTTTATGATTAATCCTGAGCAATGTGTCTGAATAATTGCCTTTACATGCACTGTAACGTTCATGGCTGTTTTATGATAGTCTTCTGTGAACCTGTGTCGTGCAAAAATTATCATTTTGAAAATCCATAAAACTTGTTTTTTTTTGCTTGGAATATAGCTTCTTAGTACTATATTTTTATGTAGAAGCTGAAATAAATTTATATGAGTTTTGAGTAAATCCTTCTCTGAGTGTAAGATAGCCTGCTGTTATAATGCATATGTAGATAAATGCTGGGAATAAATTGTACAGATGTGTTGGGTTGTTGAGAAACAATAAACAGCAAAAAGTTAATTAACTAGAAATAAGTTTGGCATGGTTTTATGAACTGAAAAGCTGAGAGACTAGATTCTAGGACCATGAATAGGAGAACATTGATATGCTTCCAATGCTGTTCAGAGGCCTTTGCCTGGTGTGGGTCAGTAACGACTCACATCAGAGTCCTGAGAAGATACTCTGAATACAGGTCATGAAACGAACACTACATAGGAGGCTGAAGCAGATCCCTCTCCCCAAATCACTCATTTTATTGGTGAATGACTATAACACCCTGACAGAATAACCCCATTGCTCTGTCAGCTGTGTAGCTCCTCTGGGGTGTCTGCCAACTAGGAAGGTCTTTTTCTGACAGGAAAGACATTCTTGTTCTGGGAGACCATTGAATCTTTTGTTGCTTTATGTAAATTTGGTTTACAAGTCCTGCCGGAATTTCCTAGTGAAAACAGAAATGAAATGCATGCTACAAAACAATAAAAACTTAGAAGGAATGAAAGCGAATACCTCTTTCAAAGAAGCTTCTCAACAATCACACTAGCAATAACAATAGCTTGCAATTATGTAGCAACACAAGGAACCAGAGAACAGTCTAAGCATTTCAGATATGTGAACTAACTTCATCAGAAGATTTTCTGAGAATGGGACAAATAATTCTTTCAGTTTACAGAGCACACAGTTGAGCCACAGATTTTCAAGGATCCCTCCAAGGTAGTGCAGTTGGTAAGGCTGTGTTGGCCTCAGATATGCCCAGCTTTACTGGAACACTATGTTATCCTCTATAAAGTTCACACTTGAGCACTTGGCAGTCAAGTTACAATAGAATTGCCAAAGAATTCCATAATGTTTAAGTCAGTTTACAGCTGTGTATAGGACCACATTCATAGCTACAGTCAGCCACACATAGCCCCGTACACCCTCCATGATTGTTCCACAGTAATTTCAGCCTACCTCTTTACACTGTCTGCCTGGAATTGGCTGCATTTTTTTTTAAATTTATTTATTCTTGTTACATCTCAATGGTTATCCCATCCCTTGTATCCTCCCTCCCGGTTTCCCCTTATTCCCCTCCCCTATGACTGTTCCTGAGGGGGATTACTTCCCCCTGTATATGCTCATAGGGTATCAAATCTCTTCTTGGTAACCTGCTATCCTTCTTCTGAGTGCCACCAGGTCTCCCCCTCCAGGGAACATGGTCAAATGTGAGGCACCAGAGTACATGAGAAAATCATATCCCACTCTCCACTCAAGTGTGGAAAATGTTCTGTCCATTGGCTAGATCTGGGTAGGGGTTTAAAGTTTAACGCCTGTGTTGTTTTGATTTGCATTTCTCTGATGACTAAGGAGGTCGAGCATTTCTTTAAGTGTTTCTCTGCCATTTGATATTCCTCTGCTGAGAATTCTCTGTTTAGTTCTGAGCCCCATTTCTCTATTGGGTTATTTGGTTTGGTAGTGTTTAATTTCTTGAGTTCTTATATATTTTGGATATTAGACCTTTGTCAGATGAGGGGTTGGTGAAGATCTTTTCCCGGTCTGTAGACTGTTGCTTTGTTTTCTTGACAGTGTCAACTGCCTTACAGAAGCTTCTCAGCCTCATGAGGTCCCATTTATTAATTGTTGACATTAAGGCCTGGGCTGTTGGTGTTCTGTTCAGGAAGTTGTCTCCTGTACCTATGTGTTCCAGACTCTTCCCCACTTTTTTCCTCTAATTGGGTTAATGTCTCTGGTTTTAGGTTGAGGTCTTTAATCCACTTGGACTTGATTTTTGTGCATGGTGACAAATAGGGGTCTAATTGCATTTTTCTACATGTAGACATCCAGTTAGACCAGCACCATTTGTTGAAGATGCTGTCATTTTTCCATTGAATGGATTTGGCTTCTTTGTCAAAAATCAAGTGACCAAATGTGTGCGAATTCATCTCTGGGTCTTCAGTTCGATTCCATTGATCCACTAGCCTATTGCTGTGCCAGTACCATGCAGGACATTCTCCACCGTTAAGTGGAAAAGGAGATCTGACTTTCACACAAACTCTGGTGCCCCATATTGGACCATGTCCCTTGGATGGGGAGGCCTGGTGGCACTCAGAAGAAGGATAGCAGGTTACCAAGAAGAGACTCGATACCCTATGAGCATATACAGGGGGAGGAGGTCCCCCTCAGTCACAAACATAGGGGAACGGAGTAGGGGGGGAAGCAGGAGGGAGGAAACAAAGGGAGGATACAAGGGATGGGCTAACAATTTAGATGTAATATGAATAAATTAATAAAATAAAATAAAATAAAAGAGGATAAAAGAGGACATCGGTATTGATCCTCACTACTGCTACCACCATCACCAAGGCTCAAAAGGCATCACGGAAGAGGAGGCAGAAAGAATGTAAGTGCCGGGTGATAGGGAAGACTGAGTGCCATGAAATGCTGTCTTCTGAACATTACGTAGCTATCAAAATCATAAAGTCACAGCAGCCGTGGTTACCTACATAAGAGCCACACAAGATCAAGCCAGGCAAATCTCATCATAAATGCGTAGATGATCTGTAGGCCCCATCCCATCTATAGTGATGTTATTGGATGTGGTTAGTTTCCAGGGAGGGACAGCCATTCTTTATTGATGGTTTGACAGTTGATAGATTTCCTGTGCTCCAGTAAGTGGTCCCATACTTATGCACATCTGGGCATCACTCATTGGACTTAGTAGGATATCCCCAAAAAGCCATGAAGTTGGGAGGGAGCAGGATGGGAGAATGTGGAGAACATTGCATGGGGAGTTGGATTGTGTGCATGTGTGAATTCTCAAAAATAAATAAAATTTTAAATGTTTAAAAAAAAAATAAAGTTTACCGCCTGTATTGTCCTTGGCTGGTGCCTTAGTTTGAGCGGGACCCCTGGGCCCAAATCTGCCTAACATAATGTTCTACTTGTAAGTTTCTAGGACCCTCTGGATCCTTCTACTTTGCTATTCTTCCATGCTTCTCTCATCTAGAGTCCCAATAGGATGTCCTCCCCTCTGTCCCAGTTTCCTGGTATTGGCTGCATTTTTACATGTTAACACACCAACTGAAACATGCACGACCATACACTTTCACTCACATGGATTTCTGCATATGCTGCATGTATATATACATGCACATGCTAACAGGACAGATTTCACAATGTAGCGTTGCTGAAGACCATGAGTATCCACTGTGTCTGGTATGGCTAGAAAGCTTTGAGCGATCTGCTTAAACTTTCTGTATCTTGGTGTTTCCCATATGGAACCGAACAATTTCTTTTCCTGGAATTATTAAGAAGTAGTAGCTCGAGGTAAATATACCTTCAGTAAACTGGTACCTTTATATTTTTACTAATGATAACTATTTTTGCATTGGCTTGTTGCAGTTTTTTTTTCAGATTTCCTGCACAAATGACTGTGCATGTTCCTTTCCATTTATACTGTAGGAGAGTCTCAGCTCATATTGATGGAGGGCCTTCTTCACTTCTGTTGTTATCTAGCTGTAATTCATTTATAAAGTATCATGTCAGCAGCAAAGTCCACTGAGTAGCACTTTACCCAAGGGGATGACACATAGTTTGCTTTTATTTTCCCAAATTGGCCTATTCAACCCAGTATCTGGCTGACCAAAGGTGAGGGATGGTTGACGTGATGCAAGAAATTACCCAACAGCCAGCCCCACAGTTTCTGGGTCCTGATGGAGTTAGAAACATTTCTAAAGTAGGTTTAGTTTTGAATATTATGGGGAAGAGAAGAAAAGGGAAATCAGATAAAAGATTCCTTGACTCCTTAACAATGCACTAGAATTCTCAATATGAAGAGTTTCTTTTGATTTTCCACTGTTTGTCATTGGTGGTCTTGTTTTGCTTTGTTTTTGTTGATTTGATACAAGTCCAAGTTATCTGGGAAGAGGAACAGTATTGAGAAAATGCTGCTATCAGACTGTCCTGTAGACACATCTGTAGGACATTTTCTTGATTAATGATTGATGTTGGAGAGCCCAGTCCACTAGAGGCAGTAGCTTTTACTAGCATGATCTTGGTTTGGACATGAACTTGGGTGGAAAAAGCTATGGGAAGCAAGACAAATATCACTCTTCCGTGGTCTCTGCTTTAGCTCCTGCCCTGGTCTATTTTTACTTTTTTAAATGCTGGAGTGAGATATGGAAGTGTTAAGTGAAACAAAACCTTTCCTCTCAAGTTGCTTTTTGTCATGGTGTCTTATCATGACAACAGGAAACCCTAACTAAGACTTACACTTATGCTTTTATGCTGTGTATTAAATCAGTTCTTCCAACAGAGCTGTGTTCTGGAATGGTATTTGGCCTTCAGGATCTCTGAACCAGCAGTTGCCTCTAAGCACTTGAGAACCATGCTTCTGTCTCCTACTCACATCTTTAAGTGTTTCCGAAGTACAAATATTCTCCATTTGAATTTACGGAGCAAACAATTCCTTAAAAGCCTTTTATACTGGCTCCTTATCAAGCTTTCTCCCTTCAACCCTAGGGACTGTATGTCTTTTCTTCACTATATTAAAGTCATTTTTTTTTAAATGTCAGATCCAGTTATCTATCCATCCACCTCCTACTTACCTGTCATCTATTATCCATCTATCATCTATATCTACCCACCTGTCCATAAACTGTCATCCTCTATCAATCATCTCTGTATTTTCCATGTCTGTGTGCTTGTCTACTGGGAGCTGGGGACTTTGCTTTTGACTTCCTTTCTTCTCTTCCTTCTGAGCTCCCTCCCTTCATCTTCCTCCTCTTTGAGGCCATTATAACGTTCTTCTACCGTTTCTTTGTAATCTGTTTTACAGATACTAGCACCATATTTTATAGACAGTGGCACTTAACATGCCTTTTGCTTTGGTTGTTTTAAATTGTATTCATCAGACTCTGGGTATATTTAGCTTTTCATTGAGTGCACTTGGCCTTGCCTGTTTCAGTTCTCATCTTCTCTGCACAAGACCTTGTGCAGGACTTTTAGCAGGATAGTGCAAAAGCAACATCCAAAGGGATAGTTTGGAGATGATTAACTGGGGAAACAGCAGTGTGATGCTGAGAGAAAGGAGAGCATACAATGGAGGCATCCAGGTGTGGAATTATAGATTATGGTGATGAAAAAAAAAAAAAGCCCAGTGTTTTGGTCATGCTCTGTGCATGGCCAAGTGATTAGAAAAGAACCTAAAGAGAAGCAGAGTACCCTTCTTTTCTCAGAGTGACTGTAGGCATGAGAGTAATAAGGCTGGTGCACTTAATGGAACCATGGCTACAGGATGAGGCTTCGAAATTTTCAATTAAGAAGAAGAAAAGGGTGCTTTTTGACAAAGAGCTCTCTCTCTCTCTCTCTCTCTCTCTCTCTCTCTCTCTCTCTCTGTGTGTGTGTGTGTGTGTGTGTGTGTGTGCAGGGAACCCAAGTAGTAGGCTTTTATCAAAGGACTAGAGAGTTCTCCTCATTCTTTAACTCACTTCCTCATATTCACGTGGGAGATTATAACGGTACTGCAAATGTTAGATAAGTTTTAAGCTTAGACAGGCTGAATTGTGTATTGTAATGGACTGTTTTATTTACAGTTTCATCAGAATACTTAGAATCGTCCTGGAGATGAACTTTGAGTTGCATGAGTGACTTTGGCTCTCTGGGCTTTGGCGAGGCTGTGCTACTTCCTTTTTTCTGTGGGTTGGGTTAAGTTCCGAGTAGAATATGTGATTGGAAATATGAAAACATCATCACCCTGGGATATTGTCAACTCCTTGATTAACTGAAGTCCTATTGATCACTCAGGCTCCTCAACCACTTCTGGGAGAGATGAATTGCATGGGTCCCATAAGGACTTTTGTGACTTATGATTGGACGTCTGTTAAAAAACCTTGAGTCAGTCTTTGCTTGTTTTATTTTCTCCTTTATCACTCCATTTGTGAAAGCACTTCCCTGAACCCAGCCCTGGCTTATGACCTTGTTGCTGAGTCAGCGTGGCTGCAGAGTACCAGGGAAGCCTGCAGAACCATGTGTCATTTTTTCATAGTTATGCCTGTTCCCCTGTGTGTTTCATTGCAGGGATGGTGCCTGCCAAAATCAACGAGGTGCTCAGAACTGTGGAGAGAAGTTGGAAGAAAGTTTTGAGAATGAATAGATGTTTAAATTTGTACTTCAGAATAGATGTGGTTTGGGAAAAGAGTTCTGCCTTGACCACAAAGCCAAAATTAATTGAACACCAGGTTATAAAAAAATACACAAACAAGCAATTTGATCCAATAACCTTTTTCAAATAGAAATGGAGGGGAAAGCAACTGTGTAATTTGATAATTATGTTACTATGGTTACTTTTCCTCCAGAACAATGCTTTCAAAGCCGTTTTTGTTTTTAATAATTTCAGGTAACAATTTATTGGGGGAAAGGAAGGAGGAACTTCCTTTGCAACCAGGAGTACATTGATATCAGCATGTTTATTGTATATTGGTATACGTAAGACAAACAATTATTAGAAAAAAATTACTGTTTTAGACTTATTTTTATCACATTTGTTTTTTTAAAAAAATGTACAAATAATGCATTTTGATCAAATCTACTCCACTCTCCCTCCCTTACAATATCTCTCCTACCCAATCCCCAGCTAGCATTCCTTTTCAAATCCATGAGCTCTGTTTTAAAACCCACTGAGGTCAGTTAGTATGCATGGGTGTAGAACAATCTGCTGGAGGATAGAGAGACTCTCAGTGGACCACCATGTGCCAAGAGAGGTGATTGCTCTTACCTTAACAGCTTTCAAAAAACAATGGCTCCTCCTCAATTGTAGTGGTAGAAAGTCATAAGCCATTTCCCCTTCCATGCTGGGTTTTTGCTGTCTTGATCTAGAGCATACATTCATGGCTGCAGTGAGTCTATGTACAATGGGTCTAGCACCACTGCAGCTAGCTAGCAGAGATGAAGAGTCTAGTTTAGCACCTGCTTGATTTCTTCATATCCTCCTATGCAAGCGTATACTGTCTTTAGCAATAAGATCTTATCATCATATTCTGGAGGGAAAGCAAGGGCCTTAACAATAGTCTGTAATGTTTGGGGGCAAGTCTAGGCAAACCCATTGACCTACATTTAAAAATGGGGTAACCCATACCTCATGATGGAATTTTCATTTGATAGCTTATGCTGTCTGGGGAAACACTGTTCTCCAATATAGGTTAACTTTATTTTAACTCCTCAATACTGCCCTATCATCTCCCAGTCAACCTGAGCCTTCTTATTCTATTAACATCTGCTGTAATCTTTTTTTTTAACTTAAAGTTTTTAATGACTAAAGTTGAATATTAAAAACACATTTCTTAGTCTTTGTATTTCTTTTTCTTTGAGAATTCCCTGTTTAATACTATGTATCTATTCTTAATTGAGTTATTTGTATTCATGGTATTTAGTTTTTGAGTGCTTTATGTATTCTATACAGTAATTCTCTGCCAGAGACAGAGCCTTTTTTATACTTGGCAGCCTGCCTTTTCACTCAGTTGATAATGCCTTTGCTATACAGAAGCTTTTTAGTTCCATGTGGTCTCATTTGTCAGTTAATGTCCATGTGGGTCTTTCCAGAAGGTCCTTTCCTGTGCAAACTAATTTACCATGCTATGTGTATGGTTCTCCCACCTCCTCCCAGTGCCAACCCAGTGTGTGGGAGATGTTAAACACAATTCTTCATTTAATTGTGTTTTCCGTAACTCAGGTGCCTCTCTTGTCTCTTTATGTACCTAAATATGTCTGTCAAATCCATTTTCTTCCTCCACCTATGTTTCTAATGTCTCACATTTAACCTCAAACACTGCAATATATTCTTGTTTATTTTGTTTTTTACATCAAGTGGGCAATCTTGAATATACTCTCCACATACTGTTAAAGGGCTCTCTTTCTAAAACACTATTCTAGTTGCATCAATATTCTGCTTAAGACTTTTCCTTGACATTTTTGGTCTTTTTAGCTCTGCTTCTAATATCACATTATGCCTTTTACACTTGCTAATGCACAGTTAGTTCAAATCACTCTCTTCAGACTCACCAATAGCAAGCAGGCACTGCTTACCAGCTGTTAGCCCTTCCTAGACGCAACTTTGCTGCATCTGATGGATGTGCTACAATTAATGGTTGGGCCATATTGAGTTTGTCCCATTGGATCTGATTGGTACCATTTTACCTTTCGTGTTGTTCCCTTATATTGTGTAATTTGACTGCTCTTCTTTTGTTTTCTTGTAACATATACCATATCTTAAAAATAATAACATTTACATGTTGACTTTTTTAATGATATGTATTGAAATTCATATTTTTTACCACACCAGATCTTCCTCACAGTGATCTTTTCCATCTCCCTCAGTGTTCAGTCTTGCTGAGTGAATGCATAATCTAAGGTAGTCATATAGTCTACAAAAAAGATATGGTAATGGGAGTTTGTCATGATTTGAAACATGTAGAATACAGCCAATAACTTAGAAACTAGAAATATTTAGGAGTTTGCTGTTTGCAATTTGCCATTTCTGCTACCAATATATTTGAGAATCTATAGTCAAATGTTTTATACAGGGTTAAGAAGTGAGAAATTCACATCTTTGCTTATATAAACTTACATAAACCTAAATTTTATTCAAATTTTAAGATATAATATAAAAATTCTCAGATGAAAAACGTGAAAACCCTTTGCCATGTGGCTGGTATCCTTCATTGTGTGTATGCGCACACGTGAGTGTGTGTGTGTGTGTGTGTGTGTGTGTGTGTGTATCTATTAATATAAACTCTGGGATTTATTATAGAACATTCTCATCATTATCACCTTTTATGGTGCCACAAAATTTCTGTTACACTTAATCAGAATTACTGGATAAAAATTTGTATATACCAATTGCTTTCAGTCAGTATCGTTGCTGTGAGTCCTTTATCTCACTCTCTTGATCCTGAATATGACTTGTCTTGTAGAACTCCACCACTATACATTTCCCTCACCCCTTCCACTATAGCTTTACTGTGACCATGGAGCCTCCAGGAATAATACGATTTTTTTCCTGTGATGGTAAATTCCAACCAAAGCATAGACACACATTGGAACCCCTTTTGACCCACCCTTCTCTGAAAGGAAGGGGAAGGCAGAGTTATTTTTATCATGTGACTTTGGTTCTTAAAATTCTGGAAGGGCCACTAAATGTTCAGCTCACAGCCTAGAAACTCTGCCTCTGCTCTTTCCATGTTGACTTTCACTCATTTGAATGTTTCTGTTTTTCCCTAAGAGGCAAAACATAGTGATTTACATAGTCTCAGTCATCCCTTCAGAATGGAAGATGGACTCCTTTCAAATAGGTGTCTTAGGTAATGCAAATGTTTCAGTCATTGTTTTCTTAACCATCACAGGCTCAGAGGCCTGTAACCAGAAAGCCATTTTTTTCTCATGAAATTCCCTGTATTTATTTTGATGTGTGTGCTTTTCCGCAAGTGAGGGGGAAAGCTGTATATTTTCACCTAAATGTTCCTATTTCAGAAGAACTCATTTCATTTGTCTCAATCCTCATTTTTAAATTTTCAAGCAAGATGAGAAAAATCATTTTCAAAGCACACATAAAGTTAAGAAGCCAATACTGCGATCACACAGAAGAAAAATGAGAACTTAGATTGCAAGTGTCTTTTTGTTTATTTACTTAATCGCTTACAGCCTGAACCCAGCTCCCTCTGTTATCTCCCCCCAGTCACACCCTCATGCCCCCTTCCTCTCTCCCTTCATCTTCTTTTCAGAGAGGGGAGGCCAGAAGGGATACCAACCCACCCTGGCAGCTCAAATTGAAGATTAAGTGCATCATCTCCCACTGAGGCTTCTAGAACCTTAGCAGATGTATTTATCCTAACTATACTGTTTGTTGGTGTATGTCTATGTAGTGGTGATGCACTTGTGTTTGTAGATGCACATGCACATCTGTAAAACTAAAGGAGGACATTGATGTCCTATTCTTTCTTTCCCACGGTCTCATTCCTTTGAGGCAGCATCTCTCAATGAACTTGTAGCTCATCTTTGCAGGCCGACTGTCTGGTGATCAAGGCCAGGGGCTTGCTGTCTGCTCTCTGTCTCTGTTCTTTCCAGCACTGGGAAGACAGACTTGCTTGGCTATGCTTGGTACTCTTTAGGGAGGTGCTGGCTCTTATTTTTTGCACAGTGAGTGCTTTTACTCACGGAGACATGCTTAAGCCTTCTGTTTGTTCATGGCCAGTTTATGGTATTGTGGTGCCTGTATGCACATCTGAAATATACATACTGCATAAGATTTATTTTAGAACTGCTACACTGTTTTTATAGCCAATGAACCATTTAACATTCCTGCCATAGAGCAGGAGAAGCCCAATTTCTTTACATCCTTGCTAATGCTTGTTATTTTTAGTTTTCGTCCCTTTTTCTTATCATGGTCCTCTTTTTCTTTCTCTTTTTCTTCCCCAGGTCTTCTTTAGTAATTGACTCCCAGAGTGTGCAAGGTAGTATCGATTGTGTGATTTTGCTTTTATCTCATTATTAATGCTGACCATAGGTTCAGAAGGAACTTCTGTTCAAGCTTTATATCTTTTTGAATGAGTCTTTATTTTATTGTTGTTTGTTTTAGGAGTTATCTATAAGTTCTACATACTAATTCCTTAGTGGATATTTGATTCAGAGTCTTTGCTTGGGAAGTGGGGTAATCCATTGTGCAAGTTGCTTAAATTTCCATGCAAGGCAAATTTTCATGTTTCTTATTTTATATTGCCCATGCCTTGGGTGTTGCCCCATCATTGCTAAATCCAAAGCCACCAAGTTCGTTTCTCTGTTTATTATGATGAGTTATCCTGTTTTAAACTTTATGTTTAGTTCTTTGATTTCTTTTGGGCTTTGTTTATATAAGATGTTATACAAATTTTATTTTTATCTATGTAGATATCTAGTTTTCCCAGTTCTACTTTTGAAAGGACATGAAATGTTCTCCCTTAAATGGGCTTGGTATTGTTAAAGGAAATCACTAGACTGTGTGTGGAGATTTGTTTCTGGGCTTTCTGTTCTGATGAGCAGTTTGAGGGGCTCTCTTGACGTCAGCACCACACTAGTTTCATTTCTGTAGCTTTGAAGTCAGCTTCAAAATAAAGACATGCAAATTTCTTAGCTTTGTTCTTGTTAAAGACTGATATGGCTTGCATTCCTTAAAACTCTGTACTAATTTTAGATTGAGTTTATTGATCAAACGCATCATTAGGATTTTCATAATAATCTTAGTGAATTTTGAATCACTAGGTTTTGTTGATGCTTTAAAAATGCTAATATTTTGGGGACCAGTAAGAGATGAGGGAGGGGGCTACAATTGGGATGTAAAATGAATAAATTTGTAAAAATAAATTTCAGTTAGAATGAGAAAATGCTAATTTTCTTTGTAGACATATTCATTGAGACTGGGCTCCACAAGTTTGTAATTTAATTGGTCTTAGTTTTCCTCAGTGGGTTCATCTGTTGCAAAGAGAAGTTTCCTAGGAGAGGCAAGGACTCCACTTATCTGTGATTATAAGGTAAAACATTTAAAATATAGACTCTGCTGTTTTAGTGAAGTTGGTGTTATCAGTTCTCCACTAAGATCAACTAAGATCCATGACTTAACTAGTTTTGGGTGAATGACCAAGTTTCCAATACCAGGTATAATCTCTTCTTCAGAGGGTCTTAAGTCCAATTAGAAAGATCTTGCTTACCTCCTAAAATCTACAGGCAATTAAGAGATACTAAAAGCAGGAGAAACAATCTTTTCCTTGGAAGAGAACAACAATTAGTTATTGGATACCGAATCATCAGCCCTAAAAGTAATACACATAAAAGCAACATTATACAAGCAGAGATGGATATATATATCCATATATATATATGATGTATTTCTCTCTATATAAATATATGCAAGTAACAACAATTAATAAAAAAGTAACAACAATTAGTGAAAAAAGAAGTCATGAATTTGTTTTTTTTTTATTAATTTATTCTTGTTACATCTCAATGGTTATCCCATCCCTTGTATCCTCCCATTCTTCCCTTCCTCCCATTTTCCCCTTATTCCCCTCCCCTATGACTGTTCCTGAGGGGGATTACCTCCCCCTGTATATGCTCATAGGGTATCAAGTCTATCCTTGGTAACCTGCTGTCCTTCCTCTGAAGGCCACTATGTCTCCCCCTCCAGGGGACATAGTCAAATGTGAGGCACCAGAGTACATGAGAAAGTCATATCCCACTCTCCACTCAAGTGTGGAGACTGTTCCGACCATTGGCTAGATCTGGGTAGGGGTTTAAAGTTTACCGCCTGTCTTGTCCTTGGCTGGTGCCTTAGTTTGAGCGGGACCCCTTGGCCAAAATCTGCCTATCATAACGTTCTACTTGTAGGTTTCTAGGACCCACTGGATCCTTCTACATTGCTATTCTCACATGGTTCTCTCTTCTAGAGTCCCAATAGGATGTCCTCCCCTCTGTCCCAGTTTCCTGGTAAGTGAAGGCTTTCATGGGACATGTCCCTTGGGCTAGTATGCAGACTCAAATGGAAGTCATGAATTTGAATTAGATCAAGGAAGGGTATATGGGAGAGATTTTGAGGGAGGAAAGGGACACTACATATGATGTACTTATATAAAATAAAATAAGTAATCAAAAAGCAAAATGTATTAAATGATTCAGACTATCAAAGTCATCTTTTCATTTACCTTTTAGATTTTATTGGAGTACCCATGGTTCATTTCTGTGTTTAATACTACTTTAATAGTATTTTAAAAATTGTATCCTGAGAATGTATGTTGTTCTTTTCATATAGAAATCCATTGGATTTCTCTGTATTAATTTTGTGTTTTGCTACTTTGTTGGGTTTGTTAATTCTAGCCAATATTTTGTAGGCTATTGAGCACTTTCTACATGTAAGATCACATCTTTCATGAACAAAGTTAATTTTACTTTTTCCTTTCCAATTTGCATGCATTTCCCCCTTCTCTGACGGCTTTGACTAAGACAGCCTTTAGTCTGATGAATATATGTGGTAGAAATGGCATCTTGCTTTATTTATACCTTAAAAATTTTTTTTTTCAGCAAACAATGAGAATGAGTGTACCACAGACATTTCCAGGAGGGCTTTCATTATATAGAAGTAGTTTCCTTCTGTTGCTTTGTGTTGAATATTTTTGTCATGAAGGAGTATTGATTTCTCAAATGCTTTTCCTGTTGAAATGATTATTCTTCACCACCCCCTTATTCTGCTCATGTCCTGTGCTACAATGGCCATTTTTTGTGTTGTTTGTGGTGTGTATATGTGTGTGTGTGTGTATGTGTGTATGTGTATGTGTGTGTGTGTGTATGTGTGTGTATGTGTGTGTGCGTATGTGTATGTGTGTGTGTATGTGTGTGTGTGTATGTGTGTGTGTATGTGTGTGTGTGTGTATGTGTGTGTGTGTGTATGTGTGTGTGTGTGTGTGTGTGTGTATGTGTGTGTGTGTGTTTACTCATCCTAGAGAAAGGCTAATTTCTTTCTTCCAGGAGTCATTAGTTGCCTGCAGCAGCTTTTCTGTCTAGGAGGGGGACCCCATGAGATTTACCCCTTTCTTCATTGTTAACATGCCCATTAACACTGCTGTTGTGCTAGTATTCTTTGTACAGCCATTTCAACATGAGAAGGCTTCACTTCTGACTCTCTAGTATTCTAGATCTTACCATCTTTCTGTCCTCTCTTCCATGATGTTTCCCAAGCAATAGACACAGGATCTGTGATGTAGATATATCTGTTGTGGCTGGGCTCCCCATAATCTATTCATCTCTGCATTGCCTTCAATTCTAGTTTTCTGTGATGGCTTCCATTTGTTGTAAAGGGAGACATATTTGATGAACAGTGGTAACTACACTTATCTGTGGGCATAAGGATAACATTCAAAATGCAGTGAGAGAATGTGCTGCTTTAGAAAATGGCACTAGTAGACTCTTTCTAATGTCCATGACCTCACTAGCCCCAGAAGCTGAATACATTTCTAGTATCAAGCATGATTTCCTTCCTGCTTAGTGGGCTTTAAGCTATTGCTTGCACTGGACAGGTGTGCCACTGTTTGTGCCTTTATGACTATTTTCCGTGCTGATAATTGTTGTGGTTTCATAGGTGATGCAGATGCATGGGCTGTTTAGTGTTTCCCTCTCTTGGCAGCTTTCACAGTGTCTTCTGGAACTGTGGAATCAAGATGACAGGAAAAAGAATTGCAGGTCAGATGCAGCTCAAATCATTGCTGTATTCTAAGCATGAGCTGTCTTCAGCAATAAGAGGCAATCAAGGGCTATATCTGTAATCTATATTGTTTTAGGAGTCAGTTGGGCTATCTGACCAATAAAAAAGCTTTCCTCTGCCTGATACTTGGATTTTTTTGTTAGACTATGGCTCTTTTGGGCAACATTGTCAGTCCAAGTGGCTTAATTTCAATAGTGTGTGTGTGTGTGTGTGTGTGTTGTGTATGTGTGTATACACATATACTGTATATACTATATATAATTTCAGCTTGTTCTCTTTCTAAATGCAATAGCTTATAGCTATAAGTCTTATTTACTTCACTGTGTCACACAAATTTTAGTAATGTGTGTTTTCCTTTTTGTTGTCCTGAAATATTTTAATAACTTTGATTTTTTCCTTGATTCATTGTTATGTTTGTTAATTTTTACAGATTTATAAAATTTCCAGTACTTTTTCTATTATGGATATCTAACTGTTTCTTATTATGGTTAGAAAAATTCTCTGTATGGTATCTATCTTTCAAAATATGTTGAAATTTCATTTGCTAAGTGTGTCCTGGAGAATGTTGCCTTGCAGTGAGGAGAACGTGTTGCTGTTGCTGTTGGCCAGATTGTTTTGACTGTGAGAAACAGATAACTGATGTCTCCATTGTCTTTCTCATAAACCCTGAGCACTTTAGTGTGGCATTTTGGTACTTTGGAGCCATGTAACTCTCATTCTCTGGTCCTCACTGGCCTGCCCTCATTTTATATCTCATCCACATAGAATCACTTTGGAGTCTGCAGGGAGCTTACCCTTTCAACTGCCTTCCCTCTACAGTGCCTTATCCATTTTCCATTTTCCACTCTCCAATTACAAAGCTGCTCTTAAGACAGAGCAAAGATCTCTTCCTCTGGGAAAATTCTCTACCATTTTCAAATTAAATTCAGCATTTCCGTAGTATCCTATGCTCTATTCTTATGTTATGTGGTAGGCTGCATTGTAATTGTTTCTAAAAATGACAGTGTCATCTAGAATTTTAAAAATTCCCTCATGACAGCAATAAGCTCATTATATAAAATTGGGAAGTATGTTTGTTCTGACTTCAAGTATACATTTATATTTTAACTTTTAGGATATATTTTTATTCATTGACAAATTCATATGACTATGTATTGTATATTACATATGACTATGTAATGTATGTTAATTTTATCTCCCCTCTCAATTCCTCCAGACAGCACCCCCCCATCATTTGTAGCTCACTGGGGCTGCCTGCTGGAGTGTTCAGTGATCTTGCTGTCTTGATCTTGCATAGGCCTTATGCAGGTTATCACAGCTGCTGTGAGCTCATCAGCCCAGCAGATACCTCATGTCAGAAGATAGCACTTCTAAACTCTCCACTTATGATCCTTATCTCCTAAGCTCTTTTCTTCCCCTCCATAATACACTTTGGGTCTTGTGGTAAGGTAGTTGATTCAGAAGTTCCATTAACATCTAAACACTCAGTGATGGTTGACTCTAAGCATTTTGGCCATTTATTAGCCTCTGTCTTAACTGTTTCAGGAAGAAACTTTAATGATTATGGTAGAGAACACCACTAACCCATATATATATATATATATATATATATATATATATATATATATATAT
>OU015747.1:40660573-40686440 GCA_907169655.1 Acomys percivali | reverse complement strand
TTTAGTAAAACAAAAGCAAACTTTGGGCCACTATTAGCTTAGTTTGTGAATTTCTGCTTTTGACTGATAAATCAAAAGCAGGAGTAACAGCAAATTTCAAAAGAAATTTGGTCTTTGTAAGACATTAGAGTCTATTGAGTACCTTAATACAGAACTCAATGTAAGTGACTACTGTACAGCAATCAGTATATCTAAAAGGCCAACTCAGGGCAAGGGATTAGGGAAATCTTAGGAGAAAAAAAACATGAAGCCAAGCCTTGCTGGAAATCGTAGTGTGGATATCACCAACAGGCTCAGTGGCTGTGCCACCCATTAAAATCCACTGCCATAACTGCAGACTTTGTCCCTTAGACATCATGCCAGAGTGAGAAAGATACATGCAATTCTCTAGAGACATTGCTGCTTGTTTCTTTGGGACATATAGCCCAGTCTGATTTCCTCCAAAAGGGAGTTAATTCCCAGACTGTGGTTTGGGGAAAATGGTAAACTCACCACTTTGTCATGATGTCTTCATTCTCATGTTGTTTGCAGTAATCTTCATGACCACCAAGAAGTAGAAAGAACCAGCCTTGAATGAATGGTTAATGAAAATGTAAGATACGTAAATTGATGTGCATATGCACACATGCTTATATACACACATATACATATAAATACATATATACATGTGTTTATAGGTTTATGCATGTATGTGTGTGTGTGTGTGTGTGTGTGTGTGTGTGTGTGTGTGTGTAGTGTGTGTATACAATTGTGCATTATCCAAACTTAGAAAATCAGATTTCCTGCTATTTGTTACATTATGGATTAATCTAGAAAAAATTATATTGAGTAAAATAACCCAGAAGGAGAAATAAGCATTATGTAATGTCCATTTCAAAGCTGATTTATTTTGGATCTTGAACATCCTCTGATGTCTATAAACTACACTTTCATGTCCAGGATGTGATGGTATCAGGAGGTGGTGGACCCTTTAGAGGGTGAGTCCCAGTGGAAGCAATTAGGTCATTGGGATACTCCTTTCACTTCCTGCTACCATGAGATGAGCATCTTCCTCCACTTCTCTTTCTGTCATGGCCAGCTGCATCACCATAGATCAAAAGCAGTAGGACCAACCAATGGACCATGATCTGAAACCTCCAAAGTTGTGAGCCAAAAGAAGCCTTTCTTCCTTAAAAGTTGTTTATTTCAAGTATTTGCAACAGTAATGGAAACCTTTCTAATATAGGCAGAATGTATGTATAGATACATATGTATGTAAATTCATATCCACGGAGATGAAGAACTAAAATGCCTGTGGGTGGAGTGTGAGGAGATGTAGTTGAAATGATACAAAGCCACAGATACGTAGGATGAAAAAGTTAGAGCTCCAGTTCTCTGTGTTAGCTGAGTGACCATTGGACAGTCCTGTAACATTGTGTTATAAACAAGTACATGCAACAGATTTTATTTAATAAGACCTTTCCAGTTTTAAAACATGTAGACATGATACACTTTTCCAGCCAAGGCTCGCAACTCATTGTCTTAGAAGGAAATTATTTCCAAGTTTAAGTAGATCATGATTTGTTTCAAGATCAAACAGTTCCTAATCCTCTGATTTTCCTTTTAAAATTGAAGTTCAATGCTATGGAAGGCATGCTCTGTGACAAAGTCAAATTTAGCCATTTCTGCTTCGCGTGGTCACGAGGAAGGAGTTACCAGGCAAGGGATGGTTGCTGAGCTTTAAGCTCATCCCATATGGGTCAATGAACATTTCAATGTCACATTTTTGTAATGGTTTTTAGCAAGCAGGCAATAGAAAGTCTGATCCCTGCCCATAGTGTTCTTAGGATGAAAAGAAAAAAGTTGAAGTGGGGGCATCATGGGAATGCAAACATTATTCCCACACTTGCCTCAAGAAATCATTTATCTGCAATTACAAAGCCAAAGTCAGGAGAAATTTCCTTTTCTTCCTCTTTATGCTATATTTCCAGTCCTTTTATCTTCTTTTCCACTTCAAAATAACTGCATATTAAATCACCTAAGTTCTGGATATATCCAGAGACCAAGAGATTTAGAGAGCCAAGTGCAAGAAATATCTGCCTTTATGAATCTTATCCCATAGCTGCTTGGTATTCAGACCACGATACCATCATTTATAATTTGTATTTGAGGAAATAATCACAATTCATAGACAGAAAGAGAAAAAGTGGAGTATAGAGACATGTATATAGTGCTGTTGAACACTGGTGTGGTGACCTTTTTGTTTTATAATAAACAGGGTGAGATGCAAAGTTCAAATTCGCTCTCTATTCCAATATTGTTGGTTTTTCTGATAAGGCTGACTCATTTTTGTGATAGTTTCACCTTACAATGTAAGTGCACTAGAAGGCCTCCCTCATTAAATTTTAAATGTATTTAAACAGCTGAACTCTTGGAAATACATTTACACAGGCATGTAATTTAAGGCACAGTTTATAAATAGCAAAGAGTCAAATGTTTCTGAAAAATTGTGATCTCAGCAAAGATGCTTCATCTGTTTTCCCAAAGAACTTAAAAGGCAGGATCTTGAATTAACAAACAAACAGTGATGCAGTTCATAGTCTAAAAAAAGTATTTTACCTGAGAATTCCTCTGGCTTGCAGAGTGAATGCTAGGTGGATTTTGTACCACTCTCTGACAATAATAAAAAGGTAGGTTATGTAAAGACGGGTGCTTTTCTCACTTTTCTTTTCTTGATGTTTCACCAAAATCTCCTGATGTGCAACTTCCCAAATATGTTTATCTCACAAATACAAGACTGGCCATCTAAGGAGACCAGCCAGCAATGAGCTTGGACCTTCAAGAATACATCTATTGCTTAGCCCCTCCTGCACACTTGCTAGCACCTCTCTCTGCCTGGAGGTACCAGGTATGTTTCAGTTATTAGAAATCAATTTTCTTAAAAGGTGGCTGTGACGTTTTGTATCTTGTGTGTTTCTCTAGAAGTCTATGTGGTAACAGATTGAGTGCCATCCTGTAGTGCTGCTGGAAAAGGAAGAACCCTGAGACAGTTGGGCCTGGTGGAAGGAGGGAAGATCACTGTGACCTAGAAGGGTCAATGGACTTCCGTGCTTTCCAGTCTCTTCTTTTGCTTAGTGATGACAATGAGATGAGCAGCCTTGTTCTACCACCTACTCTCTTCCTTGATATTATTCTCACCACAGCCCCAAAGTGACATGTGTGAGTGACCACACATCAGATCATTAGCCCATATAAATCTGTCTTCTATGTGACTATCTAAATTATATATATATTTTTTGTCTAAGTAATATTATAATTATCTATAATGACAGAAAACTGAAACTGAGCTTATGCAGGGATTGGTAAACCTTTACAAACAGTGACAAACTGGTTTTTAATTTTTAATCAGGATTCTTTTCCAATTTATAAAGAGAGGCATCTCTCATTCCTCTTAATGCTGTCTTTATTCAGGCATTTCAACTTCCGAGTCACATGTGTTGCCATAGACATCACAGAAGAGCTCTTAGTTGATCGTTGTCAAGTGCTCAGTAATTTGAGGATGCAATTTGAAGACTTCAAACAACAGGCTGGCTCCTTTGAATGCATCTTCTTGAAGTTACAGTAATTTGCTCCTTGTGAGTTGGAAGCCAAATGAAGCTGCCACATCAACATTTCCCTCTCCGCTTAGAGGGGAGCGTGATTGAATTGATTTAGACACAAGAGAAGCATCCTTGAATTATCTAATATTCTACATAGTACCCTTTGATGTCCCTAATTTGCCAATTTAACCATACATCTAGCCTCTTGAATTTATGTGTCACAGACACTCCTGCCCCAGGGCCTAAGTGGCACTTGGCTCTGAGGGTTTGGTGGGAGAGACCATGTCAGTGCCTTTGAGAATATTTTTTGTGGTAAGGATTTTCCCACTTAGATTTAAATTTCTCCTATGTAAGTTCTCTGTGCAGGCAGAAAAAAAGTGTCATATTGAATTTGATTAGTTCCCTGCAGAAAGAAAGCAAATGTCACTTAGTTCAAAATCAACCCTAGGCTTAACTGGTAACACTACACATTTGGTTACCTAATTGTTATATTTTAATTTATATTTGGAAAGCATAAATCTGCACATAGAGTTTGTGCCCCACAATGGGCTCCATTTTAGTTCTAGGTGGGCACCAGTCAGTATCATGAGGTGTCATTCTCAAGTGTCAATTTCTTGTGACCTTACAAGAAACTTATTTGGCATCACTGGGTAGGCTGTCTTTCACCAGGGCAAGAATATCACTTGAGAAACTCTGCCCTTGGTTTCTAGTCTTAGCATTTTCCCTCTCTCTAATACACCAGTGTTTTTGCCATCTAATTTTACACCTTGTTTCTCTGTGGTCCTTTGCCACCAGTTCTTTCAAAGAGTATTGCTTATCATATTTAACTTCGTCCTTCCTCTTCTCTCTTAAGTGACTCTATGTGACTTTCACTTACACCCCTGTAGCTCATCAAATGCTCCAGGGGCCATGCCTAACTCTTAACTTTTTATTTCATCCAGTTTATGACTCAACACAGCTATTGGCTCCCTCATGTTCAAAATTATCATTCATAGTTTCTTGGATACCACAGTCTGATGACTTTCTTTCTACCACACTCCTCTTTTACTCCCAAGTTTTATTTTCTGCATAATTTACTATTTTATTTCTCCAAACCTTCAATATTGAAATGCCTCGGCCCTCCCATCAGAGAGCATGATAGATAACTGCTTTGTTGGCATCATCTCCATTTAGGAGGATGATTGAGCATGCTTTGTATGGTGTGCTATATAAGTTCTATGTTTCTTTGCCATACCTGAATCTCTACTCCAAGTACTCAGTTGCCAACAACTCTATCTTTAGTTTATATATCAGAGAGCTTATGATCATTTTATAGCTCATTATTTCACACTGATATTCACTAGTTTCAATTCATGGATACAATCTAGCAATTATCTTTATCTCTTTGTTGCAATAAAACATATTATAAATTCTTCGTTAACTAGTTAATCCTGAGTTTCCTTACTTAGTGTCTCTATCTTGGCCCATTTACAGCATAGCAGGGATTTAATTTTCTGCTGAGATGAACTCTATTTAAAATATCCAGGGTTCCCTCACTTTCACCCTGTGGCAGGGGGATACCATGGTGGATTAGATAGCACTGGTCTTGCTTCTGCCACTGTCTTTTCTGTTGGTCCCACTGCTCACTGTTGTGCAGCTATACAGGCTCTTGTGTTGTGTCTCAAGCCTAGGACACAGCCACTTCTGTGGATCTCTCACCTGTGTCCTCCCTTCTTCCTAGGCGGCTTATGCAGATACAGGCACACCTTACACCTACCTACATCCTGCCAGCCCAATCCTCTTGAAAAGCGAAGGTTTATCTAAATCCATCCTAAACTCCACAGCGTCTACTTTTGTCTGGTGTTCATTGTGATATCTCCTTGAAATCACATAGGAGACACTCAGTAACAGTTTCTAATGGAAGAAAAATTATCAGATAGGATCATAGCACATTATAGGCACACTGCTCAAGAAATGCAACACAGGACACATGGAGCCACTGTCAGAGCACCAGTGAACCTCAGATTCATAAGAACAGAAAGGTGTGGTGAACTGATGGCAAGGCACTGGTGGTGAATGAGTTCTCTGTTGATTTACCATAGCCTTCCTCCTCCTTTCACCTTGGTGACACACTTTTACCCGTTTGCATGTCTGGCTGGGCCTGCTATATCCAGACTCAACATTCTCCATTGATCTATGGATGTGAATATACCTCTTCTTATTTATATACCTTTACCCTCTGAGATCCTGGGATGAGTATTATTTCCCTGTGAGTACGTGAAGAGAAATATGTTTTCTATAACAGGAACTGTGCTTCTTGTTTCTACAGACCAAGGGCATGCTAGTTTGCCTTCACCCACTTTCAAATCTTTCCTGAAAGAGAAATGATGTGTTCAGTTCAGCCCTGGCACCTAAATGGAGACATAAAGTTTTCATTTTTCTCTTGGTTGTGGATAGAATCCTGCTTTTAAATTTGAAGTTGAATGCTGGTAGTGAGCTGGGCAGGGGGTCAAATTCTTGCTAGCTCTTTCACTCATTTCTTTGGAAGCTGTATTGGCAAGAATGTTCCTCTTTTACTGTACAAGAAAGTGAGAAATGTATTATTTGGTAACCGAAAATGTGCTTCTTTCATTCTGCACAGCAAAGAGTAAATGAAAAACTACTCGCCATAGATTTAAAAAAGCTTATTCCATTTGATTTTTCATAGATGATCATCATGTCTTCTGAACCTGAATATATAGAACTGCAATGCACCTACTTCCCACCTCTGTGAATGTCACATGTACTGAGATTTTAGTATGAGGAAATGATGCTTTAAAATGGAGAACTTAGAGCAGCAAAAGTCTATGGATCCTGAACATTGTAAAGCAATTTTTGTGTGTTGGTTGATTTGAGAAACTATCTATTTTGCTCTATGCTTTAGGATAGTGATAGTGATTGATAGTGAGACAAATTACTATGCTTTGATCCGTGAATTTGCTCTTAGGCAGAGAAGCAAATAAATGAAAATAAATGAATAAATAAATCAATAAAATCTATGCAAGTTGAAATTTGTAAAGATTAATGATTTGGCTTTACATATCTTGAAGTTTGTAGAAATTCTACGCCAATTCTGCCAATAGTTTAGGTAGAAATCTCAGTCTAGCTTTGTTAATGGACTGAACAAATGTTGTTTAGAATAATAAATCCTTAACTAACTATTTACATAGAATTTGAAAGATCTTATTTATATTAACAAGCAGGTATTACATAAACACACATCTATAATTATAGTTATTGATTTATTACATATATGTTTCTTTCTCTATCAATGCACATATGTATGCATACATATTATTTAGTATAATTTCATTTTATAGAGGTTTATAGGTTTTCTTATGTGTGAAATTAGAAACTGTCTTGTAATGTTAGAAATGATAAAGTCATTTATAAAGATGGTGTGGAGGAGGTTTGGCAATGCTTGCTGGTTCTGATATTGTCACCGTGATGAAGAGTTTATGTGAACTTGACACAAGCTAACGTCATCTGAGAGGAGGGAACCTCAGTTACGAAGCTATGGCTTCATAACATCAGGCTGTAGGCAAGCCCGTAGAGCATTTTTTAAAAATTAATGATTGATAAGGTGGGCCACGCCCAATATAAGTAGTGCCATTTCTGGGCTGTTGACCCTGAGTTCTGTAAGAAACTGGGCTGAACAAGTGATAAAGAGTAAATCAAGCTGATAAGCAGCACCCCTTCATGGCTTGTCTATCAACTCCTGCTTCCAGACTCCTCCTGCCCTGCTGAGTTCCTATCTTGACTTCCTTTGATAGTGAACTATGTTGTGGAAACATAAGCTGAATAAATCCTTTTCTCCCCAGGTTGCTTTGGTCATGGTGTTTCATCACAGCAATAATAACCCTAACTAAAATAATCATAATCCCTGTCTTTATTTAATCAAAGCCATTCAGTATTGAATTTCTATCTGATAGTAGCTTAGAGTGAATACCTCATCAGTTATTTTCTTAATTTAAAACCTGTTTGGTTAGATTACTATAGATTAGTGTCACTGGGTTATTAACTCTAGTAATTATCTGTTAGAACAGAAATACCTGGCTTTATTTCTGGGAGACCAAAATGGAAATGATAAACTTGACAGCAGAGTTACTAAGAGAAAATACAATTTTAAACGGTGAGTTCCGTGAATGGACATGGGGTCGTGCTCATTGCCTGGTAGAAATTACCCTATGCTTTTGAGATGTAATATGAATAAATTAATAAAATATATTTTACAAAACAAAAAACAAAACAAAACAAAGAAACAAACAAAAACGATTTCACCCACAAAATCAATGTTTATACATATGGATTGTATGACTATCATAATGATACAATATATACCCTTATAGAAACATTTTATTTGCAAAGATGTTATGGTTCCATCCTAGTCTTAAACTATTGTTACTTTGTCTAGAAAACTATTATCATTCCCCATGGAATCCTCCAACTAGTGAGAAGAGAAGGTAGATTTTTTTCACTCAAGAGGTGCTTTTTGAGTTTCATCTTAACTTGAGACCAAACACACAGGCCTATGGGATAGTACTCTTTGGAGGACACCATGAAATAGTGTTTCTACCATCCTTACACATGTCATTATTACTTCTCCCTGCACTATTTCTACGAAGTCACAGTGGAAAAACAATTAGACAAAAACACTTTCTTAAAGCAAATTCTGAAAAGCAGGAACAATCTCTGGGACTTGATTTCTGGAAGATGAGATGAAAATAGCCCTGTGTATGCTAAGGGAGAGAGAGCTGGACTTACCATTCATAGGCAGGGATGGGAAAGCCTCCACGAGGCAGTTGCTAGTCCACTGTTCAACCTAAGTAAAACCCCAGGCCTGGAGTCTGTGTTCAGACTTCTCATCAGCATTTTTGTGCACAGGACATTAGATACTGATTAACAACTGACTGGGCTTTCATCTCAAGACTGTTGTTTTCTCTCCCGTGTGGGACAAAGCCCAGGCAGCTGTACCCTGTTCTCTGATGAAGCTGTGCTATAGTATCTAGAGAATTTTGCTATCTCAATCTGCTCCATTTCCATGAAGTAATAAATACGTAGACAAAATTTTCAGAAAAGAGGGGAAGGAAAATAACAAGACTACCCAAAGCTTATAGCACAGAAAACAAACCAAAACAAAAAAACCCTTCTTTTCCTCAAACCTTTAATTTAAAACAACAATGGTTGATGAAGATTTTATTCAAACACAGGTGTGTATTGCACAGACCCAAAGTCATATTTGAAGACAGTTATTATTTTGAGATACAACACATCTGTGTCTTTATAATCGTCCATGTGTGTATGAATATGTGCTTAGATTCATTACATGTAATTTCCAACTTATATCTTATGATATACAAAAGTAGTTTGAGAGAATTAACACTGAATGCTTAAGTAGGATATAATAATCTCGACAGTGTGCCCTCAAGTAGTGATTTTGGGGGCTAGAAGACATTATTTTCTCTCACTCAGTTTAAAGAGGAGGTTTATGAATAAAACCCAGAATGATTAGTGTTTTCCTACTTATAAAAAGCAGGATTTCGTCTGGGTGTTGGTGGCACTCGGGAGGCAGAGGCAGAGAGTTTGCTATGAGTCCAAGGCCAGCTTGGTCTACAAAATGAGTCCAGGACAGCCAAGGCTACACAGAGACACCCTGTCTCAGAAAAACAAAACAAACAAACAAACAAACAAAAAAACAAAAAAAGCAGAATTTCTGAATTTTAAGTTTAAAAATGTTTATTTTGCAACCCCTTTTTAGAATGCTGATACTACCTCCTCTAATCTTTGTCTCTTTCTCTTTAGTCACAGGTTCACATGTGCATTCTCCTGCGGTGTGAGTGTGAGTGCATAACTTTTATTCCAAGTATTCAGTAAGTCTCTAGCTCTGTTATTCATTAATGCTAAACATATAATAAAGAAGTGAATTGAGACCCAGGAGAATAGGAGCCAAGAGATCATGAAGAAGATGATTGATAAAGTTTCTTTAAGATTTTGGTGTGATTCAAGGTTTATCACAAATTTCCTTGAATTTGAACATTTGTAGGTTATAGTTTAGGTCCAAGGATCTTGTTTTGTCTGAATATCCACAGAGAAATGGACAAAGAAACGTGTTAATTAGTTTATCAACGTGGGTTTGTCTTAGTGCCCATTTATTTATTTTTTCTAATTTTCTTTCATCTTAGAATAATAGGACAGAGATGTACAAAAGGCTTCTCAAAATTCTTCCTGATGACTTTTAAAATTAAGTTTTACCAGCATTTAAGTTTGAGAAAACAAACAAATGTGTAATGTAAACATTTGAGATTAACATTAAATGATGATAGTGGGTTAAATAGTTATGAGAATTTTGCAATAATTACTCACTCTATACAAATATAGATGTACAGATATATTTTCTCTAGCCATCTATCGGATATGTTTTAGTGTTCTCATCACATAACATTTTCATTAGGTTTATTTACATTTATTAGAGCATAGCACCCTACTATCTAATTTGAAGCTATTGAATTACAGGTAATTAACTTCATAGATTCTCCTTTCCCAATGATTGTCTGTGTAGTGTATGCCTGTGTTGAGTCTCACTTGCTTCTCTGGACCACTGAACCACTGAGCATGAGCAAAGACCTGACAGCATGCAGATTTAGATTTCTGTTACTGACGCTGCAACAGGGTTTCTGTGCTCATCATCTTGTGCGAACTTAGGGAACCAAATCTCATGAATGATTTTCTAATTATGTCACATCCAGGAACCATATAGTGACTCAGTGTATCCCAATTCTTGGTACTGACTTCCAACAGACAATGAGCATCTAAAGAAACTCTGGCTTTCCTGCTTGAAGCGAAATCCAGAGAACACACTTAGTGTTGCCAGGTCCAGCTGAGAAGGCCACGAGGACACATTTGCTTCTTCCCTAGAAATTCTACTGTCAGCCCCTCTACTCTGAATACCTGCAGCAACCATGCAGTCTTCTAGGACTACAGGTCATGAGGTTAAGGTAGGTTTCAAAGCAATGATTTAATTCCAAACTGCTAAGTTCTTCCTAACTCCTTTGCATAAAATGGAGATTCTTTAGGGGCCCATGATTCACTGTTAGGACTTATTAAAATACAATTGGCGGATACATGTCAATACAACATGCTCAGTCTGGATTCTGTTACCTTTATGTGTATGTTTTGGGGGCCTGACCATTCAGTATTAGGGACCTGTTGATGTCCTCTTCCCTGGGGAAGACTAGTCTCCTCCTCTCAGCATCCCTGGCTTGCCTATAGTTCTTTGTGCAGGGCTGACGCATCATGAGTGTTTCCCTCATCCATGTTAGCATATGTGTTGGCAATGGCCTTGTTCAGCTCATGGGTAGGCAGTCCTATTGGTGAGATGTGTGAGTGTGTGTGTGCATGTGTGTAATTTGTAAGAAAAATTAGTGGAAAAGGGCATGAAGTAGAAAGAAAGCAATGAGTGCTGTCGGGGAAGATTTTGAGGAAGGAAAGGGAAAGGGGAAAATGATGTAATGATGGTATAACCTCAAGAAATAAAGAAGTAATACAAAATACAGTGCCCGATCCCCACTCCCATTTCTTTCATGGTCATTGTGAAACAGTCCTGGGGATATAACTTAGGGCTCTTTGTTGAGGCAGATGCCACTGATCCAGAGACACTAATTTGAAAACAGGAAGCTCAAGGCTACAGATTCTTACCTGACTATCCCATGCCATCCACCTTTTAGGTCTTCTTCATTTGTTTATTTGGTGAATACACCAGAGGTGGATGCATCTTCTAATGAAACTTGACTCCAGACCTGGGCTTGTACTTATGAATTTGTGACCTATATCTGTCCTCTGTATGCTACCTGCTAGATGGACACGCTAATGCTGGACTCTCAGGAAGGCCAGACACTGTTTCTGAACTGTAAGCAGCTAAATTCCTCAAAGCACTCCTTTGGTACACGCCATTAAATGCTGGAACTATGTGGAAACAGAACCCGGGGAAGACACAGAACAAGTGGGTTGGGAGCAAGTGTGGGGGAGAATGCAGTTGTAGTTTGTTCATTTCTCAATCAGGGTGACATAAAATATTAATTAATATTAGGAGAAGGAAATGGCCAAAAGGAGAAAACAGTTAAATAAGTCACCACTGCCTAATCCTCACTACTCACATACTCACTACAAAATTAATGGCTGGACTGAAAGTATATACCATTGAAAATACACAAATTCTAGTGACATGAGCAACTCCACCTCCTAAAATAATGCACAAGAGAATCTTGGTCCATTAGAGGAAGGGCTCCTGAAGTACAGACCTTCACATTCCACTGTCACCATTTATGTGGGACACAGGCAGCCGACCTAACCCTCGTGACCTCATCTCTCTCATCTGAGAAGCCCACCCACTATACTGGCCAGGTGACTGCCCTTGTAAAAAGGAGTACATGGTAGAGGTAATCGATAACCAGGAAGGGCATTCATCCTTGAGAAAGGCTATTTCTTCTGCTCTCAGCATTCTTCAGTTGTTTGTAGTTCTTTGTGTAGGACTGAGGACTCCGGGATTTTCTCCTGCTTATTGTAGCACATCTACTGATGTTCTTGTTCAGCTCATGTTTAGGGAGTCATATTGGTGAAACTATGTACATGGCCTATAACATGCAGCTGCAGCTGCCTATATTTACATGTTGAAGAAAAATATACCACATATGTGTATAACAACAATTAATGAAAAAAGAGGCCATGCATTTGAAAGAGAACAAGGAGAAGCACATGGGACTATCTGCAGGGATGAGAGGAAAGGATATAATTATAATATAATGTCCAAAAGTAAAAGAAATAATAAAAATTACATGGCAGTGTACTCAGCACAGAATGAGTATTGAATAGCATTCAGACGAGATATTTTTAGGCTAAGATCTTAGAAATGATTTCTCATGGTATGAAGTTTATTACTGGGAATGCATGAAATGATCAAAGAAAGATCTAAGGGAAAATTATATTTATAGATCTCACAGGAACTGTATATTTCATAAATATTTGGAAGTATTTACATTGGCCGTTCCAAATCAATTTTATGCCATTGTGATTTATGCTGTGCATGTTTTCTCATTAAGATATTTTTCCCACTTCTCTCGACTGACTAGATCATAAAATATAATGTTTGTTTCTTTAATTTATCATTAATGATCTAAATAACCCTATGTGTATGTGATTGCAATAGGGTTCAACTGGAACATGGAAGTCAATATGATATCTTGGAGAAGTTTGAGAATCTTAGAAATTTGAAGCCCTTAGATGCCATGACCAGTAGACTCCCCCAGAACCAGACACTAGCTGCATCTGGATGTTTATTCCAGACAGCATCAGGGATTGGGACTTAGCTTCTTAGACATCATAGTCACTAACTCAAAGTCAGCTTCTGAGTGTCCTTAGCTGGAGATTATGTTTTGTCTTTTCCTTGTGCTCAGAACACTGACACAAGTTCACGTGATAAAGTTTATTGGCTTTCCCTAAGGGTAGAATGTACCCAGGAGAGTGGGTGTTAAAAGCTAATCCCTATGATGAGGTGCTGGCAAGAAGAAGATTTAGTTTGATTACAGTAGTTGGAGAAAATTAAGATAGATTGCTGGGGACTAGAGTTAATGAGACTGAAGAAGGTCTCTAACTCAGTGCGGATACGGCTTTTTACAACAAAAAGGGATCTGAACAGGAATACTCCTTCCCTGCCTATGATGGCCAGCATTTTCCATGGACACTGCAGAAGGATCCTGCCACCAGGGATGTTAGAAAATAGAGTTACTGTAAATGAAACAAAAGTCAGAGTCATACAGATAATTAACTATTTAAAACAGCAGTAACCTAAAGGTAGTCTAAACAAAGAATAACTCAGTTTAGTACATATTCTTCACTGTCAACATAAGCCATGTTTCAATTTAACATTTTGAAGATAAAATTTAGAATTTAGAATCTTCTGGAAGTAGTTGAGAACAATGCTGAGTTAAATCTCATGGGAAGTGTTGGATTTCAAATATTCTGAAATAACTCTAGACATAGTTACTTCTAGAACAACATAACTAGAAGAGAACCGTTGTGTTTTTGAAGCTGAATTCCATGGGTGCAAAATTTGCACTTTCTTGGTACTATTCTAGAAAATGACAGCACAAAGAAACAAGAGCTCATTTAGTAAAAAGAACAAAAAAGGTGTACAGAGGAGATGAGGAGTTTTCTATAGGAATAACAATCTATACAGCCTGGAGGGAGGCAAAGGGGAGATTTATTGGGCTGTCTGTGTTGGAGCTAATGAAGATGTTAAGAGGAAAGAATTAAGTTCAGGAGCTGAGAGTAGAGCTCATTTTAGATAAGGAGCCAAAAGTTCCACTAAATGCATAAAATGAAAATTAACAGAACAGGGGTGATAGTGTAATGTCTTATAAAAATTAAACTGACGATATTTGCAATTCAAGGCAATTGATGATCCAAGATTGAGTTTGATAATAACCAAAAGTTTAAAGTTGGAATGTGGAGGATGCTTCAGAGTGTCCAGTTAGCATGTACTCACGGTGAGTACAGCACACAACATAGGAAGTTCCAAAGACTAAGTGTAAAAAGCCGGTCCTGCAGGGATCCGCTGAGAAATGTTCAGAAACAGAACAGCAACATGCGTGATACTTTCTCTTCCTTCTTGCTCTGGTAAATTATAACAGTGTATGTTTGTGTATATAAATGTGTGTCTGTGAGTATGTATATGTGAGAATCCTTGTATTTCTATGTGTATGTGTACACATATGTGTGTATGTGTGTGTTTGTGTACATGTGTCTTCTTTGATCAGGAAATAATTCTCAGTAATTTGCCTTATTAGTTACATGATGTGATCTCATCCTTTTTAACCCCATCTCTCTTTCCCTGTTTCTCTGTCTGTCTCTGTCTCTGTCTCTGTTTCTCTCTGTCTCTGTCTCTCTGTCTCTCTGTCTCTGTCTCTGTCTGTCTCTCCCTCTCTCTCTCTTTCTCTCTCTCTCAAATTGGCTTTATTTTTCAAACCCAGTGGTTTGGCTGGGTAAGTCACAAGATGACTTTCTTAGGTGCTACTGTTCCATTAGTTAGATAATTCCCCAAGTCGACAACTTTAAGTCACCCAAGACATAGTCATTGAGAGCTTACATAACCCAGAGATATTTCCCTCAATTTCCTGTAGTGGCATCTGGGGCTATGGGGGAGAGATATAAGTTGATGCTCAGCCCACCTTGAGGCTATGCTGGTGAGTGAACAGCTTCACCTGAGAGGACCCAGGACAATAGTTGTCATGGGAGAGCTAGATTGATGCCGTTGTTGGTAACATAATATGTAGCTTCAGTGGGACTTCTTCTATTAAATAATTTCTTAGTAATAAATACACAGGAATTGGATTAATGGTTCAAAGATTAATAAATTCCTCTCAGCTGTTGAAATGTATTGCCATTATGCTCCCAAGACTATACTAAATTACAATGTTACTGGGAAGGAATTAGCGTGATGCTGTTGTCTCATTTTGGATTATGTCTTACCATGTTATTTAGATTTATGCTAATTTAATAGGTATAAAATTAAAATTTATTGTGGTTTAAATTTCTATGCTTTCATAACAAATGTTCCTGGATATTTTCCATGTGTTTCCTTATTGCATATATTTCCTACTTTCTTATGGTTCAATTCATAATAATTACATATTTATCTGTGGGAGTGTTGATAATTTTTTTTACAATTTTAGAGTAATTTCATTACTGTTCTTGTGAAAATAATGCTAATTTCAACAGCAACAAGCACAAAGAGAGAAGCATACACAAAAGATGTGAGGCAGTCATTATGTAGAGACTCAGTAGTGATTTCAAGGTGGAGTGCTTTCTCTCCAGTTAGTTCCCTTCTAACATTAAAGATGCCAGCAATGGGAGAACCACAAAATAAACAACTTAGATATTCCATATACAAAGGGTTGGTCATAGCTCTAAATGGGACACCTATATCACCTGCCTCTTTCAAAAGCTGAGTTATCATCCTAGAAGAGAGGACAAAAAAAAATTCTAACAGCCAGAAGAAGTGAATGACGAAGCAGTGTCTTCTGAACCCAAGGCAATTGTACATAGTGGTCGTGAGAACACACACAAGACCCAAGCAAGATTAATCCGGAAAAAAAAAAATCAGCTTGGAGGGGAGCAATCCATCCTTATGTAAACAGCTATTGATAAACAGTGGATGCTTCAGTTGGAGAATCAGTTTTCTTCAGGGATGTGAGACATGTGAGGCCACTCATGCTCCAGCAGATGGTCTTAAAGCCATTTTCAACACATAGAATTAATTGGATTCAGATAAAAGTGGTGAAGAGAATAGGGAAGCAATGACAAGGGAAGAAAGGAGAGGTAGATTAGATCAAAATACATTATACCACGCAAGAAAATTTTAAACAAAAGATGCATGTATTGTGGGGCTGGGGCAATAGCTTAGCGGGTAAGAGCACTTGCTGTTTTTGTGGAGCACAAAGGTTCAGCTCCTGGCACTTAACTGATGGCTCACAGATTTCCATACCTTGAGTTATGGTGATCTGATACTCTGTTTTGATCTCCTATGGGTGCCCAGCATGTGTGTGGTGTACATATATGCTTATATATAGGGAGGTAAAACACACAGTATGGATTAACTAAACCTTTTTTTCATTGGGTTTTGTGTTTTATTATTTCTTTTAATTTTGAGATTCATACTAATATAATTCTATTATTTTCCCCCTCCCATGCTATCTTCAAATGCATGGCATCTTTTATATTAATTGTCACAGTGAAGGCCCTGAACTGGAGCACAGGAATAGTTTTCGTGGAACTGAAAAATTCAGAGGAAGCTTCCATAGGAGGGCATCAGCCAGCAGTCCCACCAGCTATGAAACTCTTGCACAGAACAATAGCCTTAAGTGTACAATAGTGGTATGCTCCTAACCCGAAACTCTCTGATTAGACTTAAGACCTGCTCTAGAAGAGTGAACTTATGCCTGATATGGGAAACCTACACAATCACTCAGAGCTAGTGAAGCCATAGACCTGGGAGAAGAATCTACAAGTTTCACTTCAATAAATCAGCACAATCATTTGTAACATTCTTCATATTTGTGCTTCTATCTAGATAAGTCTAGTCTTAACCCCTCACCAAGCAAATAAATAAATGTAAATAAAATAAGCCCTTGAACAATGAGAAAAAAGAAGGTTTGGCCACTAAATAATAATAATTTTGTGTTATATATTTATCAAATGATTTATCTAATTTGTGTGATTGTGTGTGTATTAATTATATGGAGTTTGTTTTCTCTATGAAACCATTATTTCAATTATAACAGTTTTCAGAACCATTTAAAGTTGAACAGAGTGTGAATAATAATTGCTTAAATTCCATGGCATATTTGCTTACTACTGCTCCATTGATGGTGTAAAGCCATTTGACTGAGAAAGTATGACCAGAATTGGCATTGCCACAACAAAGTAGCGGTCTTAAGACATATGGTCTGACATGCTCTTGGCTTTCTTTTTTTTGTGCTGGTGGAAATGTATTCATGTTTTTGGCTCTTAAAGTCTGGACCCTCAGAGAATGAGGATCAGAGAAGCATCCCAGCAACCTGCACCATGAGAGAGAAATGCATGTGTTGTTTCTGTAAATCACTGAGATGTGGGAGATTAATTTTATGCTACAGGACTGAGTCTAAGATGTCTACCCCAAGTAACATCCTTTCTAAATGCACATTCACAATCATCATTAAGTTTGACATTTCTTTCTATGCATTTGTGTTGCTGTTCTACACAGCATACATTATCGTATTCTGCTTTCTTGTGCATATATTTTATACAACAGAAGCTGATTCTAACATCTTCTATATTTTCTTAATGTTTTAAGCAAACATCTATGCCATGGATAACATTTCTCTGTTTTTTATTACTCCAAGGGAGTCAATTTCCAGGTAGCCATTATTGCTTACATACCTCAAACTTCTAGACATTTAGCCTTTACACTATATCCTCTTACTGATCACAAACAACATGCTTTTATCTCTGCCTGGATTTTCCTACTCTTATTTAATTTTTTTTAAAATTTATTTTTATTTTTATTTTTATTTTTATTAATTTATTCTTGTTACATCTGTATGGTTATCCCATCCCTTGTATCCTCCCATTCTCCCCTCCCTCCCATTTTCCACTTATTCCCCTCCCCTGTGACTGTTCCTCAGAGTGATTACCTCCCTCTGTATATGCTCATAGGGTATCAAGTCTCTTCTCAGTGACCTGCTGTCCTTCCTCTGAGTGCCACTAGGTCTCCCCCGCCAAGGGACATAGTCAAATGTGAGGCACCAGAGTACATGAGAAAGTCAAATCCCTCTCTCCACTCAAGTGTGGAGACTGTCTTGTCCATGGGCTAGATCAGGGTAGGGGTTTAAATTTTACCACCTGTATTGTCCTTGGCTAGGGCCTTAGTTTGAGCGGGACCCCTTGACCCAAATCTGCCTATCATAATGTTCTACTTGTAGGTTTCTAGGACCCACTGGATCCTTCTACATTGCTACATTGTTCTCTCATCTAGAGTCCCAGTAGGATGTCCTCCCCTCTGTCCCAGTTTCCTGGTAAGGGAAGGCTTTCGTGGGACATGCTCATTGGGCTAGTATGCAGATATAAGTGAGTATATACCATTTGAGTCTTTCTGCTTCTGGGTTAACTCACTCATTATGATCATCTCTAGCTCAATCCATTTGTCCACAAATTTTGGGAATTCCTTGTTTTTAATAGCTGAGTAGTATTCCATAGTGTATATGTACCACAGTTTCTTTATCCATTCTTCTACTGAGGGACACTTAGGCTGTTTCCATGATCTGGCTATTATGAATAAGGCTGCTATGAACATGGTTGAGCAAATTTTCTTGTTGTGTGCTGGTGAATCTTCTGGGTATATTCCAAGGAGTGGAATAGCTGGGTCTTGAGGAAGCCCTACTCCCATTTTTCTGAGATAGCACCAGATAGATTTCCAAAGTGGTTGTATTAGTTTGCATTCCCACCAGCAATGAAGGAGTGTTCCTCTCTCCCCACATCCTCTCCAGCATGTGGTGTCGCTTGAGTTTTTGATCTTAGCCATTCTGATGGGTGTAAGATGGAATCTCAGAGTTGTTTTGATTTGCATTTCCCTGATGACTAAGGATGTTGAGCATTTCTTTAAGTGTTTCTCTGCCATTTGATATTCTTCTGTTGAGAATTCTCTGTTTAGTTCCAAGCCCCATTTCTCAGTTGGGTTATTTGGTTTGGTGGTGTTTAATTTCTTGAGTTCTTTATATATTTTGGATATTAGACCTTTGTCAGATGTAGGGTTGGTGAAGATCTTTTCCCAGTCTGTAGGCTATCACTTTGTTCTCTTGACAGTGTCCCCTGCCTTACAGAAGCTTCTCAGCCTCATGAGGTCCCATTTATTAATTGTTGACATTAAGGCCTGGGCTGTTGGTGTTCTGTTCAGGAAGTTGTCTCCTGTGCCAATATGTTCCAGGCTCTTCCCCACTTTTTCTTCTAAGTGACTTAGTGTCTCTGGTTTTATGTTGAGGTCTTTAATCCACTTGGATTTGAATTTTGTGCAAGGTGACAAATATGGGTCCAGTTGCATTTTTTTACACATAGACATCCAGTTAGACCAGCACCATTTGTTGAAGATGCTATCATTTTCCATTGAATGGATTTGGCTTCTTTGTCAAAAATCAAGTGACCATATGTGTGTGGATTCATATTTGGGTTTTCAATTCGATTCCACTGATCAACCAGCCTGTTGCTGTGCCAGTACCATGCTGTTTTAATTACAATTGCTTTATAGTACAATTTGAAATCAGGTATGGAGATTCCTCCACAGCACCTTTTATTGTACAAGATCGTTTTTGCTATTCTGGTTTTTTTGTTTTTCCATATGAAGTTCAGAATTGAACTTTCAATGTTTTTAAAACATTGTGTAGGTATTTTGATAGGGATTGAATTGAATTTGTAGATTGCTTTTGGTAGGATGGCCATTTTTACTATGTTAATTCTCCCTATCCATGAGCAAGGAAGATCCTTCCATCTTCTCATGTCATCTTCAACCTCATTCTTCAGAGTTTTGAAATTTTTTTCAAACAAGTCCTTCACTTGCTTAGTTAAAGTAACTCCTAGATATTTTATATTGCTTGTGGCTAACGTGAAGGGTGTGGGTTTCCTAATTTCTTCCTCGGCAAGCTTGTCATTTGTGTATAGGAAAGCTACAGACTTTTTGGAGTTAATTTTGTATCCAGCCAAATTGCTGAAAGTATTTATCAGCTGTAGGAGTTCTCTGGTGGAATTTTGAGGGTCACTTATGTACACTATCATATCATCTGCAAATAGGGATAGTTTGACTTCCTCCTTTCCCATTTGGATCCCCTTGATCTCCTTTTGTTGTCTTATTGCTCTGGCTAGAACTTCGAGTACTAGATTGAAGAGATATGGAGAGAGTGGGGAGCCTTTCCTTGTTCATGATTTTAGAGGAATTTCCTTGAGTATCTCATCATTTACTTTGATTTTGGCTATTGGCTTTCTGTATATAGCCTTTATTATGTTGAGGAAAGTGCCTTGTATCCCCGATCTCTCTAAAACTTTAAACATGAATGGGTGTTGGATTTTATCAAATGCTTTCTCTGCATCTAAAGAGATGACCATGTGGTTTTTTATTTTCAGTTTGTTTATATGGTGGATTACATTGATGGATTTCCGTATATTAAACCATCCCTGCATGCCTGGAATGAAGCCTACTTGGTCATGATGAGTGATATCCTTTATGTGTTCTTATATTCGTTTTGCAAGAATTTTATTTAGTATTTTTGCATCGATGTTCAAAAGAGAAATTGGTCTGAAATTCTCTTTCTTTGTTGAGTCTTTGTGAGGTTTAGGTATCAACGTGACTATGACCTCATAGAATGAATTTGGTAATGTTCCATCCATTTCTATCTTTTGGAGTAGCTTGAAGAGTATCGGTATTATCTTGCCCATGAAGGTCTGGTAGAATTCTGCACTGAAACCATCTGGCCCTGGGCTTTTTTTGCTTGGAAGACTATCAATGATTGCTTCTATTTCTGTAGGGGGAATGGGACTATTTAGCTTGTTTATCTGTTCTTCACTCAACTTTGGCAAGTGAAATTGATCAAGAAAGTCATCCATTTCCCTTAGATTTTCAAATTTTGTGGCATATATGCCTTCAAAGTAGGATCTTATGATTCTTTGTATTTCTTCAGTGTCTGTTGTTATGTCTCCCTTTTCATTTCTGATATTGTTGATTTCAATACTGTCTCTCTGACTTTTAGTTAGTTTGGCTAACGGTCTGTCTATCTTATTGATTTTCTCAAAGAACCAGCTCTTGGTTTTGTTGATTCTTTGGACTGTTTTCTTAGTTTTTAATTTGTTAATTTCAGCCCTGAGTTTGATTATTTCCAGACATCTACTCCTTTTGGGTGTTTCTGCTTCTTTTTTTTTCTAGGGCTTCCAGCTGTTTTGTTAAGTTGCTTATGTGCGATGTTTCCAATTTCTTTTTAAAGGCACTTAGTGCTATGAATTTTCCTCTTAACACTGCTTTCAATGTATCCCACAAATTTGGGTATGTTGTTCCCTCATTTTCATTGAATTTCAGAAACTCCTTGATTTCTTTCTTTATTTATTCCCTGACCCATGTGTCATTTAGCAGAGCGTTGTTTAGTTTCCACATACGTGTAGGATTTTTGTTGTTTCTGTTGTTGTTGAATTTCAGCCTAAGAGCATGGTGATCTGATAGGATACAAGGTATTATTTCAATCCTCTTGTATCTGTTGAGGCCTGCTTTGTGACCTACGATGTGATCAATTTTGGAGAAGGTTCCATGGGGTGCAGAGAAGAAGGTATATTCTTTCTTGTTTGGGTGAAAGGTTCTATAGATATCTGTTAGAACCATTTGATCCATGGTATTGGTTAATGATGTTATTTCTCAGCTTAGTTTCTGTGTCAATGACTTATCCTCAGTGAGAGTGGGGTGTTGAAGTCTCCCACTATTATTGTGTGGTGATCGATGTGTGGTTTAAGTTTTTTTAGCAGATCTTTTACAAATGTGGGTGCCCTTGTATTGGGAGCATAGATGTTCAGAATTGTGATGTCATCTTGGTTGACTTTACCTTTGATGAGTATGAAGTGTCCTTCTGCATCCCTTTTGATTAATTTTGGTTGAAAGTCTATCTTGTTTGATATTAAAATGGCTACGCCTGCTTGCTTCTTGTGACCATTTCCTTGGAATATTTTTTTCCAACCTTGTACCCTGAGGTAATGCCTATTGTTATAGGTGAGATGTGTTTCTTGAATGCAGAAGAATGTTGGATCTTGTTTATGCACCCATTCAGTTAGTCTATGTCTTTTTATTGGAGAATTAAGACCACTGATGTTGAGGGATATTAATGACCAGTGACTGTTACGAGTATTAATTTTGATGTTGTTTCCAATCGAGTATTTGTGTAGCTGTGTTTTTGCCATGGTATAGTTATCTATTTCCTGAGTAGTTTTGGTTGTAGCTTGACCCTTTGGGATGGAGTTTTCCTTCTAGTACCTTCTGTAAAGCTGGATTTGTGGATAGGTACTGTTTGAATTTGTTTTTGTCATGGAATATTTTGTTTTCTCCATCAATGGTTATTGATAGTTTTGCTGGGTAAAGTAGTCTGGCCTGGCAGCTGTGGTCTCTCAGGGTTTGCAGGAACTCTGTCCAGGCTCTTCTGGCTTTTATGGTCTCTGCTGAGAAGTCTGTTGTAATTCTGCTAGGTTTGCCATTGAATGTTATTTGGCCCTTTTCCCTTGCAGCTTTTAATATTTTTTCTTTGTTCTGTATGTTTTGTGTTTTGATTATTATGTGACGGGCAGTTTTCCTTTTCTGGTCAATTCTATTTGGTGTTCTGTAGGCCTCTTGTATGTTTATAGGTATCTCTTTTTTTAGGTTGGGGAAATTTTCTTCTATGATTTTGTTGAGAATAGCTTCTGGGCCTTGGAGTCTGATATCTTCTCTTTCTTCAATGCCTATTATCCTCAGATTTCTTCTTTTCATGGTGTCCTGAATTTCTTGGATGTTTTGTGTCAGGAGTTTTCCAGATTTGGCATTATCTTTAATGGTTGCTTCAAGATCTGTGATTATATCTTCTATACCTGAGATTCGTTCTTCCGTCTCTTGTATTCTGTTAGAAAAGCTCACCTCTGTGTTGCTCGCCTTCTTCTCTGAGGTCTCACGTTCTCGTTTTTCTTCTTTCTGTGTGTTTATCATTGAATCCATTTTCGTCTTCAGATCTTGAACTGATTTTTTTATTTCTTTCACCTGATTTTTTGTATATTCCTTAGTTTCTTCCATTGCCTCTTTATAGGTCTTCAGAGCTTGAACCATTTTATTTATTTCTTCCATCTAGTTATTTGCATTTACCTGAAAATTTTCCCGTTCCACTCTATGTGCTTCTTTTATGTCTCTCACCTGTTTGGCTGCGTCTTCCTGTATTTGATTATGAATTTTATTTGTTTCCTCCATTAATATGCTCCTTATTAAGGATTTGAGGTAATTTTCTTGTATTTCCGTTGTATTTGAGATCTCTGGGTTGTTTTCTTTGGGATAGCTGGAAACTGGAGAAGCCATGTGGTTTTGGTTTTTTTTGCGTATGCTTTTACGCTGTCCTTTAGACATCTTGCCGGCTTTGTTTTCGTTGGGTAGCTTCTCGAGTTGGGTGGAGGGAGTCTGATGATAGATTCACTTGTTTTCTCACGATTTCCGTAGGTTGGAAGCTCTTATGTGTCACTGTTGTGGATGGCAGGAGGTTAGCCCTTGCGTTTTTGGCTCTCACAGCCAGTGATCCTCAGCTCTCCTGTGCTGTGGGTCCTGCAATTGTTCTGGGTCTCTGGATGAGCGTTGGGTCAGGCCAAGGTATCCACAGCCTTCTGGGTTACCTGCCAAGTCCAGCCAGGGACACTAGTCCCAAACCACCGTCCGAGCTCAGCTAGAATCTCAGGGCCTGAACCATCTGCCGAGCTTAGCTAGGACTTCTGGGCTCAAAATGCACACAGGGTCCAGCCAGAATTTTCGGGCTGGGACTGCGCACCAAGCTCAGCTATGGGTGTTTGGCCAAACTGCTTGCTGTGGTCAGTTATTGACTCATGCCCGAAACATCCGCACAGCTCAGCTAGGAATTCTGGATTCAAACTGCACACTGTGTCCAACCAGAGTCTTAGAGCCAGGACTGTGCCAAAGGCTCTACTAGAGACTCTGGGCCCAATCTGTCTGCCAAGCACGGTTAGGGACTCTGGCCCTAAGGTGCACGCCGAGCTCCACACAAGTCTCTGGGGTAGAATTGTGCACCGAGCTCAGCCAGGGACTATGGACCCACACTGCACGCTGAATTTAGCCTGGGACTCCGGGCCTATCCTGTGTGCATAGTCCAGCCAGAGTCTTGGGGCCGCCGAGCCTGTGTGCACAGCTCAGGAAGAATCTCTGGGCCTAATCTGCCCAGCAAGTCCAGCTAGGGCCTCTGTGCTGAATCTGTGTGCTGACCTCAGCCTGTGTCAGCGCCCCAAAACTGCCCTCTGAGGAGAGCTAGTGTCTTGAGCAGAACTGCTCGTTGTTGTGAGTTAGCGCCTCTGGTGGGACTGAGCTCTCTGCCCAGCCTGCGTCACAGCAGGTGAACTGCGGCTGCGCTGAGATGGCCTCTAGGGTGGCACTGAGCGCTCCGCCCAGCCTGCATCACAGCAGGTGAACTGCGGCTGCACTGAGATGACACCTAGGGTGGAACTGAGCGCTCCGCCCAGCCTGCGTCACAGCTGGTGTGCTGCGTCTGCGCTGAGATGGCACCCAGGTTGGAACTGAGCACTCCGCCCAGCCCGCGTCACAGCAAGTGAACTGCGGCTGCGCTGAGATGGCGCCTAGGGTGGGAACTGAGCTCTCTGCCCAGCTCTCCCCAGCAGGGGAGCCGTGGCTGCGCTAAGTTGTTGCCTTGGGCAGAATTGCCCGCTGCGCTGAGTCAGTGTCTCCACAGCACTGCGCCCTGAGCTGTACCCGGGACTCTGGGGCTGAACTGTCCACCGAGTCCAGCTTGGGTCACAAAGCACCACGCGACCCAAATCCTGTCCAGTATCCCCTCTCCTGCAGCAACTCCCATCAGCCACCACACTAACCGCCTCCACTGGAAGGCTCTGAGCTGCAAACCTCAGTCGCTGCTGCTGGTGTTGCTGACGCCGCCCGTGCCGCCACTGCTCTGATCCGAGAAAATCCGCACTCCTCCATGTGTAGGGGCACGCAGGTCCTCCACACCCTGGTCTTTCCGAACCGTGGAGCACTCCTGCTGCCGTGGTGTCGGGATCCTGGTGTTCCTGGCTCAGAAATCTGTGCTATTCCCCGAACTGTTCACTGGAGCTACCAAACATGGTCCACACTGCTCGCTGCCATCTTGGATCTCCCCTACTCTTATTAATGAAACCACAGGGCAATTAAATTTTAAAACTTTACCCACTGATACTATTTTGCCATGTCCTTAAACCTAAATAAATACATCAGTGGCAGCATGACACTCTAGTTTTCATGTGCAAGCGTCATTGAATGCTGTTTCCTGTCAGCTTAATCTATTCTACTTTCCATAAACCTTTAAAAGG
Organism: Acomys percivali; assembly: GCA_907169655.1. Taxonomy (NCBI): domain Eukaryota; kingdom Metazoa; phylum Chordata; class Mammalia; order Rodentia; family Muridae; genus Acomys; species Acomys percivali. The sequence goes on along the minus strand of OU015747.1, from coordinate 40,661,193 downwards.
TACCTTATTCCCTTACTTTCTGTCCTAAGACAGATATCCTGATTATAGCTGACCCTTTCTAATACACTACTAACAAATAATTTTTCTGTGATTTGTTTTCGATTGCTCTCACTGAGTCTCTATTTTTTCCTGTTGATTCCAGAATGAAACAGGTTAGTTGTATTTTCTACTAGTTGACAGCAGTACTTCTACCTTATAAATGCATTATGAATTATTTGAAAATCTATAGTCTCTTTTTAAAGAAAAATGATTAAGAACTGAGAACATAGGGAAAGAACATGCTCCCTTATTGAAAACTCTCATCTGGAATCTGCACAATAATAAACAAAATATGATTTCTACATTTGACCTTGAACCCAAACGTCTCTTTGTTCCTGGTAGCATCTATAACTGTGCTCTGTGAGTCCCCAGAGTTACACTAACTTGCTAGTAAACACACAAAGAGAATTAGATGATTGCCCTTCCCTTCCCAGAAAATAAAAACTATTTATAGATTTCAGGAGTCAATATCAATCTGATATACAAGTTCTTCGTGGCAGTATCGGTGTTAAGTTATTGATTCTTAGTCACTCTTATGATACTTAGAACTTCTAAAGTTTCTTTCTTTCTTTCCTTCTTCT